>ML784043.1:955944-1055079 GCA_009831015.1 Picea engelmannii | reverse complement strand
TGTTATCTGATCTCCCTCTTCATTTAGGCATGTGAACCTCTTATTACGGAAATCTAGAAGGGCATGGTGCTGATCCAGCCAGTCCATCCCAATTAAGAAATCATATGAACCTAAAGGCATAATGTTCAATTCAGCCTTAGTGCTCACTCCTTTCATGTCCAACGAAAAGGACTTAACTAATTCAGTGACCTTCCTCTTGGTCCCTGTGGTTAACTGCACTAACCAAGACTTCTCATGTTTTCTCTTCATTAGATGCAAACTCTCCACCACTCTAGGATCTACATAACTATGGATATCCCCTGAATCAATTAAAATAACAAGTGGTCGGTTGTTGATCGTACCTTCCACTTCAATCATGTGCGATTGAAATTCCTCTTGCTTGTTGTCCAGGGCTACGTAGATCCTCGACATTCTTCTACCCAAATCCTCCACTGTTTCATCTTGTTGAATAGTATGTATAGTTCTTGCCTTACCATTTTTATGGGGACAATCTCTGTACTTGTGGTTTCCTTGACAACCCCAACACTAAATGGGCGCCTATCTCTGTCTTTGTGGTCTCTCTTTAGTCATTCTTGGCTCTCTAAATGATCATTTTTCCTGATGACTATTTCTAAAAAAGGAAGGCTTGTCTCCCTTCTGCCTCTGTTCCTTCTTAAACCTCTTCTGGTCATCCCAAGCCTTCCGAAAGGTAGGCTTTTCCATTTGCTATTCGTATAATCATTTCGCCTTTCTTATTGTTTCTTCCATAGTCTTAGGATCATCATATTGAATCTTGTCACCAATGGAAGGTGGAAGTCCACTCAGATACCTCTGAATCTTGACAACCTCATCTTTGATGAATGGAACATACTTCAGTAGTTCCAGAAAACTTTGTTCATACTCATCAATGGTCATACTGCCCAACTTGATTTCGAAGAACTCCTTCATATTTCTATCATAGTATCTTTTAGTCAGGTATTTCTTTTCGAAATACCTCTTAAATTCCTTCCAAGTGACCTCTTTCTCTCTGATGTGCTGCACCTGCAGAAACTGATCCCACCACATGGATGCTTTTCCTTTCAGTTGGTACATTACAATTCTTCCTTCTGCATGGGCGGAATAATTCTACAATTGAAAGTATTTCTTCATGCCAAGAAACCAGGTCTCGAAATATTCCTCGTTCTTATGTTCTCCATCGAATGTTGGAGGCTTAATCTTGTTCATCTCTCCTTTCAATTCCTCCTTTCCAGATTTTCAATGTTTTCTGGTAGGTGACGGGCTTGAACTACTATGTGTCTTACTGTCAGAATGTCCTTGGGAGAGACAAAGATGCTGGCTACCACTCCTAGACCTACTTCTTCTCCCATGGGTTCTGCGACTCCTTGTCATACTTCAGTCTCTTCCTTTCTCGAGTTTCTTCTCTATTCTTTCCAGACTCTTCAAAAATTTTAAATTTAATGCACCCTGTCGGTCCCTGACCTTCATGAGATTTTGGCTATCATCTCAGTGAGCCTTGGCCTCTCTTTGCAATCCTTCAAGGATTTTCATTATGTGTTCTTCCTTATCCTTTTATTTTCCATGCGGATTGGAGTTCGATCCTTCGACTCCCAGGTTAACATCCTTTCCTTCCTGTTCGTCTTCCATTCCAGGGTTAATCTGCACTTTTTCCCACTCCATACTCGACGTTGGTTAACTGGAATCATGACCTTCATTGAACTCTGCACACGCACTGTGCAATTTAATTCGAAGTTTTTTAATCCATTAAACCTTCACGAACAGTCCACAATATTTATAAGCTAGTTCGAACAAAATAAAAGACATTTCGTTTTAAATAAGTTTCTTGAACTAGAAGTATTATGTATCTCTTCCATTTCTTTGCATTTTGCGGCAATTTCCAAACAGTTATGGCACTTGTCAGTCTTCTGCAATATAATGCACAGACGACTCGAATTGGTCAAGCCTTCATTTTCTTTACAATTCCTCATCTTTCGTGACAATCGAGTTTAAGGAATTGTTTCAATTTCACGAATTCTCTGAGCTCT
Organism: Picea engelmannii; assembly: GCA_009831015.1. Classification (NCBI taxonomy): domain Eukaryota; kingdom Viridiplantae; phylum Streptophyta; class Pinopsida; order Pinales; family Pinaceae; genus Picea; species Picea engelmannii. The sequence continues at coordinate 1,053,058 of ML784043.1, read as the reverse complement.
GTTCGACTCTATATTTTTTGGGTGTTCAAAACTTTAGTCTTTGGTATTTCGGGAATTTCGGGCCTTCGGTACCCAGGACTTTGGGTTTTTGGTACTCAGGAGTTCATTATACAACGACTCTCCACCTCTTGTCATTTCAATTACCGAATTCCGAAATTTCGATTTACTTTACCCTCCAGGCCCACAGCACAGCTGTCGCCCTCTACCATAGTGGTACGTGGTGTTTTTCGGAGGATCCTCGTCACCTTCACTGACGTCAGTAGGGTCCCACCACTCTTGCCTTATCTTCCCACTTGCTGGCACGTGGTACTCCTCATCTGTCTACGTGACACATCTCCTGATTGAAGCTTCGGGTGTCGAGGTTTCGTGATCCCCGACGACATGAGTTCCTGACCTCATGAACTCTCGATCCCCGATTTGTCGATGCACCTTTTTCCTTAGCCCCCCCCACGGCTATGCCGAGGTCCATGTGAATGCCTTTCATAAGACCATAGTCTTACCTCCTATCGGAGTTTCGGACTTCCCAATGTCCAAATGCACAATTCATCAGGATTCGCGATTCTCTGAATCCCGATGCGTCCTTCACATGTTAGCCCTTTTGGCTTAGCTCCTGGTCCATGTGACCTCTACCCCGTGACCGTAGTCAAACCTCTCGTTGGGGTTTCGGGGTTTAGAGTTCCACAATGCATGGAATTCTTGTCCTTACGACTCTTGATTCTCCGAATCCCGACTGGCTGATAGCTGGCTCCCACTTATCGGGGTTTCGTGGTTCGCGATTCCAAAATACAAAAACACTTTGTCATTAGGATCCCCAATATCCTGATGATCCAAACACCAATCAACAACTTCATGTCGGTCCTTTCCCGATGGCGTCGATTTCTTCCATGCATCCTCCTTAAGATGGACGGTTCTGATCGTTCCCGAGACTTTTACCATGAAAATTCCCGACCCCTTCATGACTCTCGATATCGCGATTCCTAATTTCCCGAAATGGAAAATATCACGATGTGTGTCCTCTGTCTTTCGGACGGTCTAGATCTATTTCGGAGCTTTTTCCCGTAGCCTCTGAGGTTTAACCTTCGGACATCTCCTGACAGATCCTACGGCTGACGGGTTTTCCAGCCAAGATCTGACGGTTCAAACAGTTCCTAACCAGTTCGGAATTTCGCATATCGCGATTTTCCCACATTACTATGTATTTCAAAAAGGAATTTTAATTCCTACGCACATTTTTCCAGATCTGACGGCCACGAGGCCTCACCTTCCCTCTCGAACAAATCCTAAGGTTCTAACACCATTGGTGTAGAGACCTGTCTCCCTGTGGCCATAGACCACACCGGCTACAGTTTCACTGCACCGCTAAACCTCCTGAGCTCGTAAGCACGGTCAAGCAACTACTTGACATTTTGGAGCAAACCAGGGTACGAAATTGGTTCTCCAGAACCAATTTCCTTCACATTCTCCGTCCAACGACCACTCCACTGGCCCATCTAGGCTCAACATCGAAACCTTCGCTCTAATACCAATTTGTAGTGTACCTTTTTGCTTACCAAGGATTTTAGCGCACTATGTAACAATCTGTACACACTAGCGTTGGATTTACATAACACATACAGTCCAATATATACTCCACATGCATTTAAAAGTAATTAAACACGTTTAAGTATCATAGTAAAAACATATAATTTTTCTTCTACAATTAAACAATCCATAACATTCCATAATAATTCATATACACAGTGGAATCATGATAATATATACAACAAAATCATGTGGAAATGTGATAAGAACATAATTAGATACTTATCTTGTAACAGTGGTGAAATCAACCAACCAAGTGCAGGCCTTCCATGAACCTCCCAGCCTTAGACCACACTTCTCCCTCTCTTGGTCTTGGCAACAGGTTGGTGTTCTGCTCACCAACCTATAGAACATATTTACAATTCATTTCATATATCATGATTTGCAACGGGGCTCGACCTTGGGGACACTACAGCCCAGGTGTGCAAGTGTTTAAACATTTGAAACGCGCGAGCGAAGGTTATATGGTAGAAACACTTGACCGGGGGTCGGGGCTTAGCCCCGGCCCGGACCACGCCCAATCCAAAACAAATGCAAATTTAAATAATACAAAATACATTCATATGTTAAGAATCATACGGTGGCGCACCAGTTGGGTGGCCCTTCCCAAGTCTCTTCCCCTATCCGGAGGTCGCGGGGTCGAGTCCTGTCGATTGCAAAGATTTTAAACCACTGTCTAGGTGACACATGGTGGCCATTGATTGGGCCACATCACCATGCTATTAGCCACCAAGATGCCATGTGTCCAAACCTCATTCATCCACCTAACTACCAAATATCCACCACTTAGCTCTACCACATGTCATACTTCCCTACCATGTGTCGTACAGACTGCCACGTCAGCATCCGTACGGACTGTACGGACTGAACATTTTTTTTGCTTGTTTGTCATTTTGAACAGAACGTGATATCTCTCTCTCCCAAATTCTTTTTGAACCCAAAAAAGTTGCATTGGGTTCATGATGATGAGGCCTACGCTCCTATTCAATTTGAAGTGATTCTGAGCACTTTGAATTTTTGACCAAAATTTGATCCCCTAGATCATTAGCAGTTGTCCTCGCAGTCCAAAAACTGTGATATTACATTTTTCTTTGAACTACCAAGGTTGTAGTAGATTCCAACCCCATGTAGTACTTTCTTAGTTGAAGACAGATTAATGGAAAAAATTCCTGATGGATCATTATTCTCCAAGAATACGATTTGGAGTTCTCTACTCCCAAAAGAAAGAAATCTCTTTTCCTCGCCGAACTCATTACAGATTTTCCCTCAGATGCTAAAGCTTCCCCCATCAATGAGGATTTCCTTGATGAAAATTTTTTCTTCATCCCCTCCAATGACCCTTGGTGCGACGACCTTCTCATCTAGCTTCGTACACAGAAGTTTGGGTCTCATCTCTCTCGAGATGATCATTGACGCCTTCACCATAAATACCCCCAATACCTCCTCATCAGAGACATTCTCTATTGACGCGTGGTTGAAACCATTCTTCAGCGATGCCTTACCATCGACAAAGTTGACAGAGTATTGAACGATTTCCACAGTGGCACTTTTGGTTGTCACCTCTTGGGTATGTCCACTTCTCAAAAAATCATTTGAGCAGGGTAATTCTAGACCACTTTTTCCATGAATTTATCCACGCTATCACACGATGTGAAAAATTCCATCTTTATGAGAAAAAAACATGAGCTCCACCAGCTCTTCTACACCTAGTCATCATGACCGACCCCTTTTGTAAATGGGGCATTGATTTCATGACTTGTAATCACCCATCCAGTAATGGACACAAGTACATTGTCATGGTAGTAGATTACTTTCCCAAATGGGTCAAACCCATGCCCACATTCAAAAACACCACTGACACAACAACACTTTTTTTCTTCAACCACATCATTACCTGGTTCGGATTCCCCCTCCATTTATTTTCCAATCATGGGAAACACTTTGAGAATGAGATCTTTGTGGAACTATCCTCAACGGTAGGCTTCACCCATGAGTTCGCCTCCCCGTACTACCCTCATTCCAATGGGCTGGTCAATGTTGTCAACAAAGTCCTAAAATCCATGCTACAATGTACCGTCAACAAACATAATACCAATTGGCATCATATGTTGTTTTCCGCTGTATTGTCTTATTGCACAACAGTCAAAACTACCACCGGTTTTACATTGTTCCACCTCATCCATGGGATCGAAGCCACCCTCACTATTGAGTGAGAAATCCCCACATTATGCACTGCCATTGAGATATTACCTAACACTGCCCCACTAGAGAATCACTTTCTGACCTTAGAGTCCCTTGATGAAGATCGACAATCTTCATTATAACACAATGATGCAGCTAAAAAATGGTCGAAAAACACCTTCGACCGCCATGTCAACCTTCTCTCATTTAACAAAGGTGTTCTCGTGTTATCCTATGATTTCACCCATGAAACTCTCATCCATGGGAAATTTGAGTCATTATGGCATGGTCAATTCATTTTCCAACATTACCTCACTAAAGGAGCTTACATATTGGCCTCTCCAGAAGGCTACCCTCTCAACGAACCTCTCAACGAGTTGTACTTAAAGAAGTTTTATGCCTAAGTGTAGTAACCCTACCTTAGGCTTATATTTGTACACATTTGTAGAGTTTTTATTTTTGTTTATCGCCACCAGTCCTCGTTTCTGATCTATCATCTATTTTCTTGACATATGCATTATCCATCAGCCTACCACATCAGTTACACTGACGGTGCCAGCCGCTGGACCTAGAATCTCGCTCCAGCAACTTGTGCCCTCTATACTCCCTCACATGTCCTTCTCCACTATAGTGGCATATGTTTGGGCTCAACCACCAACAACCAATTTGAGTACAATGTCGTCATTAGTCTCCACACCGAGGCCAGTCACCACCAGATTCATCACCTTAGCATTCTATTATATTCCCATCTTTTCATCCTGCAACTCAACAACATATACCATGCTCACGATCCTTGCCTCTTTTCCAAATATCTTGAAGTTAGAATCCTATATCGCAAATTTGATTCCATCACATTTACACATATTCCAAGACAACTCAATCAAGTGGTAGATCACCTGGATAACCTAGTATTAGACTGACATTTATCACATTGAACAACATCATATACATAGCATCATACATATGTCAAAACACATAGAATAGACATCATACATCATAAAAACATAAAACAGAGAGACACGCATAATAAAAATAAATCCACACACACACACACACATATATCATCGAAGGTCATAAGTGTTTACAAAAAATATACAATTGACCGTAGGCCCATGAATCCCATCACCCCTATGTGTACCAAAATGTGTATCTAAATACCCTATAAAAATTGGGCCCATAAACCCATATACATAAAAATCGTCCCTCAAGCACACTCTGTAGAACCTGTTCGAAATTTCTACGCAGGTCATCCAACATCAGCTCGACATCTACACTAGCGTCATCGTGTTCCTGCCTCTGTCCAACCCTCTGCTCTGCAGGCATCAGTCGAGATGGCCCCTAGTGAGATGACTCCCTGACAACCTCCACCTCTCTCCCTGGGGGTCCCTTATCTTCAAAAAAACACCAGAGATAGTATCAACATCCATATACATATATAATCAATGTTATCTATCAAAATCACAATAAAAAAAACACCAGAGATAGTATCAACATCCATATACATATATAATCAATGTTATCTATCAAAATCACAAAACATAAAAACACATACCTCTTTGATCCCATTCCTCCCTAGGAGGAAAAACCATATTGGGTCCCATGTGTAGTCCATGCCTGCGTATGGATATCTCAAGATAACCTGTGGCATATGGTACCATTATCGAGCCGCCGTAGCCATGAAATATTGTCCACCCTCCCCACCTCCATGTCAGGCCAACATGTGGTCCCATCGCATCAGTCACGACTCTCATCACCCTGTGGGCTCTAGAAGAATCCTTGGGCACAATAGAGGCACCCTCTCTAAACAACAGGCCACCAGAATGAACCTGCAGGCGAAATCACCAGATTCGGATTGCCGACAGTGATTTAGCTATTCCATCATCTTGGTGTGCATAAGCAAACCCCATGCAAATAGGTCCCCATCCAAGACTTGCTCCACAACCCTCAACTAGCCACCAATGATCCATTGAGTATCCAAGGATCCGTAGATCCTCACCACCATCATCGCAATACACTCAGTAAGGCTTTTTAATACATATTCTTGCAGGGGGATGTTTCTCCTTTGGATTTGTCTCTTGGGTGACAAAACATGAAAGAAGGGGGCTTAAAAACCCAGAAATGTGTGTCATCCAAATTCAGGGAGCATTGTGCTAAGGCGTGTACATATTGGAGGGGAGCTAGTGCTCGTTAAGCTCCAGTTAAGGAGTTTGTGTACTAGGAGAGTTGGGATTGATTCACATTAGTGCACCCAAAGCCTAAAGTCACAAAGAACTCAATATTGGGCTCAAGGTCGTAAACCAAGTTCATGTGGAAAGGTTGGCGCCCATCGTGAGGAGCCCCAGATGTCGGATCGAAAGAAATCTTGACCGTTGATTCGAGTAGGGCGATTTTGTCAAATTGAGAGTTGAGGATTCTATTGTCAAGTGATATGAGGATTCCCGAAGGGAGAACTCTCGAAGCACCTGTGGAGATAAGCATTGGATCATGACCTAGGGTCGCATGTGGGTAAAGGTGCAGAGTTCACAATGTTATCACCTATTGTTGTAAGGGAGGTGTTTTCCTAACAAATGCCCCCCTTTGGCGAAAAGATGACAAAAGTGAGTTGAAGACCCACTTGTCCTAATTTTTACGAGTGAGCATATTTGATTTAAAATATGCATGGATCTGGACTGCCATGATTTGCGCTCCCATATCTACGGACTAGGTCCAATTCTGGACCCCCCTTGTTATTCTTCCTTTATTGGGGGGGGGGGGTGTCTGATATGGTGTCGTGCAATTCTGAACAGCTGGGATTAAAGCACCTATATCTGCAGATGAGGTCCAATTCTGAACCCCCCTTTTCGTTCTGCCTTTGATGAAGGGGGGGGGTCTGTTATGGGAGGCTCCGTGTGGGTCCCCCTCAATCACTTACCACCATTTCCCCCTTGTGACAAGTGTCTCCACTCTACCTCCCCTATCCCCCTATCACATCTCCCACTTCCCTTCTACCCTTCACCACCGCACACCTGTCCTCCACTATCCTAGGTGTCATGCCCCCATTCCCTTCATCCTTCTTATTTCCCGATACCTGTGCCCCCATGATCCATGTCACTTCCACCTGTGTCCTATCCATATTCCTGTGGCACTCCTCATCTGGTGTTATAGCCCCTGATTCTTTGCTACCTGGTGCTTCCACCTCATCACCCCTTGTCTCGCCTCCACATTGTTGGTTCCATCACCTTCCCTACCAGATCCTCATCCATGTTTGCAGGCCGTACCCCCTCGTAGCAATCCAACGAAGTAGCAACAGCCAAGGAAAGGCCACCACATTATCCAAGCATAGAATTGATCTGGCCTTACCTAATCCTGAGAAATCAGTTATTAAGGTTGTTGAAGGTGGTTGAACGTCATCTCCTTCTGTAAATAGAATGTCAAAAAGAGACAAAGCGTAGGAGGTGACTGCCAGTCCAGTCTGACAAAGATTGCGTCTGAAAGCCGACTGCATGGGAAATCTTCCCGATGTCTACATGTTCATCCTAACAGGGAAACATACCAATGCAAAGCCATGAATTAATAAAATATTGTGTCTTCAACAACTGAGCCAACTCCAAGTATTTAGAGGCATTTTTGCCATTTTTTTTAGTATCGATGGTAGAGCTAAGCTCCCTATTGTAAATTTTTCATTAAGCACTAGTTTTCCAGGTTATGCGTATGTACGTGAGACTTGTTTTTAATGACAGTCATCTTCTTTCATTTCTCTGTAACTCATGTGTTAGAACACCCAGGCATGGATGATCCAGTTGGGAGTATTTTTGTTGTTGTGATGGAGGTTTGATCATAGTGGAATAACAAGTAGTTTTAATATTCTTTTCATGTTATCTCTCTTCTTTCTATACGAAGTAGCTCAGGCATGGAGGATCCAGTCGAGCTATTATTATAGCATTGTGATGAAGGTTTGATCACCTCATTGTTATAGCTGTGACTTTCTTGAGTCATATCCTGGTGTCTGAAGCCCTAGTTCAAGATGAGATTGCACTTGGAGGTTTTCTTATTGCTTCTTCACTTACTCACCCTTTACTACACTTACTGACTGAAGTTAGATTGAGACCTCACCTGCCCATGCTTTTCTTGGTCCAGGATTCTGAGTTAAAATGTTATGGTTCTGAGTTTATTTCCATTCAGTCACCTTTTATAAAACCAACCCGTGACATAAAATATTGATGGGTATCAGACTTACTCCTGCTACAATCCAGGAGTGACTTCTGGTGCTAACATTTTTGTTGTCGTTGTCGGGGATGGAGTTGAATAATTTCCCCAAGATTGAACAACATTGAGCCTCTAATTCTGAAGGTGCATCAGGCATCAAAGCCTTCCAAGATTTCTACTATGCACCTGCCCACTCCACTGTGGTGACTTCATTGATGTGAACCCATAGGCAATTCCACTATTTCAATTGCGGCTTCTAGAGGCAGGAATACAAGATCTACTCCACAACTACCTTTAGCGACACCTGAAGCCAACCCAGAGAAGATCATCAGAAAGGGAAAGGCCTTTAGAGGAGGTACTTCTTTTGATGAACCAGGTATTTCAGGTGAATTGCATTGTTCCATAGGAACTCCAACCCCTGCATCTCATTCTGTTTTATTGCCTTCTGTTGGAGTTTCCTGAAGTCTAAAGTTTGGGAGTGTTCATGCTGAGTTTTCTCCACTTGGTCTTGGATTGGAGGGAGAAAGACTTTTCACTCCCCTTTCTCCTGAGGTTGTACCCTGGTTCAAACCCAACACCTCAGAAGATTTTCTTACCCTGGGTTTTATCACCTTTCCTCCTATTACTACTGCCACTATAGAAAGAGAAACCTCCGCTAACTTTAGACATGTATCTTTTTCTCTAAATCCTCTATTGTTTCCCTTTCCACCTAGAAGCTCAGTTCCAGTCTCCCCTGTTCAAACTCTTTCCCCTCCTAGTTCTCCTCCACCAAACATTCCTATGGCAGGCGAAAATCCCCCCATGACCAAGATGGATGCCATAATAGCTTCTAGGTATTCTCCCCTTGTGCTGCCTTAGCCTCTCAACGCCCTTCCAGCTGATGGAAACCTCAAGCAGCTGCTGAAGTTTACAGACAAAGGATATATAACTACAGAAGAACACCTTGAAGTCTTTTACAGTTTTACAGATCATCATGTCATCATGCATGTAGACGTATGGATGAGGATTTTTGTTCATAGCCTTGAAGTTGAGGTTAGGAAATGGTTTAGGTCCTTGCCTCCTGGATCTATCGATGGGATAGAGGATTTGGATAATTCCTTCTTGAGATAGTGGGGAGATAAGAAAGACTTCATGTATTACATGAAAAAATTTTGGTCTTTGAAGAGAAAGGAAGGAGAGTCCGTCTCTGACTTCTCCAAGAGGTTCAATAAGATGTACAATAAGATCCTTGTTGAGATAAATCCCTTATAAGTTTCAGCCAAAATTACTTATGCCAGCGCTTTTGACCCTGATTTATGCCTTTTGTTGAGCGAAAGATGAGCAACTTGCCTAGCTCACATGCTGGATGCAACTATGGAAGTTGAGTCAAATATATTAGTTGTGGATCAACTCGGAGAGAAGGTTGATAGTGACATACCAAGGAGGAGATCTGAAGCCTCCACATCTGGTCCTTTTTCCCTTTCTCCTCAGATCGATGAAGTAACTAAGATGCTAAAAACACTTTTGGATAGAATGGAAAGGTCAAAATTAGAAGGGAAGCCAATTTACAGAAATCCCCAAAATGATGATAACAGAGGTTTTAGGAGGCTAAACAATAATGTTCCCCGGATTATGCCAAGGGAACAAAGGAATAGAGATAGGGACAATCAGAGGATCCAGACTCCTCTTCAGAATAACCTAGTTGCTGGTGAGGAAGGAGAGGAATTAGATGAGCTTGATTCTGAAATCCATTGTTTTGGAGACACTTCCCCTTTTCCTCATTTCACCCGATCAACATGTTGAGCCTCTAAATTGACATCCCCACTACCCTATTATACTACTCATCTATACCTTTTTGGCTTACCTAAGATTGGATAAATGACAAAGAGAACTACCATTAGCCATTGATGAGGTCATAAGGTGAAGTATAATTAATTCATGAATTTTTGTGGTTTATTGAGCTAGGAGACTAAATGTCTCATGTACTAATGTTTTAATTTTCCATGTGTAACCTTTGACCTCTATATGAGTCCATCCTTTTTGTACCATCTCAGCCATCTGATACTTATGCGCCGTATTGCCACTGTCTGAATCTGATACCAAGCACACCTTCCACTCAGATCCGGTACTGAACCATTCACTATCGTGATCTGGTACCAATGGCCGCAGACTGTTCTAGTCCGGTACCAACCACTTGTGCACTGTTCGGATCTGGTACCATTTACCGATTCTCACCTATCACGATCCGGTACCAATATAGGAAGCAAAATATACCAATTTTAGCTCCAGATCGTACCAAAGATATTTGTTAGATGTTTGCTAAATCATTAAAGATCTAGCAAGGTTATGATAAGCTTGTTTGTTTATTGCTTCATCCTCATACACTTTGTGTCATGAAGATGAAGCTTAAAATATGTAACCAAATATATAAATTTGACAATTGATTGATTTTCTAAAGATTTCACCTCCTTGTGTTTCATGACTAAGACTGCGTAAATAGTCATGACAAGTATGGTGGAGGTAGTAGAGAGTTAGTATAATCCAGCATGTGAAGTAGCGTTACATATTGTAGAACATATTCTGAGTTGAAGTTTAATATAAGGATGTCATTTATTTCCATGTCTTGATCATTTATGGATGAATGTGAGTTAAGTTGTTAGCATAGTTTAATTCTATGTCTTGAAGTTTGGGTAAGAGTAATGTGTGGATCGAAAGCAAGGTTACTGTGAATTCCAGTCGCTGACCTGTTGAAGCGGCAAGGGCCCACTTCCCAACAAAGGTTAGCATCCTTATAGATTAGTGTTAGTAGTTGATTTCAATAGTATAAATGTTGGAATAGCTTACGCTTTGACCCTTTCAGAGGATAGCAGTATAGTTCAGTTTAGGTTTTGATTGTTTAGAGATCTTTACTTACTCTGTTTTGCATATGATCTGTTTCTGTTTTTATGAATTTGATTTCATTTCATGGACATGAATGTTGGCAGAAATAGTCAGACATAATTGATGGATAACTAGTGATGTTTACAACAACACATTGTGAACCACAACATACTCAGTATATTGACTATTGAACTACCCATACTATGTCTCGATGATTGATGAGTGATGATTGATGTGTGATTTCCCTTTCAGAAGGATGATTGCATAGTTAGCTTTCTGGGTCAGATAGCAGAGTTGATCTGTCAAAATAACTCCATCTCATACTTGCATGTGCCATAATGGAGTAGATAGCCTCTCTGTGAAAGAAAACCATGTTTTGTTTTGCTAGTTTGCCTTATTTTTAGCATGCATAGTCTAGAATAGTTCTATACTCATGACATTAGAATTACATTTCTTACTGGTGTCTTGCAACTCTGTTGATTACGAATCCTAGATTGATAATTAATGAGTGCATTATACTAAACATATAAGTAGCACAACATTTTGGCGCCGTTGTCGGGGAGTTGCAAACAGTAGGAAGTGATTTTTATCTTAGATTGTTTGCATAGTTTTTGAATGATTTTAAAAGGCTACTCGAGGGAGGAGGATAAAATGTTTAAGACATGAGTGAAGAGCCATGCATCCACTAGGGTGGCATTCTCCAAATCCAGGTTGTCTTCTTACCTCTTAGATAGAATTAGGATTTCAATTCAGTTAAGAATCAAATTTTCATTTTATGCATAGATATAGAGATGATAAGGGTAGATTTGTAAGCTCTAAAGATTCAAAAACAACCCCCCCCACTAATCCAATTAACACTAGTGCAGGAAATATTCCACCATGAGGAAGTTCAAGGGGAGCCAGGAAGGCTCCAGAAGAGGAACCTAAAATGGAAGAATCAACATTGGGTTAGGCAGAACATGAATCTGTTGAACGCTTAGGAGATAAACAAAATCTAGTTTCTGAACCATATATTAGTGGAATGGCAGAAGAAGAAGGAAACACAGCCACTGAGACTGAGACCTTTGGGTTTCCAATCTTGGATATTTACAGAAACATCAGCATGAAAAACATCCCACTATCATCATTACCCACTTTCAGAGGTATGTCTACTGAAGATCCAGACTTATTCTTATTCGAGTTTGACATATTATGTAGAATCTATAAATACTTAGATGATGCCCAAAAACTTAAGCTCTTTCCTGCTACAATGAAAGATTCGGCCTTAAGATGGTTCATGAGCTTAGGAGAAAATACAATCCTCTCTTGGGATCAGATGAAAGACACATTTTTACGGAAATACCAATACTATTGTAAGGATAATGCTAAAAATGACATTTTTAAAATGCAGCAAACAGAAGATGAAATCCCTGAAGACTACTTAGACATATTCTTATACAACTATTAGAAATCAAAACTATTCACCACATACCCAGCTGTGGTAAGAACCATATTTTTGAAGGGTATTAGAGATGACTGCATAGAATTTTTAAACTTATTAAGTTCAGGATATGTGCACCAAAATCCTTTTGCAGAGATTGCAGATTACTATAGAAGATACTCAAGAGGACAAGCTAAAACAAGCAAAACACCAAGAGATTCTTTTAGCAGAAATACAAGACAAAGCTCAGAAACTGTCACCGAAATTGAGTTAGGAAACTTATTAGAGAAATTTAAAATAGACATCTTGAGCACAATCAGTAACTAGTTAGATACCCTAAAACTGAAAAAGAAACAAGAAGAAGAGACTATTTTAGCAATCTTATGTCCCAGATGCCGAAAGAAGCACGGTGAGAAAGAATGTCCATTAAATGTCATAGAAATCTGTGGCCTATGTACACTAGAACACCCCACATATGACTGTCCAACTTTTCTTGAGCTACAATCCATGTATAGGGGAGGAGGAGTCTCACAAGAACAACCATACCCTTCCAGAAGACCTTGGAGAGCATACCCTAATACACAATATCAACAACAACAATGGGGGCTTCATCCAATCTGCTATCCACAATGGACACCTCAGCAAGCCCAAACTCAACCTTGGAAACAAGGTTGGATGGGGCTTGTGTATGGGAATCCCACTTACCCTACATATCCACAGTATCCTGCAAACATTTCCCAATTACTACTTGGATTTAACCTACCATATATGAAAGCTTTACTCCCACCTCCTATGCAGTAGCAATTTACAACCCCCTTGAACCCTAATCAGCATAAGCAAGTATCTATAAATGCCAATCAACAACCAAAAAACCAAGCTGCCCACAATCCTCTGAGACCAACATCAATCCCTACCTAGACAGTCCCTAACCCCAATAATCGACCCACCCACCCTGTGCAGAATATAGAATTTCAAACCTTTCCCACCTATGAAATTCAACTATGATAAGGGAAAGATGTAAATCAATCAAATCCTGGAGTAATAATTCAGGAAGAAAATGATAATCATTCTAAGGAAGAAAACACTCAAACCACCCCTACAAAAGAAGAGACTTTCCCTCCTATTCCAATCACTTCTTAGACTATACGACTACCTCAACAAGTTAATCTTCCACCCTACCCTAAAAAACTATTAGTGAAGAAACCTGACCCACCCTTGCACACAGATATAGAGGATGAATTACGAAATGTATGTATAAAAATACCTCTGCTGCAAGCCATTAAGGATATCCCCATATATGCCAAAATCATAAGGGATATTTTCCTTAAGAAACCAGGAAGGAAGAAGAAGGAACCTCCCCTTGTTTAGGTGGTGGGGCAATTATCTGAATTTATTTCTAAAATGCCATACAAATATAATGACCCTGGGAACCCAGTAATCACTATTGAAATTAATGGTATTTCCTTACCAAACGCACTCATTGACTTGGTTGCAAAAATTAATGTAATTCCTTTTGAAACTATGAAAAAGCTCCAAATAAACCAGTTAAGACCAACCCAAACCATGATAGAGTTGGCAGATAAGTCAGTCATTAGCCCTGCAGGAAGTCTAGATGATGTCACAGTCACTCTAGCTAGTTGGGAATATCCAATAGACATTTTATTCATCTATTCTAAATCATCATCCAAACCAGGACACCCTCTGGTTCTTGACCATCCTTGGTTGGCCACATGAGATGCCTTTATCAACTATCGGTCTGGTGAGATGACTATATCCAATGGCACACATAGCCAAAATCTTGTCCTCTTCCCTCCTGCCCAACCGGCATAGGAGATACCTGTTTGATTAGAAAACCCTTATGGAGAAGAAGATTGCATCAGACCCCTATTAACTCTTGAACAAGTAAGAGGAATGTAAGAACAATCAGATGAACAAGTCTTAAGTTTATTTTTGGCCGATACAAATTGTATTGACTATCCGAGGTCTTTTGCAGAGTTGTCACACATTTTTAGTTCCGAATTTCAACAAACTTGGTACCCTAATATCACTCAATTATATAATTTATCACCAGCTTCCTTAGATAAAGAAGAAAGTACTGAAATTGTTGAGATTAGCCCAGGAAAACCTTTGTATATCAACTCTAGTTTGGAACCAGAACAAAAATCACAAGTAATTGAAATGCTCCAAAGACAATTTGATGCCTTTGCATGGGATTATATAGACATGAAAGGAATTCACCCTGACACATGTACACATCACATCTACACTAATGACCAAATCAGACCAGTTATATAGCCTCAGCGAAGGATGAATCTAGCCCTCAAAGATATTGTAAAAGATGAATTGCAGAAACTCCTTCAAGCCAATCTCATATACCCCATTTCAAATAGTCAATGGGTGTCTCCACTTGTCATAGTTCCCAAAACAAATGGTAAGTAGAGAATATGTGTAGACTTTAGGGAGTTGAACAAAGCCACCCATAGGGATTATTTTCCCTTACCATTCATTGATTAGGTGTTGGATACCTTGTCCGGGAAGAAGTATTTTTCATTCCTAGATGGGTTTAGTGGTTATAACCAAATAAAAATAGCACCTAAATACCAGGAGAAGACCACTTTCACCTGCCCATGGGGAACCTATGCTTATAGGGTTCTTCCTTTTGGACTTTGCAATGCCCTAGCCACTTTTCAAAGGGATGTCCTAGCCATTTTCTCTGACTTGATCAATGATTGCATGGAAGTCTACATGGATGACTTTACAGTCTATTGAAAATACTTCCAAGAAGCTTTGACCAATCTAGAAAATGTCTTGATTAGGTGTAAGGAAGCTAATCTTTCCCTAAGTAATGAAAAGTAAAAAATGATGCTCAATGAAGGTATTGTTTTGGGACATCACATCTCTGGTTCTAGAATGAGAATTGATCCAAAAAAGATTCATATTATCACACAAATCATAATACCTTCCTCACAAAAGGAAGTTCGTAGCTTTTTAGGGCATGCTGGCTACTATAGAAGATTCATTCTGAATTTTACAAGCCTAGATACCCCTTTATTCAAATTATTATCTAAAGAAGCCGAATTTAATTAGGATGATGAATGCCAAATATCTTTTGAGATTCTAAAACAAAAATTGTCAACTACCCTTGTATTAAGAGGACCAAATTGGTCCCTTCCTTTTCATATATGTACCGATGCCTCAGACACAACCCTTGGGGAAATTCTTGGAGAAAGGGAAAATCAAATGCCTTATGCTGTTTACTTTGTTAGTAAAAATATGTCTCCAGCTAAAGTTAGCTATACGGTCACAAAAAAATAATTGCTAGTTGTGGTCCATGCTATCAATAAATTTAGACACTATATTACAAGATATCAAGTTTTTATACACACTGATCATTCAGCCATCAAATTCTTAATGAACAAACCTGTAACAAATCCTAGAATTACAAGATGGTTGTTATTATTATAAGAGTTCAATATCAACATTATTGATATACCGGGTAAGGATAATCTTGTGGTTGATTTCTTATCTAGAATGATTCATCTGGGAGATAACGCACTAGTAGAAGATAACTTTCCTGATGAAAAATTGTTTGTTATTTCTACATTTACTCCTTGGTATGCAGATGTAGCTAACTATCTTGTGATAGGGAAAATGCCTTAGGAATTGTCTCCTAGAGAAAAACAAAAAGTAATTTAGCTAAGTGCAAACTACATGTGGCACGATGATTGTCTCTACAAAACAAGACCAGATTTGGTAATCAGGAGATGTGTAAGGGAAGATGAAATTCATGATATTTTGCAAGCTTGCCATGATGGTCCTTGTGGAGGACACTTCACAGACAAGAGGACTGCTTCTAAAGTTCTGCAATCTGGTTATTTTTGGCCTCATATTTTCAAATATGCTAAAACTTATGTATCCAATTGTGATGAATGCCAACAAATGGGTAATCCTATTGCACGAGACCAAATGCCACTTCAAGCCCAAGTAGTCATTGAGCCTTTCCATAAATGGGCATTATATTTTGTAGGGCCCATTAACCCTTCATCTAAAAAGAAAAAGTATATACTTGTATGTACCGACTATGTGACTAAGTGGGTTGAAGAAAAAGCTTTAACAACTGCAAGCGAACAATTAGTGGTAGATTTCCTTTTTAATAACATATTTACTAGATTTGGTGTACCCCGAGAAATTGTGACTGATCAAGGGACTCAATTTACCTCTATTCTAGTCAAGGCTGTTACAAAAAAGTACCAAATCAAACACAGGAAATATACACCCTACCATCCACAGGCAAATGGACAAGTAGAATCTACCAACAAAGTTATTAAGTCCATTCTTACCAAAACAATATAGCTACACCACAAGGATTGGGCTGACAAATTACTAGAAGCCTTATGGGCTTATAGAATCACCTGGAGGAATACAACAGGACATACACCTTACGAGTTGGTGTATGGGAAGTAGGTGCTTCTCCCCATAGAATTCCATATCAAAACCTTCAAGACTACAGTACAAGTTGGCATGAACTTGGATGAAGCCCAACAACAAGGACTCTTTCATCTTAATGAGTCGGATGAAATTATGAAAGAATCACTTCAAAGAACCACCCTCATTCAAGAGAAGAGAACAAAATGGCATGACAAGCATCTCAAGAAGAAAAATTTTCAACAAGGAGATTGGGCCCTGTTGTATGATAGCAGATTCAAGAACTTCAAAGGTAAGTTAACTACTCATTGGATGGGACCTTACAAAATTGACAATGTCTATGATAATGGTTCAATCAAGATAAAGACAGTTGACAAACATCAGACACCACTACTTGTGAATGGTCACTGATTGAGAATTTATAACAAACCCCTATCAAAAGAGGAATTTTTGACTCGTATACTACAGAATTCAGATATGCAGGTGATCAGTAAGGAAGGAGACCTTCCTACTAATCCACATTGATTGATTGGTTTACTTTTAAAAACTTTTGTACATAGGTGTGTATTGTGTTTTATTAATAATCTAAAGGTAACAATGGACTCTTACCCCCTTTTGTTTTACTTTTTATCTTTATAAGTAGATTTCTATAATTTATTTGATCCTTCACGAACTTGCTAAACATCAGTTTGTAGGCATAAACAATACTTTGTTCTGGTCTGGTGCCAACTATGCTGATTTGGTACCAGAAATCTTGTTCTGGTCTGGTACCACCAGTCCTGTGCTGGTTCGATACCAGAAGTCTATCCTTATACGGTACTATAAGGAAACATCACCTAAGGAATTCTACACTTATTTCAAAATCTTACAAAGTATGAAGCCATGCAGTAATCACTCAGGCTGGAACCAAGGAGCTGAATGCAACATCAAATGAAAGCCCTCATGAAGCAATAAATTATTTTGGTTCTGTTGCTGACTAAAGGGAAGAATTTTTAATTTCTTTTGGTTCTGTTGTTGACTAAAGGGAAGAATTTTTAATTTCTTTTGGTTCTATTGCTATCTAAGGGAATATTTTTTTAATATCTTTTGGTTCTATTGCTTGACAAAGAAGACATAATCTTTACCTATGATCGTTAAAAGAACCATGCTTAATCTACTTCAAAGTCTAGAAGTTGCCTTTATCCAGTATTTCATCATGATTAAGGGATAAAAAATATAATAGCCTACAAGTAACTATCTTACCCTACCTTGACTTCAATAGTATTCATTGGATCATCCTTACTAAAGAGTAACATATGAGTATATGAACACTCTCTGACATGGGCACACTAGGAAATTTTTTATGGAAGAGGATGTATCAGTACCCTAAGGTAACTTTAGGTCATTCTCTTATGGACAAACTTAGATAGAATTATATATCTAGATCATTCTAAAGAAATAATGTGCATACATAAGTTTATTTTTCCTTCAGACAAATATTTATAGACATTCAAATAAGAGAATATACCTTCCAACCCAATACCATCCCAGCCTGTAAAAAGGCTTTCAGATGAGCCTCCCCTATCACCGTGCAAAAGCACTCTTTAATAAAAACCAAAATAGGTGACTGTGGACAAGAAACCTCTGATGCAAAAAGGGTTTAAGAGACTAACTCGTCAGGATACTAAACAGGTTTGCTGGCAACGGGTACTGGTCTGTGGTATGACTAGGCAAACCCATCAGGGTATTGAATAAGCCTATTGGCAATGGGGCATTCTTCCTGGGGAAGGGATGTTTCTCACTAATTATCACAACTACCCCACCGGAGTACTGAACATGCTTGTTGGTAGTGGGTTCTGGTTGAGAAATGTCTCATCTATACTTGTATGGTTGAAAAACTCAATTTTGTCATCTAAAAGATGAACACTACAAGCAAAGCTCATTGGTAACATTTATGAGATACAATTTCCATATTAATAAACAAAGATAATTATTACAAGAAAATGTCCATTTGAGAATTACCCTAAGTCAACCTTACCGGTCTGACATTTAAATGCTACATTACATAAGAAGGAAACTTCTTAAGAGTGGATCCCTAACTAGGGAGTCTCATCTACTTATACTGTGAAATTTATCCATAACATCTAATGATAGTATATCTCTGAAGCAAGTTAGGTTGGATCTATTCTTCTAGAAAAAATATAAACACCTGCCTATCTTCACTACTGAATGCTACCCTTGTCAATAAGTCATCAAAAGAAAGGAAATTTCAAAATTGTTAGGCAAGTGATCATATGCTAGGTGATAAATGTACTTTTGGAATTTGATTTGGTTTCTTTTCTCTTATCATTTTTCTTCCATTATGATACAGGGTGTTAGATCTTCTTGCATAAGGATATGAAACATCCTTGGCATGGGTGAGGGTCAAAGATCTATTTTTAGAACTCTTTTTTAGACTCACACCTCATCCTAAAAAACCAGTAGGTTCACCCTACAACACTACAGAACCAGACACAAAAGAAGAAAAGCACAGAATAAAGAAGTCTCATGAAGTACAGGAAATTCTGGTACCAAGCTTCCAAAAAACTCCAGCCTAAAAAGATGAACTCTGACAATATGCGAGCTTCAAATACAAAGGCAGTCACATATGCTATGGGTATTGATTATACAATGGTAAAAACAAAGGTAACATGGTATTATTTATTTTCCTTTGCTTATAAAACTACAAGAGGTATGAAAACATATACTAGATCTTATGACCTTAATATTAAAACCATGCAACCAACTATCACTTCCCTCATACCCATATTCCTAACCTTAATCAATCCTCTCATCACATAAGCACTTGAAAATGATTGAAGGTAAAATCATGTCAAAAGAGTGAATATGGAGCATATCTAGTAATGATGAGCCACAAACGTGCTTCATCCTTAAGAAAAAAAAAACGTATCTCGTGTCATAAGCCACGATTCAACATCAAAATTTACCACTCAGAAGTCCAATCACCTAACAATAATAATTCTTCGAAACCCAACGTTTCGTCCCCATCATTGCACTAATGGTCATAAATGAAATAGCTTATCTGGGTGGCAAAGCCATCTAGATGAGCCTCATCTTTTCCTAATTTTCCTTTACGAAATCTTTACCTAAACTCACCATCCAAATTAGTGACACCATCACCATATTTTTTTTTCCATTACCAACTTTTCTCCAGTTCCAAGCTTACTCCTCCCTGCGATCTCTGGTACCAAACCCTTGCCCTCATCAGTTGACTAAATCCTTGCGCTACAGCCTGATTTGTTTTCTCACAATTTATAAATATGGTTGTAAGTAGACATGAACCGGTCTTCTAGATTTATATAGAGACCAAGGAGTTCCATCTGTGTAGAGAGAAGTATCCTAGAGCGGGATGGATTCCATTTTTGGAGAAATTCATAGGCTGTCATGAGAAGGTATCTCACACATTTATTCAGGGTTACGATGGAGAGATTGCGCACATAAGCAATCTGCAGCTAACAATCAATGAATCAAACTTAATGGAAACCATAGGATTACCTAATAGAGGAGCCAAGTATTTCAAAGGAGTAGGAACCAACAAGGAAATGTGCCAACGATTTTTGAAAGAAGACCATCAACACCCTGATTTGAAAAAGGGGATTCCTAGGAACTATATCAAGGAAGAGTATCATCCAATGCTTTCTAGTCTTCAACGATTCCTCACTTATGAGGGTAGGTATGTTGTAACCTTCATATATCATCTTAGGATTCTATTACACTTTGAAGGAGGCCCTGAAATTGATTTCCCATGTTTTTTATGGATGAGTCTGAAAAAGATGGTAAGAGGTGTCAAATCCCTATCCAAAACTAAAAAGACTAGCATTTACCATCAAGGTCTTATTAAGATGTTATTTATACATGAAATCAGGAAGCAAAGGATTAGATGGAAAATCCTCATCACTCAACACTTTCCCACAGAAAATAAACCTGTAGAGGAAGCCCAACTTGCTCCAGAGAAAGATAAGGAACCTCAAAAGAAAAAGGGCAAGAAAGATAAGGTAACTCCATCATCATCCATAACAGTGAGCCAAAACGATAAAGCTAGTAAACAAGAAGGGCCCTCTTCCACAGTCAATAAGATTTTTAAAAGTCAAGAATCAAAAGGTAAAACCAAATTAGTAGAGGAGAATTCAACAGTAGCACTTGAGGAGAAGGGTCACAAGACAAAAACTGTGAGGACAAAGAAGAATAGCTTAGAAAATAAAAATGAACAGTCTATAGAACAATCCCCTATAACCATTCCATAAACAAAAAAGAAGAAAATGAAGCCTGTGAGCACCCCTGATCCAGTACCCCCTTGTAAAAGAACCACAAGGAGCATGGAAAAGAAAGGAAAAGTAGTTTTCAATCCTCATACACATGAATATCTAATAGATCTTACCTCCCCTTTTGAAGACCTATCAGTCTAGGATGACATCCCTAGCATGAATGAGGAACAAGTCACTATTACTTTATGTGGGATGAGGGAGGAAGTGGAGGAAAGAGAATACATCTAGCGAGAAACAGTGGAGTCAACAAGGACCTTAACAAAAGAACAGATGAAGAAAAATATTGGGGAGTTGCAAAAACAAAACCATGAACTCAAACAAGAAGTGAAGGAATACCAACTATTGGACAGGTATATCAAAAACGAAAACGAGCAACTGAAGGCAACCAACCAACAACTTCAAGATGATCATGAAGAGACTTCTAATAAGATCAAGAACGTACTAAGAATCTTACAATACATTAGGGTCATAAAAAGGGAGCTAAAAGCAGAAGCCTCAGCCATCAACATCATTGATCCACAAAAGTAAAGAATGGAGTCTCAAAATTTGAAACATTTTGGGTTTATTTCAGTTGCATGAGGACATGCAATGGTTCCATAGGATTTGCATTGTTCCATAGGAACTCCAACCCTTGCATCTCATTCTGTTCTATTTCCTTCTATTGAAGTTTCTCGAAGTCTAAATTTTGGGAGTGTTCCTGCTGAGTTTTCTCGACATGGACTTGGATTGGAGGGAGAAAGCCTTGTAACTCCCCTTTCTCCTAAGGTTGTACCCTGGTTCAGACCCAGCACCTCAGACTATTTTCCTACCCTGGGTTTTATCACCCCTCCTCCTATTACTACTGCCACTATATAAAGAGAAGACTTCATTGACTCTAGCCATGATTATTTTTCTCTAAATCCTCTACTATTTCCCTTTCCACCTAGAAGCTTAGTTCCAGTCTCCCTTGTTCGAAATCCTTCCCCTCATAGTTATCCTCCGCCAAACATTCCATTGGCATGAGAAAATCCCCCCATGACCGGGATGGAGGCCATAATATCTTCTAGGTATTCTCCCCTTATGTTTCCTTAGCCTCTCAACACCCTTCCAACAAATGGCTACCTCAAGCAACTGTCGAAGTTTATAGGCAAAGGATATATAACCGCAGAAGAACACCTTGAATCCTTTTACAGTTTTATAGATCATCATGTCATCATGCATGCAGACGTATGGATGAGGATTTTTGTTCATAGCCTTGAAGGTGAAGCTAGGAAATGGTTTAGGGCCTTTCTTCTTGGATCTATTGATGGGATAGAGGCTTTGGATAATGCCTTCTTGAGATAGTAGGGAGATAAGAAATACTTCATGTATTACATGATGAAGTTTGGGTCTTTGAAGAGAAAGGAAGGAGAGTCCGTCTCTAACTTCTCTAAGAGGTTCAATAAGATGTACAATAAGATCCTTGTTGAGATAAATCCTTTATAAGTTTCAGCCAAAATTACTTATGCCAGCGCTTTTGACCCTGATTTATGCCTTTTGTTGAGCGAAAGATGAGCAACTTGCCTAGATCACATGCAGGATGCAACTATGGAAGTTGAGTCGAATATATTAGTTGTGGATCGACTCAGAGAAAAGGTTGATAGTGACATACCAAGGAGGAGATCTGAAGCCTCCACATCTAGTCCTTCTGCCCTTTCTCCTCAGATCGATGAATTAACTAAGATGCTAAAAACACTTTTGGATAGAATAGAAAGGTCGGAATTAGAAGGGAAGACAATTTACAAAATTCCCCAAAATGTTGATAATAGAGGTTTTAGGAGGCTAAACAATAATGATCCCTGGATTATGCCAAGGGAACAAAGGAATATAGATAGGGATGATCATAGGATCCAAATTCCTCTTCAGAATAACCTGGTTGTTGGTGAGGAAGGAGAGGAAATAGATGAGATTGATTCTAAAATCCATTGTTTTGGAGACACTTTCCCTTTTCCTCATTTGAACCGATCATCATGTTGAGCCTCTAAATTGAAATCCCCACTACTATTATAATCCTCATCTATAACTTTTTGGCTTACCTAAGCTTGGATAAATGACAAAGAACACTACCATTAGACATTGATGAGGTCATAAGGAAAAGTATAATTAATTCATGCATTTGTGTGGTTTATTGAGCTAGGAGACTAAATGTTTCATGTACTAATGTTTTAATTTTCCATGTGTAACCTTTGACCTCTATATGAGTCCAGAATTTTTGTACCAACTCATCCATCTGATACTTATGTGCCAGATTGCCACTGTCTGAATCCAGTACCAAGTGCACCTTCCATTCAGATCTGGTACTAAACCATTCTCTTTCGCGATCCACTACCAATGGCCGTAGAATGTTCTAGTCCGGTACCAACCACTTGTGCATTGTTCGGATCCGGTACCATTTACCGAATCTCACCTGTCACAATCTGGTACCAATATAGGAAGTAGAATATACCAAAATTTTCTCCAGATCATACCAAAGATAATTGTTGGATGTTTTATGAATCATTAAAGCTCTAGAAAGGTTATGATAAGCTTGTTTGTTTATCACTTCATGTCATGAGGATGAAGCTTAAAATATGTAACCGAATATATAAATTTGACAATTAATTGTTTTGCTAAAGATTTCACCTCCTTGTGTTTCATGACTAAGACTGTTTAAATAGTCATGACAAGGATGGTGGAGGTAGTAGAGAGTTAGTATAATCCAGCATGTGAAGCAATGTTACATATTGTAGAACATATTCTGAGTTTAATTTTAATAGAAGGATGTCATTTATTTCCATGTATTGATCATTTATGAATGAATGTGAGTTAAGTTGTTAGCATAGTTTAATTCTATGTCTTGAAGTTTGGGTAAGAGTAATGTGTGGATCGAAAGCAAGCTTACTGTAAATTCCAGTCGCTAACCTGTTGAAGTGGCAAGGGCCCATTACCCAACAAAGGTCAACATCCTTATAGATTAGTGTTAGTAGTTGATTTCAATAGTATAAATGTTAGGCTAGTTGAAGCTTTGACCCTTTCAGAGGATAGCAGTATAGTTCAGTTTAGGTTTCAATTGTTTAGAGATCTTTACTTACTCTGTTTTGCATATGCTCTGTTTTTGTTTTTATGAATTTGATTTTGTTTCATGGACATGAATGTTGGAAGCAGTAGTCAGACATAATTGATGGAGAACTAGTGAAGTTTACAACAACACATTGTGAACCACAACATACTCAATATATTGATTATTGAACTACCCATACTATGTCTCAATGATTGATGAGTGATGATTGATGTGTGTTTTCCCTTTCAGAAGCATGACTGGGTAGTTATCTTTCTGGGTCAGATAGCAGAGTTGATTTTTCAAAATAACTCCATCTCATACTTGCATGTGCCATAATGGAGTAGATAGCCTCTCTGTGAAATACAACCATGTTTTTTTTTGCTAGTTTGCCTTATTTTCAGCATGCATAGTCTAGAATAGTTCTATACCCATGACATTAGAACTACATTTCTTACTGGTGTCTTGCAACTCTGTTGATTATGAATCCTAAATTGATAATTAATGAGTGCATTATACTAAACATATAAGTAGCTCAACATAGCATATGAGGATTCTCTCATGGACAGTCAACTTAATGAGTTGAGTAAGGGAGACAAGGCTAGTAGAAGACAAAATAGATACAACCTCAAATCTAAGAAGAAATATGGAACGCCTAATGTTCTTGAGCAACCCACCAGAGAAGAGGAGCCTGATAAGATATGGCAGACAAAACCCAAGGTAAGAAAACCCAAGCCCCCTCTCCAATAGTCCAGACTCCTGTTCCTGAAGTAAAATAAATCCCGAAGCCCCCCTCCTCTTTTAATTTTGAGCATAAAATTCATAAAATCGGAATCCCTGTACCCCTCTCTGAACTGGTCAAACATGAATATTTCAAAAAGAGCCTTTCCAAGCTATTTCAGTCTGAACCCTCATACCATCCCATGGACTCAATTAACTTGCAAGATGAAAAATCTGTAGTAATCCTAGGTCCTATGGTGGAATACAGAGATGATTCATCCCCTCCCTTCTACACATCCTCGAACATACATGACAATGTGTTGCACAATTGTTTGATGGATTCATGGGCCTCTCATAATCTCATGCCCAAAACTGTCATGGAAGAACTCAGTCTAGAAGTCACAAAGGCCTACCATGACTTGTACTCTTTTGATTCAAGGAGAGTGCAATGTCTTGGAGTCATCAAAGACCTGGTGGTGTCCTTATTTCATCTGCCCATGAAGAGTGTGGTCATGGACATTGTGGTAGCCAATGTTCCTCCCAAGTTTGGCATGTTATTGTCAGGATCTTGGATTAAAAAACTTGGAGGAACATTACAGATGGACCTTACATATGCCACCATTCCATTCTTTGGAGGGGAGCATAGAAGTCTGTACAGAGAATCTCAGCTAGCCTACATTGTGAGTGATGAAGAAGACCCCAAAAATCATCCCATATTTTCCCTTGATACCGATTTGGGATCCATCTTGTTATAGCTCACTAACATCCCAGAAGCTCCTCTTCAAATCAGAAAGCAGCTAATTCTCCCCCATGAAGTCTCTCCCTCAATTACTTCCATTTGGAAAATGTTCTTTAATGTGGCTTCCTCTAAATATGGTGTTGGTGATGGGATAGTGTTTGTTTCCCCTTCTCAGGAAAATATCCCACTGTCATACAAATTATAGTTTGAAGCTACCAATAATGTGGTGGAGTATGAAGCTCTTTCTTTGGGCTTGAGGGCTGCAAAGGACATGGGGATTAAATGGATCACTGTGTTTGGAGATGCTGAGTTGATTATCCAATAGATAAAAAATGTTTACCAGGCCAAACACCCTCGACTTAGGAGCTACATAAATGAATCCTGGGACCTCATTGACAGTTTTTTCCTGGCCTTCAATATATCATTTATTACAAGAGGAGAAAACTTTGTGGCTGATTCCCTAGCTACTTCAACTAGTAATTTTAGAGTCCCTCTGCCACCTAAGCTCATATATGATACATAAGTAAAATATAGGCCCTCCATACCTGAAAATGTCAAGCATTGGAAGGTGTTTGAAGATGATCTTGAGATCAAAAGGTTCCTAGAGACTGTTGAAGATTTTTCAGCGTTGCACATTGATCAAGAATCTTCCTCTGAAGAAGACTCTCGGGCAGATATTGTTCTCAGCAAAATTGATGATCATCACATTGTTCAATTTCCTAGCAATCACATCCCAAGGGGACTAGTTCCTTTGGAAAGACTATTTGATAGAAATGATGTAGCAATAAAGGGACAAATCTCAAAAGATAATGCTGATACAGCTGAGTGCAATATTGGCACAAATAAGGATCCTAAGTTCGTCAAGTTGTCAAGAAGCCTGTCAATGGAGCAGAGAGCCAAGTATATTGAGTTATTAAAAGAATTTTCTGATGTGTTTTCTTGTACCTATGAAGACCTCAGGTCATATGACACTAGCGTCATTGAACATAAGATCCCATTGAAGGAAGAGGCTAAGCCATTCAGGCATAAGCTAAGACAAATTAATCCCATGTTGTTGTTTGTCATGGAAAGAGAAGTGAAGAAGTTGTTGGATGCCCAAATCATTGTCCCTTTGAGATATTTTGAATGGGTGGCCAATTTGGTCCTAGTGAGGAAGAAAAGTGGAGAAATCAGACTCTGTGTTTATTTCAGAAACCTAAATAGAAGCTCAAAGAAGGACAATTACCCCTTACCAAGGATGAAACACATATTCTAGAGGGTAACTGGTGCATCCAAAATTTCAATAATTGATGGCTTTTCGGGCTACAATCAGATATCAGTTCTGCCTAAGGACAGAGAAAAAACAGTCTTCACCACTCCTTGGGGCACATTCATGTATGCAAAAATGCCTTTTGGATTGATGAACGTAAGGGAAACCTTTCATAAAGACATTGATATCAATTTCATTAGAGAAAAGGACAAGTTTATGGTCTTCTATCTGTATGACATTACATTCTTTTCAAATTCTGATAAAGAACACTGTCAACACCTGAAGAAGGTCTTCTCTAAATGAAAAAGGTTTGGTCTTTCCCTCAATCCCAAGAAGTCCCTATTTTCTATGAAGGAGGAATTTTTTTTGGGTCACATAGAATCAAATGAGGGAGTCAGGATTGATCCCAGCAGAGTGGAGGCAATTCAAACCCTGCCACTACCTAGGTCTAGGAAGGAAGTCCAATCTTTTATGGGAAAGATTAAATTTCTGAGAAGGTTTGTTTCCAATTTTGTTGAAATGGTGAAACTCATAATGGCCATGCTCAGGAAAGGACATGAAGTAAAGTGGGATGTCAAGTCTAGAAATTCTTTTAAATAGATCAAGAAAGCATTGACTGTGCTTACCAGTCCTGATTACTCAAAGGATTTTCTGATTTTTTATTTTGCTTCATTTAACATAGTGGCAGTTGTTTTACTACAAAAGAATGCAGAAGAGCTGGAGAAACCCATTTCATTTTTCAGCAGGGCATTAAGAGATGCAGAGGTCAAATATGACATCATGGAGAAACAAGCCTATGCCTTAGTAAAATCTCTCAAGGCTTTTAGAGTCTATGTTCTGCATTCCAAAATTATTGCATATGTCCCTTCATCTTCTGTGAAGGATATTCTTATTCAACCAGACATAGATGGGAGAAGGAGAAAGTGGATTCCCAATATCCTTGAGTTCGATCTAGAAATAAATCCCACCAAGTTAGTTAAAGGGCATGGTTTAGCGAAGATGCTGGCTGAATCCAATTGTAAGGCCTTCGAGGTTAACTTCATCAACACCTACTCAGAAATTCAGCAGGTTGAGTTGTCTGGTGGCTGTCCTCCGTTGGAAGAATGAACATGGTATGGATACATTATATATTTTTTGCAAGAGCTAAAGCCCCCTGATGGAATGGGGAAGAGTAAGGAAAGATATTTAAATATTAAAGAAATAAGGTATTGCCTTATTAACCAAGTATTGTATTGGAAAGACCCTCTGGGAGTGATTTTAAGATGTCTGAACCCACAAGAGGCCCAAAGGATTATATTTGATTTTCATGGCATCCTATATGGGGGACACCATTTTTGGAAGACTTCGGCCCACAAAATTCTCAGGGCTGGTTACTACTGGCCCACTTTATTCACTGATGTTTGCATAGAATTCAGAGGCTACATCAAATGTAAAAAAAAATTAGGAAAGAAACAACTCAAATCTCTGCCACTAAAGCATGTAGTAGCTTCAGGACCTTTTTAGCAATGGGGGTTAGACTTCATAGGAGAGATTCATCCTCCTTCAAGTGGTCAACACAGGTGGATCCTAACTGAAATAGATTATTTCATCAAATGGATAGAAGATACCCCACCAGGAGTGCTTTGCACAAGGTGATCATTGGTTTTCTTGAAGATATTATAGCAAGGTTTGGTTGTCCTAGTAGAATTGGCATTGATAATGTTGCATCTTTCAAGTCTGAGCCCTTGGTCAGGTTCTATGAGAATTTTGGGATTTCACTTATTCACTCCACTCCCTATTATCCTCGAGGAAATGGACTGGCAGAGTCTTCTAATAAAATTCTATTCAAGCTCATTAAAATATTGTTGGAAGACAATAAGAAAGCATGGGATTCAAAGATAAAATTCACTTTGTGGGGTGATCAAGTGACAACAAAGAGGTCCCTGGGCACCTCCCCTTTTAAACTTGTCTATGGGACAAAAGTTGTATTTCCCATTCAGTTGGCTCTACCTGTATCAAAATTCTTCCAAGATTATGAAGGAGAGCCAGACAATATGGTCAGAAGAATTCATCAACTGGTGGAAGTGAAACATAATAGAGAGAAGGTAATGGACAGAGCTCATGATCACCAGCAGAAGATCAAGTAGGCCTTTGATAAGAAGGTCAGAAAAGAGAAGCTCGAGCTTGGAGATCTAATGCTTAAGTGGAATGCACCCAGGTAGGATAAAGGAAAACACAACAAGTTCGACGCCCTCTAGATTGGGCTCTTCAAGATCTCTGAAGTATTCTTAAACAACACCTACATATTGTAGGATTTGAAGGGTGAAAATTTTTTTAATGGAACTATGAATGGGCATTTCCTGAAGAAGTAGTTTGTTTGAGCCATGAATGGCTCTTCGTTTTTTGTAAATATTTTTTCTTGTTTGTTTTCAACTTAATAAATGACCCCATAACCCAACAACAAGGCACTAAAGCTGCAATAAAGTTCTTGGCAGCTCGCAGGGAGTGTGCCATCCTGCATGGAGCCTGATGTTATCACCTAATGTTGTAAGGGAGGTGTTTTCCTAACAAATGCTCCCCTTTGGCGAAAAGATGACAAAAGTGGGTTGAAGACCCACTTGTCCTAAGTTTTATGATCTGGTGTATTTGATTTAAAAGATGCATGGATCTGGGCAGTCGTATTTGCACGCCCATATCTATGGACGAGGTCCAATTCGGGACCCCCCTTTCCATTATGCCAATAATGGGGGGGGGTTCGATATGGTGTCGCACAAGTCTGAATGGCTAGGATTAAAGCACCTAGATCTATGGCTGAGGTCCAATTCCAGACCCCCCTTTTCGTTCTTCCTTTAATGAAGGGGGGCAGGTCTGATATGGGAGACTCCATGTGGGTCCCCCTCAATCGCTTACCTTCTTTACCCCCTTGTGACAAGTGTCTCCACTCTGACTCCCCTAACCCCTGTCACATCTCCCACTTCCCTTCTACCCTTCACCATTGCACACATGTCCTCCACTATCCCAGGTGTCATGCCCCCATTCCCTTCATCCTTCTTATTTCTCAACACCTGTGCCCCTGTGCTCCATGTCACTTCCACCTATGTCCTATCCATATTCCCGTGGCACTCCTCGTCTGGTGTTATAGCCCTTGATTCTCTTCTACCTGGTGCTTCCACCTCAACACCCCTCATCTCACCTCCACATTGTTAGTGCCATCGCCTTCCCCTCTAGATCCTCATCCACGTTCGCAGGTCGGGCACCCTCATAGCAATCCAATGAAGAAGCGGCGACCAAGGAAAGGCTGCCACTTCGTCCAAGCACAGAATTGACCAGGCCTTACCTAATCTCGAGAAAACAGTTATTAAGGTGGGTGACGATGGTTGAACGTCGTCTCCTTCCATAAATAGAAGGTTAGAAAGAGACAAAGCGTAGGAGGTGACTATCAATCCAGCCTGACAAAGATTGTGTCTGACAACCGATTGCATGGGCAATCTACCCGACATCTGCATGCTTAGCTTGATAGGGAAACTTACCAACACAAATCCATAAATGCAGAAAAGATCGCATCTTCAGAAACTGAGCTAGCTCCAAGTATTTAGAGGCATTTTTTCCATTTTTGTTAGTATCGATGGTAGATCTAAGCTCCCTATTGTAAATTTTTAATGAATCATTGGTTTCTCGGGTTATGCGAATGTACATGAGAATTCTTGTATAATGACAGTCAGCTTCTTTCATTTATTTGTAAATCATGTGTTAGAACACTTGGGCATGGATGATCCAGTAAGCAGTAGTTTTGTTGTTGTGATGGAGGCTTGATCACAGTGGCATAACAACTAGTTTTAACAGGCTTTTCATGTTATCTCTCTTCTTTCTATACCAAGTAGCTCATGCATGGAGGATCCAGTTGAGCTGTTATTATAGCATTGTGATGAAGTTTTGATCACCTCACTGTTATAGCTGTGACTTTCTAGAGTCATATCCTGGTCTCTGAAGCTCTGGTTCAATATGAGATTTCACTTGGAGCTTTTCTTATTTCTTGTTCACTTACTCACCCTTTACTACACTTACTAACTAAAGTTAGATTGAGACTGTTATCCCCGATTTCATGGGATAGCTAGGATATCATGTCTCAAGGCCCACAGGTCCTAGAAATGGAGTATTGAGAGTAGGATTGACCTAAGCATGGCCCTGGAGAGCCCATCCTTCTCTTCTTTCATCAGATTCATCTTGTCAACAACAACAACATCCATCACCATTGGCTTGGTCTTATATCAGAGAAAGCTCTTGCTCCATGAGGTAATTGGCCTAGGTATCATGGTATGTGTCACTTTTGATCATTATAACCTTTAGATATATGCATCTTACTCCTTTTATTTCTAATACTACTTGGATCTTACATTAACCCACTTGACCATTGTTGAGGGGATTGACAGGGTGTCCTAGAAATCCTATACCCATAGGTTTTGGTTTGCCACCAGGGTGATTTATGAAGAGCCATCGTCTGCTTTTGTCATATCATCACTTTTTCATCTTATCTCCCACTCATCTGTCCCATTCCCCTAGTCTGGGCATTAGGATGATCTTTTTGAGGGGTTGCACCTTATCTCGTGGGAAGAAGGGGCTAAAGGCCCAGAAGGTAAAAGCAACTGGTAAAATATAAAATCCATAAAAGTGAAACCTAGAGATGCCTCTCCCAGGGATCCTCGAGAAGGTAATAAAAGGACTCTCAGCAAGAAACAAGAGGGACCCAAAGAAAAATAACAAAATAAGACCTAGCCAAGAGGATAGGGGGTCTCATCATGAGCCAACCTATTATGTTCATGGGTACCTAACAACATGACATTGCCACTATCTGGTTACCACGCCAGGGTAGTGACATTTGGTTGCATGGCCAAGGGAAATGAGGTCTCATCACGAGCCAACTTTATCATCTCTTTGAAAGTGCTTGTGGGTAAGGCTGTCAGCTATAGTCACCACGCCAAGGTAGTGTCCTCTAGTTAGTCCTTGAAATAAAAAAGAGAAAGAAAATAAAGAAAGAAAGAATAAAGGTAGGAAAGGGCTTGGAAAAAATTGCATCCATGACAGGTACAACTCACCTTATACAAAGGCACCCACAGGTAATATCATGCATCCCTGTCTCTCACTCTACCCATATTTCTGGACATCCCTTATCCACATCACCTCGTTTTACATGGCTTGGATGATACCCCTTGGAGACTTTCCTTTCCTTATGGATACTATCCCAGTGGGGTGTCTTGTCTTTTTCTTCAGCCTTGTATTGTAGGTCTTTGTAATATGTTTGAGTTGTTGGATGATATATCAGGGTTTTTATGCATATGTCTAATAATATTAATGATGAGATGTGATTAAAATTTCTATGATCCCTGTGACTAATGATCCCATGGAGGGCGAATTTTTTGATGTGCAGGACCATTCCTGACGGACAGGTACCACATGGACCGATACACATGGGGAGATGATTGGTTCAGACCTCCATGGGGATGAAGATCCCATTAGATGGTTGTTGGGACCTCATCAGGGGCAGAGACAGAACAGTGTTTGAATGAGGTCTTACACTAGAGAAGAAGAGGACGTTCCATCAGGGGCACTTTGGCTAAGGCAGACCTAGGGGGATTGACCCACTTGCAGTGGAACGTTGGCCCTGATGACCCAGGACATCACCAGGAGGCTTGTGACATCATCATGAGCGTATGGAATATGGATAGGGTTGTTGGCACATGTGGCAGCTTGGAAGAGCCCAAGGTGGGCTAACGTCTGGCTTCTGGATGCTGCACTGGCCCCAAAAAGGCCTAATGTCTCCCTCAGGAGGGCTTGACGTCTCATCTTTTTCTCATTTAGGGTTTTAAAAGAAAATTTAATGTAAAAATAGTATGATTTTTGTTTAAAGCCTTGTCGGCTAATTTTATGAACTAAAATTTAGTTAAAGGTCATGATACAGTATATATTGAGGAGTTTTATCCTCATTTTGACACAACACATCACTCACTCTCATAGTGAGGTCTGATTTTTGTTCCCTATTAGGGTTATTGGCTATTTTGAGGGAGGCACACTTGTTTAGAGATGAGAGTTTTGGCAATTTATGGTGTTTTTCTTGATGGAAGGTTTACAACTAGGGTTTGCATGCTATTTTCTTGATGATTTGTAAGTATTTTTCTGCAAAACTTCTTGATTCAATGGTTGTATTTTAATTTCTTGCATTCTATTTATATATATACATTGGTGAATCAAAACCCTAGGGGAAAAACACACAAGTAGGTTGTTGTCGCATGTCCCCTCATAGAAAAACCTTTTAAACCATTGAAGAAGAAGAAGAGAGCCTAGCCATTTCTACACTCTTTCTATCTTCTTTCCTTAATCTAGCCATACTTTTAAATTTCAAGAGAAAGAGGACGTCCCAAGCCTAGGTTATCTACACCTAGGGACATTTTTCTTTTAGGGTTTGATGAAAGAGCCTTGCCTTTGCAACACTCTCCCTCTTTAAGCTCTCTTGTCTTGATTTTACTTGTCTTTGAGCTAGTCGTTTACCGGGAAGGAGGAGAGAGCACGAGGCCTTGCTTAAGCAACACTGGAGTGAGCCTCTCTCCCCTAGGGTTTTGTCTTCAAGGCCCTGCCATTGCAGCACCTTGAAACCTTTCCCTCTTGTCCTTTAAATATCATCCTCTTCAATTTGTGCGTCCTTCACCTTTTGACTCCATAACCCTAGGCACTGATTTTTAGCCTCCAACATTGAAGTGAAAGTGATTGAAATAACTCTTAAAACTCTTAAATTTGAAACCCTAACTAACTAACTAACCCTAATAAGGCTGACGTCACACTTGGTTATTCCATCTTGATGCAACAATTTCTATTGATAAGCAATTAGATGATGGTTTAAGAGCATTTATTGAGTAAGGGATTGGTTAAATACATTGTTGGCTACATCATCTCAATATTTATTGATGAATTGAAATTATTCCATTGCTATATTAATTGACATTGATCTCATTGATATCTATTGTTTTAATTTCTTATATATTGATGTCAGATAGTTATATGAAGTACTAACCCATTGAATTATAGCCTGCATATATTGTTTTGCTATTGTCTTGTTCCAGGCAGGTGTTCTCATTTGGGGATACACTTCATTATTGGTTGTTTAGCTGGACTATCTGATCTTGGTGGTAACCTGTGAGGAGGGACTTTTACTTTGACCTTTATACCTTGGCCTCTTCAAAACCCCAGGTTACCAGGGACATCTCCCCTGGGCTTAACCTCCCTAAATAGAAAGAATCTCCCCATTGTGGTGACATTGGGTGGGGTAGGTTCCTGTTACGCCAGTTTGGCCTCTATCTTCTAGCCATTGGACCTAGCTACAAACTGTGAGAAAATAGAGACCTCACCTGCCCATGCTTTTCTTAGTCCAGGATTCTGAGTTAAAATGATATAGTTATGTTTTACTTCCATTCGGTCACATTTTATAAAACCAACCCGTGACATAAAATATTGATGGGTATCAGGTTTACTCCTACTGCAATCCAGGAGTGACTTTTCGTGCTAACACACGTGAGCTATGCCAGGGGACGAAACGCCGGTGTTGGTTGCAGAAAGAAGCCACCACGTTTTCTAAGTGCCAAGTTGACTTGGCCCCATCTTGATCCCATTGCAGAAAGCTAATGAAAGTGAGAGGTGGTTGAAAATTCATCTCACCACATAAATGGAAAACATGCAGAGAGCGGTCGTAAAGGCAGACTGTCAATCTGAAGCTGCCTTATGGAAATTTTTTCCTGTAAAGCACATAACTGTGCCTTTCTCACACCTTAAATGAGGAGGGATGAATAATCTAATAGAGTAGGCACCAATTGAAAACGTTAATGTGGTAGTCCAATCACACTCCTGGTGGTTGAAGCATTTTTAGTATATATAGGCAGTTTTAATCTTTTGTTAACGGGATGGTTGAGCTAGGCTCTCGTATTGTAAAGTTTTAATGTAGCTCTGGTTCTCTAGTTATGTAACTTGATTTGAGACTTATAGTTTAATCTAAGTCAACTTATTTTCCATCTTGTTTCCCTCTAATGTAGGATTGTCCATGATTGAAAGATTCACATGGATTTTTATGGTCATATTGTAATGTAGGTTCGATTGCATTTATGTTGTAATGTTCTTCATCCTTTTCTGAAACTTTGAATACAAGAGGATCCTTTTTTACGAGTTGTTCCTCCTTAGGTTGTTGGAAGACTTGATGTCCATAGAATACCTCTACATTCTTATCTCTAATTCTTCCTCCTACTCACCCTTACTACAACTTACTAATTGAATTTAATCAAGACCTCACTTGCTTGTGCATGTTGGTCCAGTTTTCTAAGTTTGAATGGTATTATCTTGAGTCTTCACCCATTCGACCCCCTTTAAATTTATTCTTTGTGGAATATAAAATGATGGGTACTGGTCTTACCTTCAACGCAATCTAGAAGTTCCTTCTAGTGATAACATTTCTAGCGTCATTGCCGAGGAATGGATTGAATACTTTTCCCTGGGTAGAACAACAATGAACTTATGATTCTGAAGGTGCATTATATATCATAATCTTTGAAGATTTCCCTTGCACCTGGTGACTCCACTGAGGTGACTCCAATATTTTAGTGTGTCTACCTTTGGCTATAGCTAGAGCCCCCTGGGAGAACACAATGATCAGATATGGTCTTTTATGGTGAAAAAATACTAGACATAGTTAGACTGCGTATCATTCACCTCGCAAATCCATAGTTAAAGCATCGATTGGCAACTCCATTAGTCTGAAATGGACAAAATTTTGGCTTGAATTTTTTCTCCTTTTAAATTCTCTGCTCTTCCTGGTTTTCCCAATGTTGTTCCTACTCCAAACGAATAGGGTGATTTCCTGCCCATATTTGGAGAGCATAAAGAGGACAACCTTGCAGAGCATCTTCCTGAGTTTCATGAACTCATGCATCAATGGGAGATACATCATGAGGATGTACTTATGAATATCTTAATGTTCTCATTGGACGGGGATGCCCATGAGTGGTATCGACCCTTGCCCTCTGCTAGCATCTCCTTCATGGAACAATTTCATGCAACTTTTAATAAGCATTCTCATAAGTTTTATTCTTTTAAGTTAATCTATCATAACTATTGTGAGAAGTATAGAGATGGTTTTCAGGACATAGTTCGGTCTTACGAAAGCTGTGAGCATGAGGGAAATCCCCCGGATGCGATGATGGAGATGATACAATCAATTTCTGCAAGTATAGAGGAATTGAAGGCAGATTTTTCTCATCGCTCTTACGAAGAAAATACAAAGGATATTCTTGTCCTGGAAACATATGTTCTTGGCAGCCTTGCTTATGATGAAGAAGTGATGTTGGATACTGACCAAGAACAAATGATTGTTGATGAATATCCCAACAAAGATGACAAAGAGAATATATATCCCATGGTTCATGTTTATTATGATTATGAATATAATCCTTGGGAGAGCCATGAATGAGAAAAGGAGGTTCCAAATGTACATTTTATCTCTTGTTCAGAACCTGAAAATGAGAAGATATCACCTAGTACCAGCCAGCTCGTGTATGACAACTATGAATCAGATTCTGAGCTGGATATGTAGGATTTCTAGGAGCATACAATAGAGTCTTATCCTCTATTCACTAAAGAAAAATATTATGAGGAAATAATCCATCCTAGACTTGTAGAAGGCACCAAGCAACAGATTGAAGAGAAGAGCTTTCCCACGATTCTTGTTTATGACGATTATGAATCTGACCCTTGGGAGAGCCATGAAGAATAAAAGGAGAAACATAAGGGGAAGTATATCTCATGTCTAGAGATTACTAGTGAGTGGCCATTGTCTGATATTAGTCAACCTGCACCGACCTTTTACCCACCTACGCTTGCCAGAGACATTCATCCTGGTGTGAACAACTGCAAGACAAATCAGGCTACCTATTGAAAATTTTCTAGATTTTTCCACTTGTCCCATGAGCCTATGGAGGAATACATGGAGTTGTATTTGCTTCATGTTTTTAAGCCGCCCAGATTCATTCCAACCTCAGCATTAGGAGGAAAGCTGAAGAATGTAACTGTTTTGTTATCATGGTTGCATTATCTGTTATCAATCATTGACAGAATAAAAAAAATTGCAGCTGGAAAGTTTCTTGAATGACTATGGTGGAAGTTTGCTTTCACCTAGCACTCTGTAAAAATTAAATTAGTTTAGGACCATACATAAAAAATATCCTTGGAGCATGTGTGTTTATTTTCGTTTTTACTTATCGACATGTATTCCTCAGCAAGGTGTTTT
Organism: Picea engelmannii; assembly: GCA_009831015.1. Classification (NCBI taxonomy): domain Eukaryota; kingdom Viridiplantae; phylum Streptophyta; class Pinopsida; order Pinales; family Pinaceae; genus Picea; species Picea engelmannii. Next base: position 1,016,043 of record ML784043.1, on the reverse strand, counting down.
GAGCTTGACTCCATAGCCCAATGTAGAAGGTGAATGAAACTGCAAAAGGAGTTCTTAGAGCCTCGCAAGGAGGACTTTATCCCCCATGGAGCCTAATGTTATCACATATTCTTGTAGGGGGATGTTTTTCCTTTGGATTTGGCCCTTGGGTGACAAAATGCAAAAGAAGGGGGCTTAAAAACCCACAAATGTGTGTCATCCAAAGTCGAGGTGCATTGTGCCAAGGTGTGCACATATTGGAGGGGATCTAGTGCTCACTAAGATCATATTCGAGAGTTTGGGGATTAGGAGAGTCGGGAGTGGCTCGCATCAGTACACTCGAAGCCAAAAGTCACGAAGCACTCGAGAATGGGCCAAAGGTCACAACCTGAGGTCATGTGGAAAGGTTGGCACCCATCGCAAGGAGCCTCATCCATTAGATGGAAAGAAATCCTGACCATATATCTGAGTAGGACGATTTCATCAAATTGGGAGTCGGGGATTTTGTTGTCAAGTGATTCTTCTCTCTAGTTCTCCCTCCTACTCACCCTTACTATAGCTTATTGACTGAAGTTAATCAAGACCTCACCTGCTTGTGCATGTTGGTCCATTTTTTTGAGTTAGAACCATATTATCTTGAGTCTGCACCCATTCAACCCCCTTTAAATTTATTCTTTGTGACATATAAACTGATGGGTACTAGGATTTCCTTCAACGCAATCTGGAGGTGAATTATAGTGCTAACAAGGAGGTCATCAATCACATCGATGCAAAAGACTGAACCCAACATAGGGTTTGACCCAGTTCAGTGGTGAGACACTAGGTCACCCACTCGATCCTCCTCCAACAAGTGGGGATCAACAGATAGGTCCATCCCACAGAATGGGAGCCCCATCAAAAAATATACATCCTTTGTAGCAGAGAATGTTAGTTTCTCCCCTCTAACTATGAAGGACTGCAAATCAATGCTCCACATCCTGATCAAATATTGAAGCAGGAACTCCTGTAACTGTATCAAGGAGCATTCAAATAACTTGAGAAAACCGCAAGCTGTCAGGTGTCTCCACTGTTGGAATATTGGTTGTTGTCATTGATGTCAACCCTAGTCATGGGTTTTGGACCGCAAGATTGATAAAGGTATTTGGACATGAAGGAAAATGCACATGAAGATACAACACCCATGGATGGATAGTATAGATCATGTTGTTTCCAGTGGTATGTGGCACGTCACGTGGATCCTCATGGTTGAGGAGAAATGAATTTTTGAATATGACAAAGTGAATTGAATAAGGAAGTACATGTATTCCCTGAAGATAATTAAAGAAAATAATTACAAAATAAGAAAGTGTCAGGTCATCCCTAATGTTAAAATGAAGTGACATAAATGGTATAAATAAACATCATTATACATTCATTTGATACAAGTCAAATTTCAGAGGCAATAATAAGAAAAGAAGGCCCGATTTCAAGGGAGGATGAAGTCTTTTGGTGATGTGTTCTAAGGTATGTTATTTTCAGGTCATCTTACCATTTTTGCTATGATTTTTTTTCTAGAACGATTCAGATGGTGAAATAGATATGGTATTGAGAAGACATATCAAGGTACCTCTGGAAAATGTTCAGCTATTGATTCTCTATAATTATGGAGATACAATCTATGGAAGATAGGGTTTGTGACCAGTCCTGAAGCTAGTCAATAAACAGGTGTTCCAGGTAAAATAGTCATAACTTCTTCATTGAGATCCAAATGCATGGGAAAAATTTCATTGGAAAGAGTATGGAATTTAGTTTCTTGTGTTTGATTTTCAAAATCGGATGTTAAATATTGAGTGCGGGGCATTCTATACAAGTTCGGTCTCCTGAATAGACTAGAATTGAATAAAGTCTANCATTCTTTCTATAACTTCTTTTTGGGGAGGATTCAAGGAGTGAAACTTGGAGGAGTTTCAGAGAATACATTGAGTAATATTATATATAGGATTATAGTACTCTAAGAATTGAAGAATTTCATAAATTGAAGAAGTCTCAGAAAGCATTATCAGGTTCTATGTGATGATTGGTTGATGGTGATGATTTAATGTAAGTTTTATTATCTCTCATATATTCTTGGGTGGAAGGAAGGGGAAAGGATGGAGAGTTCAACTCTCTCTTGATATTGGAGGATTGTATCTTCCTCTTAGAGATTTATTCCTCCCTTTACATTTGGAAGCTATAGCTACCTTTGGAAGTCATTACTTCCCTTGAACAATAACTATTGATTATTTCTCATATATTGTGCATGGTGTATTGTGGTGTATTGGTGTAACTCTTATACTATTGTTCATTGATCATTGGATATAGTTGAATGGTTTAAGTATAAGTTGAAAAAGGTTTCAAATTGTACTTGACACTGATTCACCCCCCTCTCAGTATCAACAATTGGTATCAGAACGGGTTACCTTCAGTACAGTTTAACCACTAGAAGGAAGATCCTAAAAAGAAATGGAAGCCAAATTTCCAAATGGGATTCCACCATTTGATGGAAGCAATTTTTAATATTGGAGTAATATAATGGAAACTTACTTGAAAAGTATTGGGGTGAATGTTTGGTTCTCAGTTTCTTCAGGATACAATGCTTTGAAGAATCCAAAGACTACAGCTCAGAAGGAAGCAAAAAGGAACAACAAGTTGGCAATAGATACCATCCTGGATGGATTGACAGATTTAGTGAAATCCAAGGTGGGATCATGTGCATCATCAAAAGAGCTTTGGGACAAGCTACAAGACCTTTATGTAAGGGAAGACATAGAAGAAGAAGAAGAAGTTGAAGCAAATTACAACATCTCAGATTTCAAAGAAGAAAATAGAGGTCAGTTCTTTTTCCTTAATTGTGAAGGAGTAGGTCATGTTGAATTTGAATGTCCTCATCCAAGGATTGAAAGAAACGACACTGAAGAAGAAAATTCCAATGAAGAAGAAGAAAATCATGAAGAAAAAATTATTCAACAAGAGGATGAGAATCTTAAAAATTGAAGCATGTTGAGATTGAAAATAGCAAGCTCAAAGACACGTAAAATAAAACTAAGAAGTGAATTGGGTAGTTGTGAAAAGATAGATGTAATCTTGATGAAACAATTAGAAGACTTTGAGAAACTAAGAGAAGAAACCATTTCCTTGAAAACTCTACTCAAAGAAGAAAGAAGAATAGGAGAATTAAGGAATGTCCAAATGATGAAGAAAGAAGAAGATTGTGAGAAACTTGAACAAGAATTTTTCTCATTGAGGAAGAGATTAAGAAACTCTCAAGTGCCAAAAGACTTAACACATCTTGGATGCATGGGTGAAACTTCATTCAAAGAAGATTCAAATACCAACAAAAAGGTTGAAGAGAGAGCTACACAGACAGTTGATGAGAAGTGGACCAGGATACTAGAAAGAAGGAATTATTACAAAAGAGATGAATATCCAAGAAGACCTCCTACCTTTAGGAATCAAAGAAGATTCAATCAGTATGAAGGAAACTACAGAAGATTATATCATAAACTCAGATGGACTACATCACAAAGAATCCCACTTACCCCAAGGTATCAAAATTTCTTTCTTGGTCATTGTTATACTTGCAAAATTTTTGGACATAAGGTAATTAATTTCAAAATCAATGAAAGGAACACATACGCAAGAAACATGAATTGTGTAAATAGAAGATATGGAAATAATCATGGATTTGTCAACAGAAGTTATAATTCATTTTCCCCATTGACGGACAAAAATATTGCATGCTACAAATGTAATTATCTTGATCATAAATTACGATATTGCATATATATGAATGAAGATGTCCCTATGCCAACCATAGTATGGAGAAGGAAAGAGATTCAAAACAATGAAGATTTTCGAATAGCATTGACCGCTGAAGAATGTAAAGAAGAATATGAATGGTACATAGACAGTGGATGTTCTTCACACATGACCGAGGATTAAGACAAATTCATCAGCTTGAAGAGAAAGGGTGGCAATGTTTCATTTGGAGATGACTCATCTGCCAAAATAATTGGAGAAGGTGTAGTAAATCTTGGAAGAAAAAATGTAAAAGAAAAGAATGTTCTATTGGTTGAAGACTTGAATCATAATCTACTCAGTGTTAGTAAAATGTGTGATCAAGGATACACTTTTACGTTTTACTCCTGAAAATGTAAAATCAGAGAAAATAACTCAGGAAGATTGGTTGAAATTGCAACAAGAAGACCAAACAACATATACATCCTAGACATGAAGAAGAGAGAGAATACAAAAGCCACACAAAAGGATTCCAAGGAAGAAAAGTCCCAAAGACCAAAAATAAGGATGAAGTATTATTGAGTGCCACATGTTTAGGGGGAGCATCCCCAAAGAAGAAGGTTACCTTTTGCCATTAAACTCAGGGGGAGAAGCCATATTGTTTTCCATTTATGATAGAGAGGGAGAGAAATTGGTACCATGATTATAGGGGGAGCATGAGTGTTTCCATCAATGACAAAGGGGGAGATTGTTGGAAGATTGGTTGTTGTCATTGTTGTCAACCCTAGTCATGGGTTTTGGACCGCAAGATTGATGAAGATATTTGGACATGCAGATAAAACATCCATGGATGGATAGTATACATCATGTTATTTCCAATGGTATGTGGTGCGTCACATGGATCCTCATGGTTGAGGAGAAATGAATTTTTGAAGATGACAAAGTGAATTGAAGAAGGAAGTACATGTAGGCCCTGAAGATAATTAAAGAAAAGAATCACAAAATAAGAAAGTTTCAGGTCGCCCCTATTTTTAAAAGGAAGTGACATAAATGGTATAAATAAACATCATTATACATTCATTTTATACAAGTCAAATTTCAGAGGTGATAAGAAGAAAAGAAGGCCGGATTTCAAGGGAGGATGAAGTCTTTTGGTGATGTGTTCTAAGGTATGTTATTTTCAGGTCATCTTACCATTTTTTCTATAGCCTTTTTTCTAGAACGATTCAGATGGTGAAATCGCTATGGTATTGCAAAGACATATCAAGGTACCTCTGGTAAAAATTTAAGCGCTTGATTTGCTATAATTATGGAGATACACTCTGTGGAAGATAGGGTTTGTGACCAGTCCTGAAGCTAGTCAATAAACATGTGTTTTGGGTAAAATAGTCATAACGTCTTCATAGAGAATCCTAATTATGTGGGACAAATTTCATTGGAAATATTACGGACTGTAGTTTCTTGTGTACGAGTTTCAGAATCAGATGTTAAATATTGAGCATGGGGCATTCTGTACAAGTTCGGTCTCCTGAATAGACCAAAATTGAATAAAGTCTACCATTCTTTCTATAACTTCTTTTTGGGGAGGATTCAAGGAGTGAAACTTGGAGGAGCTTCAGATAATACATTGAGTAATTTTGTATATAGGATCAAAGTACTCCAAGAATTGAAGAATTGTTGAAATTGAAGAAGTCTCAGGAAGCATTATCAGGTTTTATGTGATGATTGGTTGATGGTGATGATTTAATGTAAAGTTTTATTATCTCTCATATATTATTGGGTGGAAGGAAGGGGCAAGGATGGAGAGTTCAAATCTCACTTGATATTGGAGGATTGTATCTTCCTCTTGGAGCTTTATCCCTCCCTTTACATTTGGAATCTGTAGCTACCTTTGGAAGTCATTACTTCCCTTGAACAATAACTATTGATTATTTCTCATATATTGTGCATGGTGTATTGTGGTGTATTGGTGTAACTCTTATACTATTTTTCATTGCTCATTGGATATAGTTGAATGGTTTAAGTATAATTTTAAAAAGGTTTTAAATTGTACTTGATACTAATTCACCCCCTCTCAGTATCAACATCCGCACACCCGACTGCTCTCTCACCGCCTCCCGTAATCGGTCCCAGTCACACTCTCTCGAGTGGACCAACATGGTGCTATATAATCTATTGATCACCTACATCCATAGATAAAAAATTGATCAGCCTCATTATCCATCAAAAAACATAAAAATATAAAAAATAAAAAACCCTTAGCCTTTCCCACAATGTGTGGCTTTCACCCAAACAGGTGCACACATGTGTGCACTTGTTCTTTTCATAGTTTCACACTCATGCACCATTGTTTGAGAAACAACCTTGCATGAGTGCGCAACTGTCGGTCATATAGGTGTGCATCTCATGTGCACTTGTATTTCCCACCCTCGCACCCACATGCATGGTTGTGTCAAACACAGCCACACATTATGTGTAGTAAATTGAGTTATACCCACACACATATTCATGGGTATTCCCACTTCTCCCGTGAACTTGTGGGACCCTACCCTTAAATCCCTCTGTATGGTCCTCCATACATCCCCTACCTACAAACTATGAATTTCATAAAGTTTGGGATGATAGGACCACTAACCTGTCTCTCACCACTCACAGATCAGTAGCCTCATGCTCTTGCAATCTTGAAATCGCCTCATAGCTATTTCGTCAACTCAACAACAATGACAGGTACAAATGAGGTGGCATTGTAGGCCCACCAACCATATATAGCCCCTTTTTCCAAAATTCCACACTTTGTTATAGGATCCTAGAGCCTCCATTTTTCAATCCATTCTCAACCACGAGATCTTTATCCTACCATATATGCATTCACATTCCTCAAAGGATCAAGATCAAGAGATTTTTCTTCGTCATCGTCAATGGCCTTCTTTTTACCCAGAAAAGCAACCCATGTTTCCCTTGGTTGGGGCACCTACCCTTTTTTCATGTCGACATCATTAAAAAACCCCGAGTATCCCAATTCCATGTACCCATGATCTCTGAGTTTTCCCACTTTGTTATCCTCTAGCACACTTTAACCCCATATCTAGTTGTCCCCCTGATGCTATATCCAGTTTTACAGTTTCTACCAATCATCCTTCAATTCCCCAACCAAGGGAAGTCTTGAGTCTCACAACACCTTGAATTCATTCATATTACATGTCAGTACTTGATATCACTTATTACTCAGTGGATTTCATGAAACCCTTTTCTTCTTGCAGTCGGGTATCCCTTCCTGTCGACATTAGCACAGTTTCTAGAAGGGCAATAGTATCTTGACTCTCATTACCTTTTCAATAAGGAGTCTCGAACGACACAGAGAGAATCATCATTTCTCTTTGATTCCATTGACCCCCATAACATTCAACTTCATAAAAATCTCATGTTATGGTGGGTGTTACTATGTGACTATTGTAGTTGTTTCATACCAGTCGAATACCTGTGAATTTGTTAGGCCATCAATGCCTATGAGTCATCAATAATTCTTATAATTGTCCTTGCCTCACTTCAGATTTTGTTCACCATTCAGACCTATCATTTGCCATTATCAACCTCCCCCAAGGGCATTGTAGTTATCTACATCATCATTCATCATGAGTTACAGTCCCACATTTTGGTTTCATCACATGAGAATGGGGCATGCCCACCTCGTTTGTACACATATTTTATTTTTTCTCCTAGAGAAAGGTTTGGGTCCCACAATTTTCTCTCTCCCTCTAACGGATTTCTCTTGCAATTCCTCTCTTCACTCTTCCTTACAATGGAACTTTCAGAAAAAGAAACATTGATTTATTTCGGATATACATATGTTTCTAACCTCACACATCATAGGGCATATGTTATCACTGAAAAATCATCCGCAAAATTGCACACAATGGTTAAGGAAAAATATCAATGCCAACAACAATTAGTCAACATACAACACCAAAAATACATCCAGAAGGACAAAAACTATATAATTGGGTCCAAAATTGAAGTGTGAAAATTCCCCAAAGGAGGCACGCACACAGTGCGCAGCATGCGTGGGTCAACATAGCCCTTAGCGCGCACTATGCTCCAAATGTGCGACTGTCTACGAGAAAATCTGCGTACTTCCATGGAATGCTACAAGTGTAAAAACTTTGGACACATGGAAAAACATTGTAGAATGACAGTTCCTCCAACAAAATCACAACATAATAACAATAGTCATAGACAGGAACCTCAAAGATTATGGATAAGAAAGCAAAATTAGTTAAACAATGAAGAATGTGTACTTGCTCTACAAGCTAAACAAAAGAAATGTGAATGGTATGTTGACAGTGGCTTCTCAAATCACATGAAAGGTGATAAGGAAAGCTTTATAACCTTGAGAAAGGAAAGAGATGAATCAATCTCCTTGGGAAACAATGACTCAACTAGAATCATTGGAAGAAGCATAGTCAAAATTGGAAATTACGATACCAAGGAAGAGAATGTTCTACTAGTGGAAGATATGAAACACAATATTATGAGTGTAATTCTAATGTATGACCAAGGTCACAAACTTGTGTTTGATTCACATAAGTGTAAGATAAGAAAAGAAGGTTCAGGCACAGTGGTTGTAGTAGTTGTAAGAAATTCAAGCAACATATATGTATTAAGTGAAATTGGAAATGAAAAGTGTTGTTTAGGAAAGGAAGATGAAGTTTGGATATGGCACAGAAGAATGGGTCACATAAGCTTTGATAACCTTGTCAAAATCAACAAAAAGGAAGAAGTCAGAAAAAATGCCCCAAATCATGAATCCAACCAACACATTATGCAAGAATTGTCAAAAAGGAAAGAAAACCAAGACCAACTTCAAGTCAAAGGAATACTCCACAACAAAGCCACTGGAAATTTTATATACTGATCTAGTTGAACCAACTAGAAAAAAGAGTTGAAAGGTGATAAATATTTATGTTATTGGTTGATGATTATACAAGGATGACTGCATTTTGTTTTCTCAGGAAGAAGTCAGAAGCATTCATGAACTTCAAGATATATAAGGAAATTCTTGAAAATTGAATGGATTTAAAAATCAAATGTTTGAGATCAGATAATGGAGGAGAGTTTACTTCAAATGAATTTATGGATTTTTGTAGAAAGCATGGGATAAAAATGCAATCCTTTGTTGCTAGGACACTAGAATAAAATGGATTCATTGAAAGGAAGAACATTACAATACAAGAAATCGATCAAACTATATTAATGGAATCCAATTTGACAGATGTATTTTGGGAACATGTAGTGAATATAAAAGTTCATATTCAAAACAGAGTAATGATGAGAAACAAAAATGACAAAAATTCCTACGAGCTATGGAAAGGAAGACGAGTGAATATGAAGCACTTCAGAGTCTTTGGAAGAAAATGGTACATCAAAAGAGAAGATGGAAGAATGGGAAAGTTTGATTCTCATGTGGACAAATACATACTTGTTGGGTACTCAAGCACAAGGAAAGCATACAAATGTTTCAATATAAGGCTCAAAAAAGTTGTGTAAAGAATCAATGTAACGATTGATGAGACAAGTGGATGAAAAATAAAGGAAGAAGAAAAGGATTCAATGGAACAAGTTCACGAAGAAGAAGCAAAGAAAGAATAAGAAAAAGGGGAATATGAAGAAGAGAATTTAGAAGAAGAAAAGAAAGAACAACAAGATCTTCAAGTACCTCCAAATACACCTAGAAAACGAATACAAAAGATTCATCCATCATATCGGATTATCAAGAACAAATATGTAGGATTTGATACTAGAAGAAGAATCTGTTCACCAGAACAACTACACCTAGCACTCTTATCTTCAATTAAGCCAGGTAGCTTTGAATAATCTAGCAAGGATGAATTATGGATAAAAGCCATGGATGAAGAGTTGGATTAGATAAAGAAGAGCGACACTTGGGAATTGGTTCCAAGGACAAGGTACAAGAATGTGATCAACACAAAGTGGGTCTTCAGAAAAAAAAAATTGAATGAAGATGGACAAGTTACCAGGAATAAAGTTATATTCATATGTAAAGGATACACTCAGGTTGAAGGTATTGACTTTGAAGAGACATTTTCCCAAGTTTCTAGAATGGAAGAAATAAAATTAATTGTAGCTTATGCATGCTCCAAGAATATTAAAGTGTATTAGATGGACGTGAAATCAACCTTCCTAGATGGGGATCTAGAAGAAGAATTCTACATTGAGAAACCATAAGGATTTCAATTGTCAGAGAAAGAAAACTATGATTGCAATTTCAAGAAGGCCTTGTGTGGTCTCAAACAGGCCCCTAGAGCATGGTATTCCATACTAGACAAATATTTACAACAACAAGGGCTTAGGAAAGGAAATGTAGACAACAACCTCTACATCAAGGTAAATCAAGATAATGTTTTTTTAATTGAAGTTTATATTGATGATATTATCTTTGGAAGTGATGATGATAGGATGAGATAGAAATTTGAAAAGGATATGCAGAATGAATTTGAAATTTCATTACTTGGAGAATTATCCTTCTTTTTGGGTCTTCAGAAAAGTCAAAGAAACCAAGGAATTTTTATTTCTCAAACCAATTATATCAGAGAAATGCTAAAGAGGTTCAGAATGGAAGATTACAAACCGGTCAATACTTCTATGCAGATCGGTTGTAGGTTAAGTAAATATGATGATTTAAAGTCTATAGATCAGAGGCAGTATAGGTCAATGATTGGAAGCTTACTTTATGTAATAGCATCCAGGCCAGATGTAATGTCAGAAGATGGACAGGTGGCACGATTTCAATCTACACCAAAGGAATCACATGTTCTAGTGGTAAAGAGGATATTCAGATATCTCAAGGATACAAAAGAGTTTGTATTATGGTATCCAAAAGGATATGATCTATCACTTATTTCCTACACAGATGTGGATTGGGAAGGTAGCATTGATGACCAAAGAAGTACAAGGGGAGAAATTTTCTACTTGGGTGAGTGTTTGGTATCTTGGATAAGCAAGAAAAAATAATCAATATCATTGTCTACAGTTGAAGTAGAGTATATTGCAGAAAAAACATGTTGTACATAGGCTCTATGGATGAACAAACTTTGAAAGATATACAGGTTGATTGTGATGAGATCATTCTGATATATTGTGATAATAAAAGCACCATTAATATCTGAAAGAATCCATTTATGCACTACAAGACGAAACACATTAAAATCAAGTATCATTTTCTACGGGAATAGGTTGCATAGAATAACATTCAAGTTTAATATGTTGGGACCAGAGAACAGATTGCAGACATATTTGCAAAACCGCTTCCAAGGGAATCCTTTGAGTAACTTCATCATAAAATTGGCATATTTTTTTCTTCATAATGAATTTTGAATGTTATTCGTATGTCTTAGATTTACACGAGGAAGCACCATAAAGTGGACAGTTTAGTTTGGGGGAGCAATTTCAGGAAGAGTTCAGTTAGGGGGAGTAGCCCTGAGGAAAGTTTAGTTAGGGGGAGAAGCCTCAATGAGAAGTTATATTTTCCATTAATTTCAAAGGGGGAGAGATTCATCAGATGCATGGATAGAGATTTATATACCTGGAGAGAGAGCACAGAGGCATAATTATAGGGTGAGCGATGGTCACAAGGGGGGCATGAGAAATATGACTTCAGTGTTGCATTAGAGTGTTTCCATCAATGCCAAAGGGGGATATTGTTGATTAATTGGATTGGTTTTCATTTATGTCAACTCTTAAAGAAATTCTAGTAGAAAATTCCAGTATCCCTAGCAGTGTGGTTAAGGAACTCAAGTTTTGTTGAGGAATAAGGTGATGCATATATGCGCATTTTCAAGTGAGACTATTCTATATGGATAGTACATGTCATTTCATTTCCGGTGATATATGGAATTTCATATAACTTCTCATAGTTAGAGAGTTATGTCCATGTGAAGATGGAGAACCCTTATAAGTTATCTAATATCCCCTAGAAGGTAAAATAATTCAATTTATTCTAGAAGCTCCTAGAATAAGTTTACTAGTCAAGGCGGTTGTAACTAGGAGTTGATCATGGGTTAAGTTGTTGCAAAAAAGAAAATAATTAAAAATAAATTAGTTGCAACTAGAAGGGGTGAGTTTACTATTTGTGGATAAAGTGGTTGTAAGTGGACAAAATGGTTAGAAGTGGGTTATCCATTAAATAAGGAAGTTGGGTAAAAGTAGTTAGAAGATAACCCCTTGAGGAAGCCACTTAGAGAGTATAAATAAGAGAGAAAGGGTCTCCTATTAGAATCTATTGAGCACATTAAATATTTGTTTTTGTGAATTTTTATGGGCAGGTATCATTGAAAAATCTATAGCAGTGAGTATGAAGTAGTGAAAAAGTTGTAGGCATGAAGGGTCGAGACTGTGGGTACTGAACTAGGGTTTCACTGAAGACATCCGCAGGTTGCAATACTAGAAGGGAGAAGAAATTCATAGGCCACAATGGGACAAAGCACAAATACCCGTGGGGTTACTGAAGACAAAGCACATATATGTTTCCAAATATGAAAAGGAAGATTTGATCTATCATCAATGACAAGTTGTAGTTATGAGAAATGACTACAGGAAGATGTGAAAGTGATATGGTACATCAGAACCTTCTAGAGGAATTAAAAGGGTATGTGACATATATGATCATATTTGAGTTCTAGCATCAGGTTCAACAATGATAGTTGACAAAGGAAATAATATTGAATTTGAGAGAGTGACTAGTAATCCACAAGTTGCATTGAAGAAGATTGTGAACATCCGCGAGTTGCAGTTAATAGAAGAACATATACCCGCATGTTGTAGTATATACAGGTCACAGATCTACAAGAAAGTTTTGAATAAGAATCAGATTAGTGACAAATTTGAATCAATGATAGTGACAGAGGTTAGTAGTGATAGTAACAGAGGTCAGCAGTAACAGTGACAAGTTGTTCACATTTGGAACTTATATTTCAGGGTGGTTGGACAGGGCAAGGATAGGTGGTTCTAGCCACCTTTCAGTTGTAGCTAGAGAACATAGGGGGTTGTAGACTCATTCTAGTTGTAGCCATAGAATTGAGGAGTCAGATATTCCCTCATGTTGTAGCCTAAAAATACATGGGGTTGCAGCCTCCTTCTAGTTGTAGTTGAAGAACAAAGGAAGTCGATGCTTCCAATGAATATAATTCTTAAAGACATATAAGAAAAATCATTCCATGGTTTTTTGCCACATTGGGTTTTCACATAAAAATATTGGTGTACTATGTATGTGTGTGATTTCTCATTGTTCATGGTTCATTTATTCTTCATTTGTTGAATGATATTGGTAAATTGATCATAAAGTTAACAATACTTATATACTATGGTTAAAAAGGATTATATTTCTCTATTACCGATTCACCCCCCATCTCAGTAATCCAACACAAGGAGAGTACATAGAGAAGGTGTTGGAGAGGTTTAGAATGCATAATGCAAAACCAGTTAGTACACCTTTGGTCAACCATTTTAAATTAACCAAGGAAATGTGTCCCAAGACATAGTAGCAGATAGAATGCATGTCTAGGGTCCCTTATTCATTAACATTTGGAAGCTTGATGTATGTGATGGTGTGCACAATATTGGATATTGCACATGCTGTGGGAGTTGTCAAAAGGTATATGAACAATATAGGGAAAGAAAAATGGGAGAAATTAAAGTGGATTCTCAGGTATTTGAGAGGTAGTACTACTCATGCATTATGTTTTGGAGGTTCAAACATTGTTCTATAGAGATATGTTGATCTAGATATTGCAGGTGATAAAGATAGTAGGAGGAGCACCATAGGGTATGTTTTTATTGTAGGTGGAACAACAATAAGTTGTATTTAAAAACTGGAAAAGGTTTTTTCGCTTTCAACAATGGAATCAGAGTATGTTGTTTCTATAGAGGCTAGTAAAGAGATGATTTGGTTACATAGGTTTATGGTGAATTGGGAAAGAAACATGAGAATATAAGGTTTTACTATGAAAACTAGAGTGAAATTAATCTTGCAAATGACTCAGCCTTCCATTCTAATACTAAACATATACAACTTAGGTACCACTTCATATGATCCATTTTGGAAGATGAACAATTGAAGTTGGAAAAGATACATACTAGCCAGAATCCTACAAACATGTTAACAAAGGTAGTAACCAGGGAGAAAATGAGTTCCTTCTCAGTTTTAGTTGGCCTTCAAGAATGAAGGTGAATATGAGAAAATTTCCAAGTCCAAGGTGGATCGTAGTCCACCAGGTATAGTAGCAGTGTAATTTCTATGATTAGTCTTCAACTGGGAGATTTTTGGTTGCGGAGCTTGATTATGTTCTTGATTTATAGGTCTTGTTTCATTCATGTTTGGATCCCATTTTTTGATGGGGTGTGTGGGTGGTTTCACCCCACCCACACACACATATGTCACCAAGGGGGTCTAGGGAGGGGTGGAAACAATATTTTGGATCCCCCTTGGTGGGTGTTTGGGGGCAGTTCCCCCAAGGAGAAGTTTTGGGGAAAAATTCCTTGTAAAATATTGTAATTTTGTAGTCAATCTAATTCCTTCATCATTAAGTTGTAGATCTAATGGTAGAAGTTATTTTAGGGTTTTTTGACCTAGAAGGAAGCCCTCTTTTATTTATGAGGTAATTGTATTGCAAAGATGTATGTGAGTGAATATTTTATTATGCGAGAGAATATTGTGAGAAAAGAAGATGAATTTACAATGGGTATGTTGCAGGTTATATATATTCATTTGTTGAATCATGACAAAGGAAGGATTGGAAATTTCTCTAGTGGGCATATCCCACATTAGGTGAACCACATATATCTGTGTCTCTATTGTATTTTTTTTATCTTTTGTGTTTTATTTCCACATCTTATTTTATTTCATTACTTTGTGATCCTCTTTTTTTTAACACATTTATTCCTTTGACTTATTCAAAAACCAATCACTGAATTCAAGTAATAGGTTGGGTGAGGAAGTCATCCCTCTTAGTTATGATAGCATGGTTTGAGTGTAATAATCCTTGGGGGAAGAGTAATAGTCAATAAAACATGGGAGAAGAGGATTTTTAGAGTAGGAAAGAGAGAACGTTTTTATATTTAGCAACAAGTGAGGAAAAAAAAAGTTGAGTTTTAGGGAAGAGTGGACAACTATGGTGGGTATGGAAGATAACTTGTTGGATATAGTAATTCTATTGATAACGAGTCTAGTAATATCATGAGGGATTCCTATTGAGAAAATTACCGAAGAACATTTTTTTATGTTGTGTGAGCACTCCTGTTATAGTTGGATTTCCTAAAGACCTCAGTAGAGAGATTCCTAGTCGTTCTATGTTGGAGCCATGGAGGGGATGGATATTGTCTAAGAGAATGCAATGAAGAGAAGTAAATTTCATCCCTTAAGTTATGAAAACTAATGGGGAAGAGAGTTGGGTGGTTGGAATTGTTGCAGGAGTCATGTCACTATGTTTTAGTGGGTATTTGAGTTTTTACAATGGACTATAGACACTCATAGGATCCTTTCTGTCCTTGTGGACTCATAGCTCTATCTTAGGGGTGGATTGTTGGAGAGGGAATTAGTGAAATAGAGCCTACCATAGGGAGGAACATCCTTCATTTACAATTGGTTGTGTAAAACATATTGAAATATAATTGTTTGTATCACTATGTTATTTATTGTTTAATGTTGTGGATAAATGTTGCATTTATTATGTATGTTGTATGTATGAATGTTGAAGTGTGTGTTAAATTATTGTTGTGCATGTTTAAACCAATTGCATTCATGTTTTTTTATTATTAATGAGAGTAGCATGAGTGTGTATGTCATGTTGTTTATATTTCCACATTTGAATCGATATGATAGTTGATGTTAGTAGTAATGTGGCCCAATGAGGGAGTTGGGTACATTACAAATTAGTACCAGAGAAACAAAAAATCTTCGTAATGGATATGTTACAAGATGTCATTTTGTTTGTGACACTACAACTCACAAGGTCTTAAGAGATGGATATTATTGGCCTACTCTCTTTTGATATGCACATGCTTGTAAAACTTGTCAGTTAAGCATGGGAAGAGAGAAGAGAGCATCAATACCACTACAACCTATTATTATTAGTAGACCTTTTGAGAAATGGGTCATTGACATAGTAAGAGATAAATCCCCATTTTTCAAATAAACATAAGTATATTTTAACCATGAAAGACTATTTTACCCAGTAGGATAAGGTTGTTCCTTTAATGGAAGTAAATTAAAAGATAGTCGTTCAATTTTTATAACAACATATAATCACCAGGTTTGGGGTTCCTTCTATTGTTGCTTATTTTTCTTCAACTTTGTTGTATGAATTTTCTTTGGATAAGGGAATCATTTTGATATATTCAACTCATTATTATCCATAAGGTAATAGAGTGGTTGAATCAACAAATAAAAATCTGATTTGAATGTTAAAGAAGACAGGAATAGAAAACCATCATAATTGGCATAATGCACTACCCATTTCCCTTTTGAATGATAAAGTTACTCCTAAGGAGGCATTGGCTACTTCTCATTATTATTTGGTGTATGGGAAAGAATAAATTATTCCAACCAATATTTTCTTTCCATCCTTACAATTGTCTCAGGATTTGAGAGGACAACCTTCTTTTGTCCTTCAAAATATAATTGATACATTAATTATGTTGGAAGAAAAGAGGGAGAAATCCAAATAAAAATTTTCATCTCACCAGTAGATCATGAAATGATGGTTTGATAAACATAAGTTTGGTGATAATAATTTTGAAGTAGGTGATTTGGTTCTGAAATGGGACAAAGTCAATGATCCCAAAGTTAAAAATACAAAGTTTCCAAACTTATGGCTTGGGCCTTACTAGATTTCTGAAAAGATAGAACCTAACACATATAGATTACAAATCATGGAAGGCGAACTTGATTATGTTCATGTCAATGGACAGATCCTAAAATGATATTTCACTTGATTGATTTTATACATAGTTTTTTATACCATAGTTTTATTGTCTTTTATTAGCTATA
The DNA here is from genome assembly GCA_009831015.1 of Picea engelmannii. Classification (NCBI taxonomy): domain Eukaryota; kingdom Viridiplantae; phylum Streptophyta; class Pinopsida; order Pinales; family Pinaceae; genus Picea; species Picea engelmannii. The sequence goes on along the minus strand of ML784043.1, from coordinate 999,248 downwards.
GTGGTTTTTCTTTCGATGGTTTGGTTTCATGTTTGATATTTAGAATTTTTATTGTCATCATTTGATTCTTTATTTTCATGGTTTGTGTGTTTTATTTTTTTTGTTTTACTTAAAACATTGTTGTGGGTGCTGAGTTTTCATCCTCTAGTGAAAAATGACATTTATTTTTCTATTTTGTACATTATTTTTTTTCTATTAAAAGTAAAGTGACTCAAATGTGAGCATGATTAGATGGTATAAATAATTTGTAGTTTCATTTATGTGCAATTTTGAGAAAAAAAAAAAAAAACTTTGTTGATGGAGGTAATGGTTGTTTTCAAATACAAATGGGTCAAAAAAGTCATAAATTGTAAAATTCATGATCTAAATGATGAGGAGAAATTGATGAGTGCCTTTCTTCTTTTAAAATGGATAAGATTCAAAGAATAGGTTCTTGAGTCACTCCTTCATTAACATGTATCATCCTAATAATTTCAATAGTTGTTTCACTTAAGTTCCTCCTTGAATAAAATTTCCTATGTTATATATATATATATATATATATATATATATATATATATATATATATATATATATATATATATATATATATATATATATATATATATTATTGATGAGGAAATCTAGATATCTCAGAGCAAGGTCTGTGATATTGGGGTGACATTTTTAGGGCTATGGATGGTTGTTGGTAGTGGATAAACACTAAAAGGACGATAGGGTTAATTAGATATTACGATACAATACCCTAATACTAGAAGCTAGATATAAATTGGTTTCCTTCTCAAAGTTGAATGTCATTTATTGAAGGGACTTATCCTCTATGTTTGGTCAAAATCCAAATCCCCATGGCCGAGGAAAGAATTATTTCTAAATCACATATAAAAGAATCTATGGGTAGTTTTTGGTTCCATTTATTTTCTAAGTCCGTATTTACTTGAAATTGATTTTCTTTTTACAAAGGTATAGGTAAATATGTTGGATGTGTGTGGTGAATCACCATTTGTTGAGTACATGACACACCTAATTTTTATTTATTTTTAACTGGGTACCACTTTTTCTTTAAGCTTTGAAAGTAGGATTTTGCATCTTAGTTTTAATGATTTCTTTCATATCGTTTAGTTTTAAAAGTATTTTTTCTTTAATAAAATTAAAATTTTATAATATCGAAGCCTAGTTTTGAACCAAAATGATTTATTATCGGCAAGTTTGAGTCACTTTAATAATGTGAAAAACTTTTATTTTTCACATTTCACAGAACATTGTTTGCTTGCATTGTATCACATAAAAATGAATTTCCTTTCAACATAACGCGTATCACACAAAAATGACTTTACTTATGACACTGTACATATTGAACATCATCACTTTTTTTTCATGGCATATCACATTGTTGAAAACTTTCCTTTTATTCAACAAATGGAAAATTCTAATTTTTTTCTTCTTCTTTCTAAGGAAAAATTTTCTTCATCACATCATTATAATGTTTCTTATCTTGCATTGCATCACACTCAAAAGAAATTTGGTCTCAAAAAGATACTTTTTTCACCACATGTTGTATCGCACTGGAATTTATTTTTTTGTGACATTGCATTGCATAAAAGTTAGTTTTGTGTGATACATCACACCACTTATAACAAAATCAATATCACCTTAACAAAATCAATCTCACATTTGTAGGGCTTGATGTCCACTTTCACTTCCTTTTTAAATAGAGATTGTGAAGGAGTGATGACACTGGAACTTGGTTTTTCTTTCTCTGGCTCTTTTTTTGGATCATTTTTTGAGTCCTCATTATCTCTTGATTTCTCATCTCATACAACTTGTAAGTTAGAGCCTCTAACCTCCCCAAAATGTCCAAACTTGTTTGCTAGAGCCACCATGAGAAGGGACATGTTGTGAGAGATATCAATGACTTGTTATTCCAGCTTCAAAAACATCTCCTTTGCCTCATCCTGAGGTTCATTACAACTGGACTCATCCTCCATGGATAGGGTTATATGTATTTTTCTTAAGAAAATTCCTAGATCCTACAACTTCCCACAAAACCCCAAAGAAAATTATCTAACACCACTATGATTTGTAAACTATCGTGGATATTCCACTATAACATTTCATCAAAATATATCTTATAATGTTTTGAAATAATTTGATATATAATTTATTACCTTAATATATCATATTTATTATTAATAGCTTAGTGCTAAAATTTATAGAAATAACTGAAATTGAAATGAAAGAACAAGAAAATGAACACACCATACACACAAATGAACACAATATGTGACTTGGGAAACTCGAAACTAGAGAAAACTTGGCTAGAAGGTGATGCCTATGCTCTAGTCTCTTTTTCTTAGTTAATAAATGCAATTAAAAAAAAGGGCATTCACTATGGAGTTACCATGGACATTGTGGCTTGGATGGTTACTACAAAATCTTCTACCTCCTCTATTATGCTCTAATATCATCAAAATATATCATCTTATCAACTACAGAACAATAGCAATAAAAAAATAATGGAACCCCTTCTCTTCCTATATGCATAATATTTAACATAACTTGATAGTTGTCATCTAGGGTTAGGGTTAGGGTTTTTCCATACCTCAACCCTCAATTAATTTTAGGGTTTTGGACCCTATAGAATATTATTGGAAGTACACATGTGACTAACCCCACATGTGTGAGTAGTGGGGGATGATGTGACGTCCATTGGATATCATGGTGGTCAACAAGGTAGGTCAAGTTGTGGTAGGCATAACGTCTACATACAAATTTCAATTGACATGATTTTTTCACCTTTGGAAAGATTTTGGTGTGTAGAATAGTGTTGATGGGCCTTGTTTTTTGGGGAAGAAAAGGTCTATTTATTACCCCATGGTTCCCCAAATTTTATCTTTCCATTATAGTTTCCACCAAAATACTAGTTTGGATTCACCTACCAAATCTGCCACTTCATCTTTGACATCTTTTAGTCTTTAAATATATTGGAAATTCTCTAGGTAGATACTTAAAGTCAAATATTGAGTGGGTAAAGTTGGGAATTTTTACTTATGTTACTCTATGTGGTGATCGATCTTAGTAAATGTATTCCAAACAAGACAAATCTAAAACATAGTAAATTTCAATGAACTCAGGTTGTGGATTAAAAAAACACAATTTTTTGGTATCATATTTTCTAACAAATAAGCCACCTTCAAGAATAATGTCCTCAAGCATGTGCTCATCCAAAAAGAAAAAAATGACATCCTTCCAAATATAAATGTTGGCAAACATATGATCCCCTGCTCTAAAATGATGAAGATGATCAGATTGTAGAAAATTCACCCTAAAACGAGGTAGAGAAAGATATCAATGATGGACCACAAAACTAGACCGGAGAACTAATTTTTTCCTCAAAAGTCTAAGAATAAGTAATAAATATTGGGATTTCCCCCTCTCCTTGTGGGGGATAATTTTCAATGAAGTTCCATCAGTAGGAATGAAAATATCTTATGAATTTGATAATTTTGATTCTAATAATGAGTAGGCCTCGTTTTCAAACTATGGAGTTTATAATTTTGATTTACAATTAATTATTGTGGACCCTTCTCCAAGGGGATGGATAGAGGCTAAAAAGAAGAAAGGGAAAAAAGGCTAGATTGAGGATAATATTCCTCATTAGTTTGTGATACCTATTTTTGGTGAATTTTATTTATCTCTTAAATGTTTATGTTGATCACTAACTTATGGGTATTTATGAATGCTCTCATAGCATTTGTAGAATGTAACATCTTTTCTTTATTTCAATGAAAAGTTACAAATTGTTTTCCGAGGAATTTGTTTTTCAATATTTCCACCCACATATTATACACACTTTGCTTCCTAAATTTTTCTACGTGGAAATTGGAAACAATAGGACATGCCCTTGAAGTTCAAGAAAACCTTTCTCAACATGGTTCTCAATATTTTAGGTTTCAACTTCCCTTTACCTGCCCAATATATTGAAAATAAATTGAAATTTGATATTGGATTTTTCAAAATAATATTTGTTAATATAATGTTAGATAAGTATCATCTTATGAGAAGAAACCATAAAATTAGGTGCACATTTAGAAACAAAACATCAAATTATTGTGTGTGTGTGTGTGTAGAAAATGATGGGTAGGTTGTTATACAACTTGCAAAATTTACGAGTTAACAATTTTATGCACACCAATATTGATGGTTTTATCTCCAAAGCCAATGGTAAGAAAAGGTTCAAAATGGGCAAAAACATTCAAATCAAATGTAGAATTTCAACATTAACTCCAATTACTATAAAACAAAATGCAATGTACATAGAGAGGATAATTAATGTAATGTGACCATATTCATTGAATGAAGTTGCTATGAGCCAAGGGGGGAATATATGGGGTTAAATGTATATGATATGGCCCCAATGAAGGACATATATGGGGATAAATGTACATGTAATGTGTAAATTTAAATGTAATAGGTTCGACCTTGTAATATCCCCAAGCAGAGCCCCAGTTGTAATTATGAATTGTAAACATGTTTGATAGGCTGGTGACCTGAGTTATAATAAGTTAGGAGGCTTATGTGATGATTAGGCCAGAGAGCCTAGATGTAATGACCAGTGAGCCTATTATTTTATATGTGTAAATACTCATATATCTAATATAAATACATCACTACATGCAGACCAACCAAGATAAAAGATAACGGGGGACTAAGCTCCACTAGGTAGGGAAAGGGAAGGGGCTAGGAGGCTAGTAAAAGGGGCTAAGCTAGAGGGATTACTTCTAAGGGATTAATATTATATTATTAATTCCTTAAAATACTAAGGTTTGGGAAATAAACCAAATTACCCTAAGTTCCTTTGGGGAGAGGAACAAACTCCAAGTGGAGAGGCACATGCTTTAGGAGCGCCATGTGTCAGCTCAGGCACATGAAATTATAAGTGGAAATTCTTATCATTTTGGGATCTTCTGTCCATTCTCCCTAGGCACCCACAGAAGCATGGAGGGAACCAATACCTCCATTGTTTACCTCTTCCATCTTGAATCTATGAAACTTGCATTTATACTTGAGTTATTGTGTGTATTTCCTTTGAAGTCGGGTGCACCTGTATTTTCCTGAGCCATGTTGTGTCTTAGCAGTCGGTTGTTGTTGCCAACACAGTTTCTTGGTTGGGCATGGCTTGCTGCCATATTCTATTTCCTTACCTATTTTCAATTGTTACCATCACCTATGCGTTAGCCGAATGATGTTGTTGTATTTGTTGAAGAGCTGGTTTGAAGAAGCAGGTTGTCAAGCATGTGCGCTACTCTCTCCAGGTGAGAGAGAGTTTGTTGTGATTTAAGAAGAAGATTGTCAGGAATGTGAGAAACTCTCTCCATGTGAAAGGGTTTGTTGGGGAAGTGAGTTCTCATGGAGGGAGTCTAGTAGCAGTTACAGAGCTTTGAGAATTCATGATCTAGCTTGTTGTTGAAGCCCAGGGAAAGGGAGGTGTAGAAGTCGATGGACTATTGGACAGTGAAGCTATACACTCTTTGGGTGGGATAGGCATGTCGGAAATGAGAGTCTATGAGATGTGGGCATAAGTGACTCCTTGGAGGAAATCCTTCATGTTGTACTGTACAGTTCTTGTAGCCTCAGCCTAGCTTAGGAATCCTTTTACTCGGGTGGAGTTTAGTCCCAACTCGAGGGTGACCCATTGTTACACATCAAAATTACTCACTTTGATAGTGTCACAAGTGTCCTCATTACAAGTGTTTCAAGTGTCGCATTTTTCTCACAAGTGTCGCAAGTGTCAAGGAAAGCATACTGTCATGATGCCTATGTTGTGCCTATAACGACATGATAAGGACACTTGACACACATCAAACACTAGATTTGGAATAGGAGGAATGGTTAAATGGGCTTATGAACCTCTTGTCATCTGAAAGAACCAAAAAAACTGAGTTTTTGGAGGAGAGCGCTCCCCTATACCTCTCTCAGGAGTGTTGGCACTCCCCTATACACTATATGGGAGTGTTATAACACTATATCAGCCCTTTTAAAGGAGCTCTCCTACTCTCAGGAGTACAGGAACCCCCCTAAAGCCTACTTGGGAGTGCTATAACACTCTGATGGCCCTTTTGAGGGAGCACTACCTATTCTGGGAAGCAAGTGGTTTGTTGAGAAGAATGGGGGAAGGATCTTTTCACTCTTGGAAGGCAGTTGGATTCAAATCCCTATTCAAGCCATGATCTTAGGGAATATCCCTAACTCAAGGAGAAAAATCCTGAACTCACCCCAATGATATCTCAAGTGGTTGAGCCTCTCCAAGGCTATATAAGCAAGCTTTCTCATGGTGAAAAGGGGATCTGGATGGAGAATCATACCAAACTTATGATCTCATAAGTGATATTTGGAGAAGGGATGAGAAGCATGAAACCTATGATCTCATAGGATTCATGCTTCTCATCCCTTCTCCAAATATCACTTATGAGATCATAAGTTTGGTATGATTCTCCATCCAGATCCCCCTTTCACCATGAGAAAGCTTGCTTATATAGCCTTGGAGAGGCTCAACAACTTGAGATATCTTTGGGGTGAGTTGAGGATTTTCCTCCTTYAGTTAGGGATCTRCCCTAAGATCATGGCTTGATTGAGGATTCGAATCCAACTGCCTTCTAAGAGTGAAAAGATCCTTCCCCCATTCTTCTCAACAAATCAACTGCTGCCCAGAATAGGTRGCGCTCCCTCWAWASASYACTMRGGAGCGTTATAACGCTCYSTAGTRSTSTWTWGAGGGAGCGCYACCTATTCTGGGCAGCAGTTGATTTGTTGAGAAGAATGGGGGAAGGATCTTTTCACTCTTAGAAGGCAGTTGGATTCGAATCCTCAATCAAGCCATGATCTTAGGGTAGATCCCTAACTAAAGGAGGAAAATCCTCAACTCACCCCAAATATATCTCAAGTTGTTGAGCCTCTCCAAAGCTATATAAGCAAGCTTTCTCATGGTGAAAGGGGAGCTGGATGAAGAATGATACCAAACTTATGATCTCATAAGTGATATTTGGAGAAGGGATGAGAAGCATGAAACCTATGATCTCATAGGAAACACACAGTGAAGTGGAGGCTAATCAATGAAGMTATCATCATTCTGATCGTGGAGATTTTGAGCAAGGGTTAGGCAAGGAGAACTTGACGAAACTGCTACATTCCATCTATCGTTGTAAGTAACGTTTTGTCCTCATTAATGTAGTATGATTGACCTGTTTCTTTCTAATTTGTGTTTGAAATTACATGAATTTGTCTCTAAGAAGATAGGTCTACTTCAAAATAATCTCTATAGAATAGGAAGTGGTTGTACTTTGTTTGTCTACAGGGCTTATTGAGGAGCTCAAGATTGGAGTTCAACTCGGAGCGTGCAGGGACAAACACCGGTAAAAGGTACGTCTTTCATCCTTCCTCTTCATGCATTAGTTTTTATAGAAATAAAAGGAAGTCAGTGAGCATGATAAGAACTTTCTGTCTTAGAGTTAAGAGTCTAGCTCTTTGAGGAGATCTAGTTGTCTGCAGGAAGATTTTCCTTCAACAGAAACTGGCGACCATACTCGGGACAAATCGAAACTTTTCAGTTTTGGTTTTCCTCATAGACCTTGTCTTACCCTTTGTTTTGTTAGGCCTTGTTCACCCCTTTATATTTGATTTCACTTGCTGATTGACTCTTTACCCCATCAAATTCATCTTGACTGTCAAAATTTGACTGAAATTTTGGGTTTTTGGACATTTTTATGAGTTTTTTAAGCCTGGTGCCCTTGTGCCCATGTTAGTAGAGCTCCAGCACTCCCTAAAGGTCTCAGAGAGAGATTTATAATGCTCTAGTGGCCCTTACACCAGAGCGCTAGCCTCTCCTTTGCAAAAATACCTTACAAAATTGCATTTTTTGAGGTCCAGACCCTATTTTTTCACTTGCTGAGATTCTTTGTGATTCAATGCTTCTTCCTTTTGAACTTTGACATCCTTCCTTATAAGGAATAATCACTTTTATGTTAATATTTTGAGGCCTTCTTCTTCATTTTGAGTTTTTTCTGTTGAGATCTTGAAATCAATCCACTGCTTTCTTCTCTCCTATCCGACTGAACGGGAAATCTAGTGAAGGGAATCAACAATCGGTGAATCATATTGTTTGGTTCTTTGAGGTAATTGTTCTTGAACATCTCTTTTTTGTGTGAATTGTTTGATTTTGCTTCGTTATCTTTTGTTTTCTGTTTGCTTCTTATTTCAATCACAGCAAGAGAGTGTGTGTTGTGTGTGCGGAATCTGATCATACTTGTCTGAATCTCCTTGATCTGAAAAGGTAGTTGGTAGGAGAAGTAATTGCATTGAATTAATCATCATTCACATACATATGACAAAGACACATATTAGTGATTGGTTTGCATATTAGAAGGCATTTTTGAATTTTTTTTAGCATTGCATTAGATTTGATTGAGAACCAATTGATAGAGGACATTTCATATTAGTGTTTGAAAGTGAAAACGACTCTTTCTCTTTCCCTTAAATAGGCATTCATTGAAAATAAATGATTGCTTATCATCTTTCATGCATCTTTTTGGGAATTGAGTCCTCATTCCATCAGTTTCACTTTCGCGTACCCTTTGAGTAAAGAAAAACTGTAAAACGAACGCTAATTAAAAATTATCTATAACATTTTTGTTTTTTAGGATCTTCCACCAACAGTAGACTAGGTTTATCACTTTGGATTAGGCTGTGAGTACAACTCTCCAAAGTTTTCAAAAGAAACATTAGCATCCTGAGCTAGGGAGAGTCAAATCCAATTGTTGTATTGGTTTTATGGGATCCCCCTCTCACACAGGGGTTACGCACGAGGTCGCATTCGGGTGAATTAAGGAGATTATCCATCCGTGGTTCAATTGTTTGTAGTGGTCAAATCGTATATTGGGGGTCACTTAGAGGTATACCCACGATTATGTGTGGGAGCCTCTCAGGTTGATTTCAGACTTGTTATCATGCCCATACGTTTCGGATCAGACTGTCGACTATACCCACCCAGGGACTCACTGTGAATTGGTGTCTTTAGGTGCCATAATATTTAGGTACTTACACAAGGTGACGGTGAAGGGAAGTCTCATTGTACCTGGAACAGACATTGGTCAAACTCACTCAGTCTCTTTGGAGGGTAAATCCACAATTACTGCGTGGAAGCTTGCACCAAGGTGAAAGTCCGTTAAGCAGGTCACCATTGTAATTGTTCCAACATATCCTAGCCCCTTCTCGACTTGATCACGCGACATTGGATTTCATCACCAACTAGTATGGTCATCGAGAGAAGTTTTTTCTACTTGGTTGATTCCTAGATTTTATTAGCGCATGCTATTTCTTTTTGTTAGTTGGCCCTAGATTTTCAATGTGTTCTGTTTTTTCTCCACAATTGAGCCCGTAGACGATAAAGGTCTTCGTCGATCACGTAGGATGCAAGGGATGCCTCCAGAAGGCTATCAAACCTTACCTCCTAACCCTCCAGAAGACAACTACCGTAGAGAGGTAGAAAATCAATCTGACGCTGGAAGTGTTATTGCTCCTCTGTTAGATAACCCAGAAGGTGCTTTGGTCATGGTTAAAAATCCCACTGCATATGTGTTGGTAACTCCTCTCAAACCACTTTTGGTTCATTTAGACTCCCTTGGGAACGTCATCGACGAAGATATCCCACGATTACTGGAGAGGATCTTTACCGAAACATATATGGGATCCACAAAACCAATCTTTGGTGATGAGTATAGGACTCCTATTCATCCTAGCACTAAAGTAGAAACCAATCCCATGCCTGCTCGTTCTGTATGGAGGACTTCATTGGGATGCAATCTCTATCAACATTTCGAATCCTTTCGACAACCCTTTCAACCTCATGACCCTCCTAGTGAAACAAGACCATCCGGTCAAACCATGAATCACCCAGTCGATTAGGTTATTCACCCTAATGCTACACCAGCACAAGTCCATCCTAATGCTAGAATCATCACCTCTACTCATCCCCAAAGCACTTCAATATCTACCCCTGTTTCTACAAGTTTTTACTCTACAGCTCCGCATGTTCCACACGATCCTGCTGGGACATCCTCTCACCCGAGAATGCATACCCCTGCTAGGAAAACACAACTAGCAGGAGGGAAACCACCATATAACGAACATTTCCCTCCTAGAGGACTACCTTTCCATGGTGGGGCTACCCCTCTTGGGGGACAACCCCCTTTTCATGCTCGTCCTGGAGGGAAACCTTCGTTTTCCAGTCACACCCTGGTCGTAAATCCACCGTTGGCAGGGGGGCAACCCTCATTTGCTGGAAACCCTTCACAATCTTGTGGAGTATCTTCAAGAGACATTTTTACCCAACCCCATGTTGGGGGGCACTTGTATAATAACCCACTAGGAGGAGTATCCAATCCTGTCCCTTCTGGAACATCTTACGGGCAATCTTATCCGGGCAGCATCCCAAACAACACCTGGAGTTCTCTGGGACCACAGTATTATCCTCCTCATGGACCTCATGTGTATCCACCTCTGGGATATACTACTTACCATTCTCAAGGGAAAAATGTTTATCCTCCTCATGGGAAAATAAATCACCCAGCCTATAATGTTCAGAACCCACCGGGTTATGCCAATGTTTCTCATGCACCATTGAATCCTTCTTATCTTGGCTAGAAACAACCATATGTAGGAGGACCTACTGGTTACAACTATCCACCTAACCCAGTCTATGGTATTACCGGTGTTCCTATGCCACACCAGTATCATTCACAAATTAACCAACAACTACCTTTCCTTGCGAATCTGGATCTCCCAGACTTGTCTCGGTTAACTAATGATCCTATTTCTCATTCCCCGGTTTGGCCAGTCATTCCAGCTAAACTTCCTTCTGATATTCTAAAATTTGATGGAAACCCTGGTGAAGATCCGAACAACCATGTGATGACTTTCCATTTGTGGTGTTCATCAAACTCCCTCATGGATGATTCTATACGTTTGCGTCTTTTCCAGTGAACACTTACCGGTTCAGAATAAAAGTGGTATATTGAACTACCACATGCTTCTTTTCATGATTTCAATTCCCTTTCCATGTCTTTCCTCATGCACTTTCAACTGCCTATTCGCTACGAGACAGGTACTAAACTCTTGACCTCCCTTTGTCAAACTAACTCTGTGCATATCTCTGACCATATTCATGAGTGGAGGCGACGACGAAGGATGATCAAGGCAGTCATTCCTGACATACTATTGGCGGAATGGTTTACTAAATCACTGTTACCCCCAATTGCTCGTGATGTTGTTATGGGTGGTGCGGTCACAGAGGAACAAGCCATCGCTCGAGCTCAGTACTTAGATTTGGTTTATTCCCAATCTGGTACTTTGTATGATTTTCTTCCAAATGCTGCTTGAGCTAATACCGATCCTTCTAAGACATCATCCTCATCTCATGCGGATGGTGTTATCGGATCCGTCAAAACTCAATCTTTTTCCAAATTGACTACGCCCCCCTTTACCTCCCCCCAAACTCAGATCTCTAAGGTGAATGCAGTTCAATCTGCCCCTTCATAACAATCCGGAGGTAAGAATAACAAAAAGAATAAATCAAAAAATAATGATGAACAACCCAAAAATCAAACACCTGCTACCAAAAAGCAACCACAATGGAAATTGAAATTCCCGTGTATCATTTGTGGTGACGATCACTACACTCAGGATTGTCCACTTCACAATGAAGTGGCCAAAATTTTCCAAGGGAAGTCACAACCTGTTGTGCTTACTCAACCTTTTCCACAGCAGCAATCCATGGTTGCTCAAACCCCCTCTACTGGGGGCAGTTCTAGCGATCCCAATGATGAGGCCTCGTCGAGTGCACATATTTATATGTTTAATGGGATCAATTTGACCACTCTCTCTAAGACATATGACACACCAAGTAACCCTGACAAAGGAAAAGACACTAATGGTACCAGTAATTTACCAGAATCATCATCGTCCTTTGTTAGTCTTCCATCGGTTAATCCTCCGTATGGATCACTTCAGATTGAGAAACCCACACTCGACTCTATCTTATGACCTCCTAAGAGCACTATCTGCAAAGCCACCTTTAATCCTAGTTCATGTGCTGCCCAGAACTACAACATTGTTGAAGATATGGCTCAAGCACCGTGCACTATGTCTGCGTTAGAAGTTCTACAACACTTCCCCAGTCAACGTAGAACGCTCTTAGCCACTCTTGGCACTGTTGATCTTGAGTCATCCAATCAGATCATGTTTAACCTAGAAAATTATGCGTCTTGACTCTCCCACCAACTCGCTTTCCAAGTTGATGTTGTTGTTCACAATCAACAAATCCACCGAACTATTCTGGATGAGGGAGCCTCAACTTGTGTCATGTCTTTGGCGTGTTGGAAAGGTTTAAAATCACCATCACTCAACAAATCCCCAATGATGTTACGTGCCTTCGACGAGCGAGGTTTTCATCCCCATGGGCTTTTACAGTCCCTGCCCATCCAATTGGGTGGAAACATTGTTACTGTTGATGTTGAGGTGGTCGATGCTCCCCTCGATTACAACTTGTTACTTGGAAGAAGTTGGTTTTATTCTATGACTGTCATTGCCTTGTCAGTTTTTCGATGTGTCCAATTTCCTCATCAAGGAAAAATTTTCACTATTGATCAGTTGGATTTCTGCACGACCGATGCCCGCGTTCCTGCTACCAACAATATTCCTTTCTTGGGAGACAACAAGATCACGTATGAAAGTGCTGGTGTTGGCTTACTGAAATATTCTAGCCTCATGGGTACCTTCCCTACACTACTTCCATCGACTACACATCATATTTCCACCGTCGATATGATTTCGACCGCAACTTATCAATCTTTGGAATCATCTGACCCTTGGATTGTACCTTGTTTGTTGGAATTCGATGCACTAGGTGAAACCATGCCACTTAGTCCATCCAAAACATCATACATTTCTATCCAATCCATTTCTCCCTCATCAGAGGACCAACATCTATTGGCACCTAACGTTTCTTCACTGCAATCATGATTGAATTCCTTCTCGTCTACGATCGACTACATTTCCCCAATTTTTCCTTCGGATGAATCTATTCCAAAAATGTTTCGCATTGACAAGTTACCTCGGGATAATAATCATCACCGATCCTCTTTTCTTCTCCCTCGTGAAGAAATTCAGGCAGATATACAGTCTATCTCCACTCCTGATGTCGATTTTCTATCGTCTCCCATGCTTTCAACTCCTGATGATTTGGATCTGGTAGTGGACATGGTGATTTCTTCGATAGGATTATTGGAGCCTAATCTCCTTACTCCTATCACGACCCTTGACATGTGTTCCTTCTCGAGTGATTATCTTCCATCCAGTGAAGATATCCTAGAGGCCATGACCGAATTTTGTCCCTTGACATGGTATCCTTCCAAAACGTTCTTCTCTTGGAAGCCATGATCAAGAAGCAGTTACGAGCATAGTTTCTCTTCTCTATGGAAAGATCGTTAAAAAATGAAACAATCACCTCTCTTGAACCTTCTTTTCATCCACCCTTCTCCTTTTTCTCATCTACTAGAGAAATTGGTGATGACCTTAGAGCCAATGAATGAATTGAAGCTTGGAGGGCATGTCTCCATCCTTTGATGATATTTCTGGAGTTAAGCCACTAGCTTTCAAGATGGGGGCATACCGAGCTTAGTCTTTGTTCTTTCTTGTGCTCGTAAATACATGAGAATGCATCCGGGTAGACTTTTATCACTTTTTCAGACCTGTATGGATATATGAAAAAGGAACCCCCTAGAGTCTCCTTTAATCTCTTTTCAGACTCTCTAAACATGAAAAGATCACCGAGTGATCTTTCTTTCTTTCCCACTCATTAAAAGGTTTGAAAGGGCATCTTTAGAGTGATAATTTATCTCTTTTTCGGCCTTGCAAGACTAACATTACGAAAAAGGACAACATTGGAGTCATCTTTAAGTTCTTTTTAGACTCTCTAAAGATGAAAATATTGCCGAGCGACCTTGTTCTTTTCACGATCGTTAAAGTATTTGAAGAAAATGTTTGTTGAGCGATAGTTTATCTCTTTTTCAGTCTCATCAGACTACTTTACGAAAAAGGAAATGAGAGAGTTCTCTTTTAAGTGTTTTTCCAGACTCTATAATCATGAAAAACCTTCGAGTTTTCTGTCTTTGGACTCGTTAAAAGAAACATCGACAGGCCCATATGGGACCGAACCCTTACTTCTTCCAGTTCATTAAACAAAGGAAGAGGAACTTACCGAAGGTGAGTTTTATCGAGCATGTGTTACCCTCCTCGAGCTCGTTAAATTAAAAAGAGGTACTCGTCTATCTGGATTGGGGAAAAAATTGAAGGAAACAAGCCAAGCAGTTTTTGAGAACATTACCAAGTAACTTTTAGAGTTTCCCTTGAACATGGCACTTTGTCTTTGCGCACATCTTAATCCATTGAACCTATGCACTAAACCAATCCTCTGAGTTTTTCTTACTCCTTTGGGTCACTCGACAAAAGTCACAGTATCCATTGCATTATCATGTTTTGGTCCATGTCATGTTTCTGCTGTTGTGCCTCAGTGTTCAATGGATTTATCCACCTCGAGAGTCATCCATCACAAATATCTTGTCTCAATACCTATGTTAGTCCATGTTCATTTGATCTACCAATTACATCTCTGTTTCTGTTTCATGTCGTTGATGGGGGATACATCAAGGCCCTCCTTCGACGAGTCTATTCCTGCCGACTTCAACACATTATCGAGGAACTAGACTTAGAAACTAGTTAGTACTTTGGGACCTGTATGCCTCAATGGTAGGCCTCCTCATGTACAACAATGGGTTTACATCATTGACCTATGATCGGATGATTCCATAGATGTTCAACTTCAGCTCATCCATTCACATTCGTTGGAATGTACTAGGGTACCTTGGGAATCATTGACATTAATGGTGATCTCCCTTACGCTTGTTAACGGTTTACATCATTGACCAGTAACCAAGTGGTTTCTTCCATGTTCAACATCGGGACATCTATTCACATGGTTAGATTCGTACTACATCAAGATCGGTAAGAAGACCCTAGGTTGAGTGATCACTCTAATATGTACTTTTCCTAAGTTTTGATGGAATTTCTTTTGAACAATGACACATATACTGTCACATAGATCCACTTTGTATTGGTCGTGGCTATGTCTCGTCATCTCGTAGATCCACTATGTATTCTTCGTGGCTACTATCAATTCAGGTCATGGGAGTATAGATCCATAGTGTATTTTCAGTGGATATACCTTTTTATCAATACAATTATGGATCCGCAGTGTATTTTATGGTGGCCATATCTTGCAAGTCTTTATCACCCAAGCATAGGTATGCCTACCTTGGATTTGAAACATGTCATAATATTTGTTGGATGTTTGTGTGCAGCTTCTGTCAGGTTCTCTGTGTCTATACCCTTGATTGAAAGTCTACAAAGCATTTCGGTTATCAGTTCCTGTCTTCTAACTTCATACTTTGGGGGGAAATCTGTTACACATTGAAATTACTCACTTTGATAGTGTCTCAAGTGTCGTCATTACAAGTGTCACAAGTGTCGCATTTTTCTCACAAGTGTCACAAGTGTCAAGGAAAGCATAATGTCATGATGCCTATTTCGTGCCTATAATGACATGAGAAGGACACTTGACACACATCAAACACTTGATTTGGAAGAGGATGAATGGTTAACTAGGCTTATGAACCTCTTGCCATCTGAAAGAACCCAAAAAACTGAGTTTTTGGAGGAGAGTGCTCCCCTATACCTCTCTTAGGAGTGTTGGCGCTCCCCTATACACTATATGGGAGCATTATAACACTGTATCAGCCCTTTTGAAGGAGCATTCCTACTCTCAGGAGTGTTGGTGACCCCCTAAAGCCTACTTGGGAGCTCTATAATGCTCTGATGCCCCTTTTGAGGGAGCGCTACCTATTCTGGGTAGCAGTTGGTTTGTTGAGAAGAATGGGGGAAGGATCTTTTCACTCTTGGAAGGTAGTTGGATTCGAATCCCTATTCAAGCCATGATCTTAGGGAAGATCCCTAACTCAAGGAGAAAAATCCTCAACTCACCCCAATGATATCTCAAGTGGTTGAGCCTCTCCAAGGCTATATAAGCAAGCTTTCTCATGGTGAAAAGGGGATCTGGATGGAGAATCATACCAAACTTATGATCTCATAAGTGATATTTGGAGAAGGGATGAGAAGCATGAAACCTATGATCTCATAGGAAACACACAGTGAAGTGGAGGCTAATCAGCGAAGCTATTGTCATTCCGATCATGGAGCTTTTGAGCAAGGGTTAGGCAAGGAGAACTTGATGAAACTGCTACATTCCATCTATCACTGTAAGTAACGTTTTGTCCTCATTAATGTAATATGCTTGGTCTGTTTCTTTCTAATTTGTGTTTGACATTACATGAATTTGTCTCTAAGTAGATAGGTCTACTTCGAACTAATCTCGATAGAATAGGAAGTGGTTGTACTTTGTTTGTCTACAGGGCTTATCGAGGAGCTCAAGATTGGATTTCAACTCGGAGAATGTAGGGACAAACACCAGTAAAAGGTACGTCTTTCCTCCTTCCTCTTCATGAATTAGTTTGTATAGACCTAAAAGGAAGTCAGTGACCATGATAATCACTTTCTGTCTTAGAGTTAAGAGTCTCTCTCTTTGAGGAGATCTACATGTCCACAGGAATATTTTCCTTCAACACCCACTACTGAGAGTGATGAGCGATGTGGTCTATGGATGGGAGGTTCGTAGAAGGTCTGCACATAGTTGGTGGTCTTCTATTAAAATATAAGTACCACTTTTATGTTCATTTACATGCTATGTATATGTACATGTGTTACAATTGATGAGTAATGAATGTATATGTTGCATGTGTAGGCGTACTGTTATTTCTACATTAATCTATGTATGAACAAAATATGTTGTTTGTTTATGTTTATGTTTATATTTATATGCATATGATAATTGTTGTTTCTATGAGTAACATGGCCCGGTCGTTGGTGGTCGGGGATGTTACAAAAAATGGTATCAGTGGAGAAAATCAAATATACAGTCGTTAGGTTGCATTTCCCGGAAGGGGTTTGATGGTCGGGGACATGAAAAAATGGTATCAGAGCCATGGTTTCAACACTAATCCTGGATGGGCCATGTAAGTGGAAGTTGAAGAAAAATTTCGAAAAGGAATTGTTGTTGAAATGGACAAAATTCTAGTTCATAGCCCATGCTTTCAACATTGAACTTGGATGGGCCAAGAACAAGGAATTTGGAGTAAACATTCTAGATATATTTGATGTACAGAGTACCATAAAGGTGCTAAGAGAACATTTGGACTATGTTCAGAAGCTACGGAGTATAGAAATTTGATAAACCATGACAGATGTGATATTAGGCCATAGAGATAAATTGGGTCGTTGGATCTGTTCAGAGAGAGGCAGATCTCCCACAACCTTCAAATCGAGAGAATATGCACAGAGGTTAGGCATCGAAATCCTTCAGACCTCACCCCTCCATCCATTTGAAATCTATAAGCATAGAAAATTGTTGAGGTTCCGAAATCCAAAACCAATCTAGACCATCTATTCCAAAGGATACATGTCCAAAGATTAAGAAGGTTCAAAGTTTCGGCACTCCGAAAGAATGGTTTGTGGTTGCATGAAAGGAAGGAAATCCCCAAAGTCCCGGAGTGCTGAAGTAACGTCACCATGGGTGATGTGGACCAGTTTGGCAGTTTAGTAGCTTGGATAAAATGTTGAAGGCTGGAAATCCCCGAAGTCCCAAAGTGTCATCTATGATGTGGCAAGATGATGTCACCTATGGTAATGTGGACCTACCTAGGTCTTCCATGTTTAACCACCTTAATTGATGATAGTTGTACTATGTGGACCCTGGAAGGTTAATAAGATCGAGAGTTCAGCGTTCGAAATATTTGAGGTGTGAAAGTGTAAAATCTTCTGAAGTCCTAAAGTGACATAACTTGTTGATGTCGCTTGAGATGACGTGGACATAGGATATGTGTGCCATGTGTCAGTGAGTTATGTAATATTCAAAGATTTATTATACCATTTAGAACGTGATATGTGTCACCCACCTAATTGGGACATGTGTCTTCTTCTAGTATTCCACCATGTGGCACTTCCCTCGAGTATGGTCGGTGAGGCCCATGATGGATTGCACAAAGAAACTGAACTTGGTCAAGAATTGTTAAATTTTGAAGACTCTCGAAGCTCTAGAGAGAGGAGTAAATCCTCATCATTGATCGAGGAGGGGCATGCGACATGAGATCTTGTATTCTAGAAACTTGTCACTCCATAGGATTTTAGGTATAAGAATTTGAGGTCAAGGAATTCTGAAAACTTGAAGGCCGGAGTATATCTTGATCGTTGATCACAGGGGATGTGTGGTGCCAGATCCCAAGGTCTGGAGACTTGATACTCTGGGATAATTGTGTTGCAGTTGCATTGAGTCGAGAAATATTAGAGTCTAGAGTTAATCTTGACTATTGATTGGGTAAAGGTACATGGAAACAGATACCACATTCCAAAGACTTGGCACTCTGGGAGGTTGGAGAGTATGGACAGCCCATAACTTCTGAAGACCGGAGTTCCGTAATAAATCCTAGTCGTCGATTTTTGAGAAGTTGTGGACCGTTGATCCATCCCACTTCGTGAGTTCACCAATTCAGCACTCCGGGAGATTGTTTTGATGTGTTTTGGAAACCGTCGAAGCCTGGACTCCTGAAGCTCCTCTCCATCTTAGATCCTAACAAATAATGTGGACCATAGATCCATCGTCCTCCATAAATTCACCAATTCAAGGTTATGTGATGTTTTTTGTGTGTGGAAAGGGAAACCTCCAAGGCTCTGAAACCATGAAGTTTCAAGAATCTGGAGAAGTACTAAAATATTATCACTTGGTCACAGTCATGGTCCCATGCGAATTAAGGGATGAAGAAAAAATGGGCCTAGTGCCCGAAAACAGTGTTAAAGAAGGAAAAAGGGGTTAGAAGAAAGATCGTGAGTTTCGTCTGGTTCGGACCTGCATCAGGAGAGGTAATGAAGACCTGGGAAATTTATGATAGGTTCTGACAAAGATATAATATCCATTATCTCAGAGAAAAGAGATCAATTACACAATGATTGCATCAGATAAAAACAACAAGTTTTAAAGGATCATAGTTTTCTACTCAAAGCTCAGATTTGAGCAAGGAAGTAGTCATTGGAAAGGTCTCCAAAAGAGGATTCCAGGTATTCATCCATATTTTAGGATTGAGTATCTTAGATCAAAATAATTCAGAAAGAATATTTTTGGTGACCATAAAAGGAAAAATTGTGCATATAATACCAAAATGGTATATCGTGGTTCTAGCTAACAAAATTTGTTGTATGCCCATTTTTAGATGTAATGGTTACATTTAAAACAAAAAAAGTTCTAGAGATGTCTTCAGATAGAATAAATAAGGAAGAAGGACAGGGGAAATTCTTCATTTTATATTTGAGATCTTTCAAAAGTCATTGGATGAGATGTTGGGTTCAATAAACAACATGGAACCTCGAATGAAATTCTTGTTTGAGGAAGACAGTCCAGGTGAAAATCTTTGCACATAAAATGTGAATGATAGGTGGAGAAATCCATCTACAATACATGATAATGCATGAACCATAAGTTCATGTGGAGATGAAAATCATGGGAATAAGCAAGGTTTTATGGAAATAAAAGAGTTTGGACCTAATATCAAGAAGGAACAAAGGAACTTGAGGACATAATGTTACGTCAAGAATAATAAAAAAGAGGAACAAGGTCAAGACTAAAGAATGTAAGATAAATAAGTACATAGAGGGAATACCTAATCTATACATATTAATATATATCAAAATGCTAGTATTTTTTTTTATAAAGAAGGATGAAATGTTTGCATGGAGGAAGTGACAATATCTCCAAGGAGCAGTCCTACAGTTTGGAGATAACACCTCCATTATTGTTATCATAATGTGCAGTGGAAGGTCATCCTACATGGCATGAAGGTCATCAAATATGGCATGACAAAAGTTGAATATGCATGTCAAGTTGAAAAATCATATGGGCCAAGACAAGAGAAAGTAATAATTCATCAAGATAACACTAGTGCTGATAGGATCAGTCATTAAAAGGCTAAATCAAATTTCTTCAAGAAAAAAGTTGGTGTTAACTATCCAAGGTTACTCAGAGAACATGACTAGAAATATAATTGGGTCATGAAGGAATTGGATCAGAGGGATCCAAGTAATAGGGGAATGATGAAAATTAATATCAGCATAATATGTGGTGGCAAGTATGCAAAGTAGACAAGGAAAAACTCCTTGATGGAGTCAAGTCCATGAACATCCTAAGATAATGGAAGAAGAAATCATGAGGTAGATATCAAGCTAATAGGAATGCATGACAACACTGCAGGAAGAAAATAAACAATAGTAGAGGATTGTCGATGCACTCCAAAGGTGTGAAGGTATTTCCATAAGAACATGGAGATATCAAGTCAAGAATAATTTAAAAGTGAAATGACTTCTAAAGAGAAATGAATAAGGAACTAGGAAGAAGAAAATGGTTCTATGCATGGTTTTGAATGTAGAGGAGATGGTTCCTGACAAGAAGCCATATTAAGTGACATAGATCCACGAGTGACAACCCAAAATATTGGAGGTATCACTAGAAGCTATGATGGTAAGGTGAAAGAAGTACTTTTAGTTAATTCTATGCAACTAGCAAAGGAGGCATATGTGCATCCATACAATATGATAGATATTGGATAGGCAAGTCAAGTTTGAGGATAGTTGGCAAAGGGAAGAGAAGAGCACAAGAAAACCTCAGGTACTAAAGTATTCTGTCAGGAAAGGGCTGAAAACGTTTAGTCCTGAAGAGTAACTAGATGTTGAAGAATCTAGAGTCTATAAAATAGATTGGCTTGGAATTTTAATTCATCCAAGTATGAGTTGAGATAGAAGGATCGAAAGGATAAATGAAAGATGAAGGTTAATATCAGTTGATTATTTGGTTGTAAATGCAAAGGAAGCCATAAAAATTATTTGGATAGAAATGAAAAGGAAACGAAGAGTTATTTGGCTAGAAATGCAAAGGCAACCAAGAGTGATTTGGATGGAAATGAAAAGGTATCCAAGAGTGATTTGGCTAGAAATGTAAAGGAAACCAAGAGTGATTTGGCTAGAAATGAAAAGGAAGACAAGAGTGATTTGGATGGAAATGCAAAGGGAAACCAAGAGTGATTTGGCTAGAAAGTGGTCAGGACAAAAATAGTCATGTATAGTGACTACAATGACATCACAAGAAGATTCAGGAATCCAGGAAGAATTGAAGACTTCTGGGATCAAGAAGGAAAAAGTTTACAGGGAGAAAGAGGTTGTTGCAATTTCTGTGGCAGCAAGTATGTTGTGGCTTGTTGAGGACAACCAAAGGAAAGAATTTTTGCATGTTGCAAGTGTTGTTGGTGATGTTTCTGCATAAGGAGGGAAGCAACAAAAAGTTGAAGTGTTGGTTATAAGTTTGATAAAAGAAGCATGAAATATTCTACTACCATTAGACATTCAGGTAGTATAAAATTTATTAATGACAAACATGCAAGTATGAGTTTATTACTCTTATTGCATAATTGTTGAAGGGAATTTAGGTAAGAATTTCCTTAGCAGGAGTTATTTTATAAAATTACATGAGTATATTATTGAATGCATACCCTCGGATGTGGTAAAGGTTGGAGGCCTGTATTAATTCAAAGATTCTTATCTTTTTGAATGCACGCACTGAAATAGTAGAATGTCATGTTAATTTGGTTATGGGGTAATAACCAAAGAAATAAAAGATAAGAACTTGTTATAGGAATGAATTCAAGTAAGCTAGTCATGTATGAGACCAGGACATGGTTGGATATGGCAAGGTATGGATATGGAAAGGTTATGAGCCACACAAGTACTAAAATCTTCCTACCTTTAAATAAAACTCAGACTGCAACCTTTTTGCTAACACTAATGAACACCACAAAATTATATTCTTGGTGTAGTGTTCGGGTTGAAAACGAAGGCATCCAATTAATTGGGAAGACAATAGGAAGTGTRTGGAGAATGTGTCAACAAATTGGCCAGAATTCCAACTTATGGATGGTGAGATACATGACTGAGATAAAGAGAATTATGTAATTCAATGCAAGGTGCACTGAATAAGTATGCATTGAGAATTGCACTCATGCATAGTAAGTGATAGAATTGTATACTAAATACAATTGTTGAATGTGTTTTGTAAGTACATGAATATACATTATTGCATGGAAATAATTGTTACTAATAGCTGAAATGTTGTTAACTCATGAAGATGAGGACATTTCAGGAGTTTTTATACATTGCAATAGGAAAGTTGCAAGTCAAGTAGTCACATGAATACTGACTACACAAAATTTATTGTTCAAAAAAAGAAGTAATGAAATTACAGATATTAATTATGAACATACATATGCATAAAATGATGAGTCATTCTATTTTATTAAATTGTTTGGTGATTATGATTGAATTGATAGGTGCAGACAATTATAAGATCCTTGTATATGGTTTTGTACATATTTCAATTGCATTATGATGTACACAAAATACTGACAATTTTTTGGTTGTATTCAAGATGAAGCATTGCAGGAAAAATGGTATGCAATTTGGTGCCTATGGAAAACCACAAGGAAGGCTTCATTCATAATATAGCAACAACCAAGAAGAATTATGAAAAATAATTTCATGTTTGGGGAAAAGTTGAATTCCCTTTGAACTAAGTTTGAGTTCGTAAATAAATTATTTTATGTTCTCTCATGATAATTGCATGTGTGTAATGCAGATGAGATGATATTGATTAAAATTTGGAATGTTTATTGCAAAGAGTAGCTCTGGGGAAGATGTTGATTGGAGACAATGAATCTTACCCTGTGAATCCACGGTGGATCTTCTAGGTGTGTGTACACTTCTCCTTGGGCTTCCTTGGAGAAGGATGGAACCCTGGAGGGAGAAGTGTGGGGATAGGTTCCCTAGTATGAGGCTTGAAGGTACCTGGAGACCTCCAAGGGAAGTTGGAACTCCTGGAACCATGGTTCTCTGAGACTTCTTGTCCAACTCGTGTTGGATCCCTAGAAGGGAAGTTGAGCAACCGATGAACTTTTGGAAAGTGAAGGTGAATACTACCTTGGGTTGTATAGGCATGTGGGGAAGAGAGACTGTTGGTTGGAGTGTTGCTGAGGTTTGGTACCTTGGACTAGACCATGTTGATATTGATTATGGACTGTGGTTATCTTGGGAGTCCATTTCCCTGATGGAGTCATAGCCCCTGCTCAGGGGTAATATGTTGTTGAGAGTTTATCAACAGTGAGATCTAAGGCTGAGTGGAACGTCGTGGATATACATCCAATAGGTGATTTCAATGAGGTAATTGAAGCATGTTATAAGGAACAATGAGATAAATTCTATCCTGAAGCAGCTCTGTGGAATAGAGAAATTGAATTCTAGTTGTAGCTAAAGCTTGGATACTTTTGGAGAATTTTTGAATTGTATATGTATAAACAAGTTGCATTGAGGATAGTGCAAAAATAAGGGGAGGGGAGCCCCAATTGTAATTATGAATTGTAAACATGTTTGATAGGCTGGTGATCTGATTTATAATAAGCTAGGAGGCTTATGTGATGATTAGGCCAAACAGCGTAAATGCAATGGCCCATGAGCCTATTGTTGTATATGTGTAAATACTCATATATTTAATATAAATACATCACTGTGTGTAGACCGACCACAATAAAAGAGAATGGGGGACTAAGATCCACTAGGTAAGGAAAGAGAAGGGGCTAGGAGGCTAGGATAAGCGTCTAAGATAGATCGATTACCTCTAAGGGAATTATATTATATTATTAATTCCTTAAAATACTAAGGTTTGGGAAATAAACCCAATTACCCTAGGTTCCTTTGGGAAGAGGAACGGACTCCAAGTGGAGAGGAATACGTTTCAGGAGAGCCATGTGTTAGCTCAGGCACATGCAATTATAAGTGGGAATTCTTACTATTTTGGGATCTTTTGGCCATCCTCCCCAGGCACCCATGGAGGCACAGAGGGAACCAGTACCTCCATTGTTGACCTCTTCCATCGTGAACCTATGAAACATGTAGTTATACTTGAGTTATCATATGTATTTTCTGTAAAGCCGGGAACACCTGTATTTTCCTGAGTCATGTTGTGTATTAGTGGTAGGTTGTTGTTTCCAATGTAGTTCCTTGGATGACCATGGCATACTACCATATTCTATGTCCTTTCCTATTTTTAGTTGTTACCATCACATGTGCGTTAGACGAATGTTGTTGTTATATTTTCTTAAGAGTTTGTTTGAAGAAGAAGGTTGTCAGGACTGTGCGCTACTCTCTCCAAGTGAGAGAGAGTTTGTTGTGATTGAAGAAGCAGGTTTCCAGGCCTGTGAGAAACTCTCTCTAGGTTAGAGAGTTTGTTGGGGAAGTGATTTCTCCTAGAGGGAGTCCAGTAGTAGCTACAAATCTCTGAGAATTCTTGATCTGACCTATTGCTAAAGTCCAAGGAAAGGGAGGTGTAGCAGTTGATGGACTATTGGACAGTGAAGGTGTACACTCCTGCAATGGGAAAGGCATGTGGGGAATGAGAGTCTCTGAGATGTGGGCGTAAGTGACACCTTGGAGGAAATCCTTCATGTTGTACTATGCGGTTCTCATAGCCTCAGCCTATCCTAGGAATCCCTTTACCTGGGTGATGTTTAGTCCCATCTCGGGGGTTACCCTCTGCTAAGAGTGATGAGTAGCATGGTCTATGGCTGGGAGGTTCATGGAAGGTCTGGATGAAGTTGGTAGTATTCTATTAAAAGATAAGTGCCACTTTTATGTTCATTTACATGTTTTGTATATGTACATGTGTTAAAATTGATGAGTAATGCCTGTATATGTTGTATGTGTAGGCTTACTGTTATTTCTGCATTAATCCATGTATGAATAGAATATTTTGTCTGTTTATGTTTATATTTATATGCATATGATAATTGTTGTTTCTATGAGTAACATGGCCCGACCATTGGTGGTCAAGAATGTTACAAAAAATGGTATCATAGAAGAAAAGAAAAGATAAATTTGTTAGGTTGTGTTGCCTAGCAGGGGTTTGATGGTCGAGGACGTGACAGACCTAATAGTAAAGGGGTCTCATGTGTAGTATGTGAATAAGTATATATAGAGATCATGTATTCATTATTGAGGATATGTGAATTGTGATGTATGAATGTATGTGGATATTTGGAGGAGGTTCTGCTATTCTTTAAGAAGTTATTGTGTAACTCATATTTCTTATCTATATTAGATTTTTACTCCATACTCACATTGGTGTATATGGTGTGTACTTCTAGTTTATTAAGATATTTTAAGAATTTGGTTCATAACATTTGGTTTTAGAGCATTGATCCTATGGTTTTGCTTCTTCAATCTAGTCATCTTAGTAATTTCTCTATAACTTATTTTTTGGGAGGTTCCAAAAAGTAAAATTTTGTAAAGACTCAAGAAACTTCTCATAGTAAAAGTGGTCAAAATTTCAGGTTTTGTTTCATTATATGTTTGGAGATATAGCCTATGGAATATAGGATTTGTGACTCCTCCTAAATTTAGTTTCAAGTGGGTCATCTTGGAATTTTCACAATAACCTTTTTTTTTCAAAGTTTTGGACTATTAAATTTTCATATTAATGATGAAACATAGCAAAGTACATGTGGTAAAAATTTTAGGTTCTAGATCATTTTACTTTTGGAGATATATCTTGTGGAAGTTAGGGAGTTTTACTAGACCTGAAATTAGTCTCAAACGAGTCATGTTGAGAATTTCTCTATAACATTTATTGGGTGATGTTTAAAAATATGAATTTTTTAGGATATTTTGAAACCATATCAGAGTTAGCATGATAAAAAAATTAGGTTCTATATAATTTTAAGTTCAATTATACAAGTGGTGGAAATTACATTTTTTTTACTAACCCTAAAGTAGTCTCAAACATGTGTTTTGGGTAAAACAGTCATATGTGATTAATTGAAGATCCAAATTCAATGTCATTAGTTGAATTGGAAAGAGGCCAATTGTTCCGGATTATTTTTGGAATGAAATGAAAGAAGAGATATTACAATGAAATGCACATAAAAATTGCTAGAAACAGAGAAATACAACAATACATGATTTATGTTAATGAAAAAAATGTACAGAGACTGTAAAAATACAAAGTGCAAGACTCGCTAGAATGGTGGAAGCTTTATCTCTAAGAAGAGATGTGACAGCTACGCCCATTCACTAGAAGATTAATAAAATGAGGCTCTAAAGTACTTTTTATGATAAAAATGAATGTTAAAACCCTAGACATCCAAAAACCTAACCTTATGAGATGAAGCACCAAAATTCATGTGGGCCCCGTTGGGGTAAGTTAGTACATTAAATTCCCAGGGTCGTAACTTTTCCATACGATATTTGTTTTAGGCGTGTGATAGCCCATTGGAAAGGTCCTTTCGATAACTACGCATTATAGCATCAAAATCTAACTATGCCTACAGTTTGACTATGTTAATCCAAGAAAACATTGTTTAGAGCCCCAAAACAGCCCTGGAAGTACAAAAATATGTACTTACATGAAAACTTCCAAAATAAGCCAGTTGGAATAGGTGGGCGGACACCAATAACGACCAGGATGTTGTGTAGGGATTCAACATAGCCCCGTAAGTGCATAACCCATAATTACAAATAAATTTCCCCATTACAGAGAAACGTGTTGAACTAAAAATGTCAAGATGAGCCAGTTGGAATTTGGAATAAGTGGGTGGCCATCAATATCCACTTGGATCAATCCTCCCCCCTTAGGAAGAAATGGTATCCATTGTGTTGAGTGCCCAGGGAAGAGG
Source organism: Picea engelmannii (assembly GCA_009831015.1). NCBI lineage: Eukaryota > Viridiplantae > Streptophyta > Pinopsida > Pinales > Pinaceae > Picea > Picea engelmannii. Next base: position 972,216 of record ML784043.1, on the reverse strand, counting down.
GGGGAGAGGTTTCTAAATTTGAATCTTGGTGAGTTGTGTGCCTTGTTGGAGAAGTTGCACTTCTTGGTCTATGGAAGGTTGTCATGAACCTGTTGCTGGTGGGGTTGAACCTATTCCACCAACCTTTTGTCTCTGGGATTGAAGGGGTATTGTGTAAGTACTATTGTAGGTGAAGAAAAAATATCTTCTTTCTCTTCTGCAATTTGCTTCTTCTAGATAGAATGTGTTGAGGTTGTAGTGGTTGTAGTGTCCTTCTATGCATCCTTTGAACAGACTATGAAGAGGATGAATTTTTCAGTATGAGAAGTTACCTTGCGGCACTATTTTGGTGGAACAACAGTCAAAAATACCTTTGGTATCCTATAGAGATGACCCCCCATAGTAATAATGACACTATGTGATCGAGAATCATGCAAAACATGATGTTTCCACATATATGGTTGGCCCAAAACAACATCATAGACATCAAGAGAGGAGAGATCACACACTACCTCATCCTTGAAGGGATGGATGCCATAGAACAGGTGGCACTGCTAGCTGACACAAAGATCTCATCCCTGGTGAAGCCACCCAATGTTGTATGGTTGCAGGAGTGGTGTTATAAAAAACTTGAACTATTTGAAAACCTCAGTTGAGATGAGGTTCTTCCATATAATTCTATCAACAACAACGGGGTCCCCTCACACACATATTTGAATGGAAGAGGCACTCCCCCTCTTCAGAATCTACTATTTTTTCTGGTTGAATTGTTGTGGTCGCGATAGTAGCAGTGGGGTTTGCATCGATGATCTGTTTGTTTTTAATATTTTTTGGATCAGATTCTGAACTAGGGTTCAACTTCTTGTCTTTGACCTTGGCAACCAGTGACTATTTCAAGAGACATTCATCAGTGTTGTGCCAGGGGATTTTTTGGAAGTTGCACCACTTCCCAGTGTCATTCTTCATCTTTCCTTTACCCTTATTTTCTAGTGTCTTGGACTGGTTGTCTAGAGGATGTTGGTTAGGGTCATACTTACCATTCTTTGGTTGTTAAGGATTTGCATACCCGAACTCCCATTTATTCTGGTGCCTAAATTTCTGCTCTATTTTTAAAACATATTGATAGGAAGCTCCCAATGATGAGATGTTTAGGAAATCCATTTTGGTTTGGATGTACCTATGTAGAGCCCCATGGTATTTTAGAACCATATGTCGCTCGAAGTCTTTGATACCCAGATTAGTACATAAGGTATGGAAAGTATTTGTGAACTATGACATTGTTTGGATCTTCTCTTACCGGAGTGTGGTCCATTTCATGTACCAATATTCATAGCTATAAACAAGGTAGTATTATTCCTTGACCACATCCACACAAAAATCCCAAGTGGGCTCGACCCAATATATTCCATATTCCTTTGTGGAAATTTTCTCCTTGTAAGTTTCCCACAAATGTTTGACATGGGGGAGATCCTTGAGGAGTGCAAAGGTGATATTTTCCTTGTTGGGAAAATTGTGAACAAAGAAACAACCTTCTAGTAGATTTAACCATTTTCTAAGGCGTATGCATCTATTTGACCTTCAAATATGGTAATATAAAAATTAACTTGTACCTTGAAGGGAGAGGTTCCTCCAAAGTGGTCGCTTGATAAATATGTTTTTATTGCTATCGATGGGAATTGAAGGATGTGCGCAAAATTATCCATCATTTCATCCCTCTGTCACGTGAGAGCTTACTCAAGCAACATGTTAATAGAATATTTTGATCCATGATTTTTCTTTTCTATCGCCATAGAAGGTTTCTTGGGGGTGCAAGAGTGATTTTCCTCAAGAGAGACAAGCTTGAGACCCAACTTGCTATACTCGAACCTCGTTAGGGACATGCACTGAAAAATGATCAAGAGAAGCCTTCTTTGTACCACTAATCCATATTATTTTCGGAACAAAATGAAAGTAGAGATATTACAATGAAATACACAAAATTTCCAGAAATAGAGAAATACAACAATACATGATTTCTATTGATGAAAAAAATGTACAAAGACTATACAAATATAGAGTGCATGACCTGTTAGAATGGTGGAAGCTTTATCTCTGGGAAGATATGTGATGACTACACTCATTCGTCCGAAGATAAATAAAATGAGGCTCTGAAGTCATTTTCATGATAAACATGAATGCCAAAACCCTAAACATCCAAAAAACTAACCCTAGGAGATGAAGTGCCAAAATTCATGTGGGCCCCGTTGGGGTAAGTTAGTACATTAACTTCCAGGGGTTGTAAATTTTGTATACGATCTCGTTTTAGCTGTGTGATAGCCCGTTGGAAAGGTAGTTTCTAGAAATACACATATTACCATCAAACTCTGACTCTGTCTACAGTTTGACTGTGGTAAGCCAAGAAATCATTCTTTAGAGCCCCAAAGCGGCCCTAGAAGTACATAAAGATGTACTGACATGAAAATTTCCAAAATAATCCATTTGGAATAGGTGGGAAGCCACCAATATCCACTAGGATTCTATGTAGGGCTTCAGGACGGCACCATAAGTGCAGAGCTCAAAATTACAAAGAAATGTCCCCATTATAGAGAAACATGATGAACTGAAAAATGTCAAGATGAGCCAGTTGGAATTTGTAATAGGTGGGTGGTCATCAATATCCACTTGGATCACCAATCCATATTGTTTATGGTAAAAATTTCATAATATGATATTTAATATTGGACATGTGTAATTTTGTACAAGTTCACTCTCTAGAAAAGTCCAAAAATCAACAATGTTTGGGAAAGTTACATACCTTTCACTTGGCACATCAAATTTTGGATAGACCTATGGCATTGCAGAGAAGACATATAGAATTACTATAGGTCAAAATTTCAGACTCAAATGGGCATAAATTTCATAAATACATTAGAAGGAAGGTTGGCTAGAAGGACAGACTCCAAATCACGGTTTCAAAGGTATGTTAACTTAAAAATATCATAAATTTTGATGGGGGTGTTCGATTGAGTTGATTCAAAAGAAATTATAAACATAAAAAATAGAATATTATATTGGAATAAGTATTATAACTATTTGATATCATTATCCTAAACATACGAAGGTTGTAAGTTGAGGGTTGGGCTTAGACCTAAATTAATAATCAATGGCAATACATCAATTTACAGGAGTTGAAGATAAAGATGAAATCAATCATATGGAATGGTTGAGTATGGAAAAGGAATTTGGTATGAACCCTTCAAGGGAAATAAATTAATTTTATGGTGAATCTTGTAAATGGTGGTTGAGTATTGATAAGGATACTACATGGAACACCACATTGGAAGAATTTGAAAACTCTTCTCAGATAAATGGATTAGGTATACAAAAATGGAGGCAATATATACAATTCAAGATGAGTTAAGGGAAGCAAAAGAAGAGATGAATAATAAGGGTGATGAGTTTTCTAAGATACGATACTTTAGTGAAGCACTCATTAAGGAAGTTAAAAAAATAAAACAAGGAAAGACCAACAAAGGAAAGTGGAAAAGGGTGAGTCAAGGGAAGAATTGAGAAATAAATATGAAGAAATATGTAGATTATGAAACCATAATAAAAAATTATTGGATGAGGTTAATATATTGAAAGAATAAAAAAAACATTGTCAAAATCAAGAAAAATAAAGGATATTAGATGAAGAAACTACCAAAATACTTGAAGAGGAAATTTGCAAGAAGGTTGAGGAATCCCTAAAATCATAAATTCAATCCAGAATTGAAGAAGGATATCATAATTTGATAGATGGGGTCATATTGCATATTCAAAAGGGGAAAGAAGAAAATATTAAAGAAGGTAACCAAAATATGCTTGAAGAGGTTGAAAATCATCTAGAGAATGTACATGTTAAATATGATGGTATTATCTCCAAGGCTAGAACAATCCAAGACCAAGCAACAAGGATAGAGGATTCCATTGTCTCTAAAAATAATCTAGATTAAATGCATGTGAAAACTGAAGGAAAACCGTCAAATGTGAAACCATATCAACACCCTCATTACCAGGAAATATTTCAAGGAAGACAAGAAGGTTGATATCAACATTATCAAGGAAGAAGATGGAATACTTGTCAATATTCATGGAACAAGGAATCACAAAAAGACTCTTAAATAATCTATTATCACAACAACCACTACAAATTGGATAAGTTACAACAACAATACATGGAATCAAAGGAAATAAAATTATGCAACAATTAGCCACCAAGGATTAAGACCAAAAATAATTGATTTTGGATGGATGGATGGATCATCATCAATGGAGTGGAGAAAGAAGGAACATAAGAAAACCATATTACTTGGTTTCATCACATGTGAAGCCTTTAATTGCAAATCTTTGAGGACAAATATTTTTGAAGGAAGGTATTATGATATGACCCCAATGGGGGAATATACAGGGTTAAATGTATATGATATGACCCCAATGGGGGAATATATGGAGATAAATGTACATGTAATGTGTAAACACGGATGTAATAGGGATGACCTAATAGTAAAGGGGACTCAGGTTTAGTATATAGATATCATGTATTCATTATTGCGGATATGTGGATTGATGTATGAATGTATGTGGATATTTGGAGTAGGTTTTGATATTCTTTGAGTTATTGTGCAACTCATCTTTATTATCTATAATGGAGTTGTACTCCACACTCACATTTGTGTACATGGTGTGTACTTCTAGTTTCTTCTGATATTTTAATCATTTGGTTCATGTATGATAATACATGCCCTTGAAGTTCAAACAATCCCTTCTTAACAAGGTTCTCAATATTTTAAGTTTTAACTTCCCTTTTATTACCCAATATATTCAAAATAAATTGAAATTTGATATTGAATTTTTTCAAAATAATATTTATTAATATAATTTTAGATAAGTATGTTCTTATGAGGAGAAACAATAAAAATAGGTGCACATATAGAAAGAGAGCATTAAATGTTTATATGTGTGTGTGTGTAGAAAATGATGGGTAGGTTGTTTTATAACTTGCAAAATTTACAAGTTAATACTTTTATGCACGTCAATGTGGATGGTTTTCTATCCAAAACCACCTATAAGAAAAGGTTCAAAATGGACAACAGTGTTCAAGTCAAATGTAGAATTTCAACATTAAATCCAACTACTATAAATAAAATGCAATCTACATAGAGATGATAATTAATGTAATGTGGCCATATTCATTGAATGAATCCAAGTAAATAGTTGGTGGGTAATAATTGTAATAATGAAAAAAATAATTTCTAGAAATACCACTAAAAGAGTATATATAAACATGTATCTCATTATATTGAACAATACCCCTTTTTTTGAGTTATCCAAATGTATAAAAGCATTAGGGCATCAAAATGGCATCAAAATCTAACTTTGTCTACAGTTTGACTGCGGCAAGCCAAGAAAACATTGTTTAGAGCCCCAAAACAGCCCTGGAAGTACAGAAAGATGTACTGACATGAAAACTTCCAAAATAAGCCAATGGGAATAGGTGAGAGGACACCAATAACCACCAGGATGTTGTGTAGGGATTCAGAATAGCCCCGTAAGTGCAGAACCCATAATTACAAAGAAATGTCCCCATTACAGAGAAACGTGTTGAACTAAAAAATGTCAAGATGAGCCAATTGGAATTTGGAACAAGTGGGTGGCCATCAATATCCACTTGGATCAATCCTCCCCCCTTAGGAAACAATGGTCTCCATTGCATTGAGTGCCCGGGGAAGAGGGGAAAGTGTTTTCTAAATCTAGATCTTGCTGAGTTGTGTGCCTTGTTGGAGAAGTTGCACTGCTTGGTCTTTGGAAGGTTGTCACGAACTTATTGTTGGCGGGGTTGAACCTATTCCACCTACCTTTTGTCTTTGAGTTTGATGGGGCATTGTGTAGGCACCATTGTAGGTGAAGAAACAATATCTTATTTCTCTTCTACAATCTGCTTCTTCTAGATAGAATGTGTTGAGGCTATAGTGGTTGTAGTGTCCTTCTATGCATCCTGTGAACATACTATGAAGAGGATGAATTTTGCAGTATGAGAGATTACCTTGCGGAACTGTTTTGGTGGAACAACAGTCGAAAATACCTCTGGTATTCTGTATAGATGACCCCCTAGAGTAATAATGACACTATGTGATTGAGACTCATAAAAAACATGATGTTTCCACATATATGGTTGGCCCAAAACAACATCACAGACATCAAGAGGGGAAACATCACACACTACCTCATCCTTGAAGGGCTAGATGTCATAGGACAGGAGACACTACTAGCTGACATGGAGATATCGTCCCTGGTGAAGCCACATAATGTTGTATAGATGCAGGTTTGGTGTTATCGAAAAACCGAGCTATTTGATGACCTCAACTGAGATGAGGTTATTTTGTCTACCGCTATAAACAATGAAATGCAATGGGGTCCCTGTCACCCACATCTGTGAATGGAAGAGGAACTCCCCCTCTTTAGGATCTACTAGTTATTCTGGTTGAATTTTTGTGGTCGCGACAGTAGCAGTGGAGTTTGCATTGATGATCTTCCTATTTTCAATATTTTCTGGATCAAATTCTGAATTAGGGTTCGGCTCCTTGACTTTGACCTTGGCCACCAATGACTATTTTGAGCGACATTCATCGGTGTTGTGCCAGGGGATTTTTTGGAAGTCGCACCACTTCCCAGTTTCATTCTTCATATTTCCTTTACCCTTATTTTCCTGTGCCTTGGACTAGTTGTCTAGAGGATGTTGGTTAGGGCCATATTTACCATGCTTTGGTTGTGGTGAATTTTCATACCCGAACTCCCATTTGTTATGGTGCCTAAATTTCTTCTCAGTTTTGAGAACATATCGATAGGAAGCTCCCAATGATGATATGTTTAGGAAATCCATTTTGGTTTGGATGTAGATATGCAGAGCCCTATGGTATTTCAGAACCATATGTCACTCAAAGTCTTTGATACCCAGCTTGGTGCATAAGGTATGGAAATTATTTGTGAACTCTGACATTGTTTGGATCTTCTCTTGTCATAGTGTGGTCCATATCATGTACCAATCTTCATAGTTATCAACAAGATAGTATTGTTCCTTGACCACATCCACAAAAAAATCTCAAGTGGGCTCGGCCCCATATATTCCAGATTCCTCTATGGAAATTTTCTCCCAGTAAGTTTCCCACTAATGTTTGACATGGGGGAGATCCTTGAGGAGTGCGAAGGTGATCTTTTCCTTGTCGGAAAAATTGTGAAAAGAGAAATAACCTTCTAGCAGATTTAACCATTTTTCTAAGGCATCTGCATCTATCTGACCTTCAAATACGGGAATATAAAAATTAACTTGTACCTTGAAGGGAGAGGTTCCTCCAAAGTGATCTCTTGATGAATGTGTGTTTGTTTCTATCGACGGGAATTTAAGGATACAAAATTCTCCATCATTCATCCCTTTGTCATGCGAGAGATTACTCAAGCAACATGTTAATAGAATATTTTGATCCATGATTTTTCTTTTTTGTCACCATAGAGGGTTTCTTGGGAGTGCGAGAGTGATTTTCCTCAAGAGAGACAATCTCTAGACCCAACTTTCTATACTTGAACCTCGTCAGGGACATGCACTGAAAAATGATCAAGAGAAGTCTTCTCCGATACCACTGATCCAGATTATTTTCAGAACAAAATGAAAGTAGAGATATTACAATGAAATACACATACAATTTTCAGAATCAGAGAAATACAACAATACATGATTTCTATTAATGAAAAAAATGTACATAGATTGTAAAAATATAGAGTGCATGACCCGCTAGAATGGTGGCAGCTTTATCTCTAGGAAGAGATGTGATGGCTATTCTCATTCACCTGAAGATGAATAAAATGAGGCTCTGAAGGAATTTTCAGGATAAACATGAATGCCAAAACCCTAGACATCCAAAAACCTAACCCTAGGTGATGAAGCACCAAAATTTATGTGGGCCCCGTTGGGGTAAGTTAGTACATTAACTTCTAGGGGTTGTAACTTTTGGATATGATGTCCTTTTTAAGCGTGTGATAGCCCATTGGAAAGGTATTTTTGTGAAATACACATTATTCCATCAAACTTTGACTCTATCTATAGTTTGATTGTGGCAAGCCAAGAAAACATTGTTTAGAGCCCCAAAGTGGCCCTAGAAGTACATAAAGATGTACTAACATGAAAACTTCCAAAATAAATCAGTTGGAATAGATGGGAAGACAAAAATATCCATCGGGATTTTGTGTAGCCCTTCAAGACAACCCCATAAGTGAAGAACCCACAATTACAAATAAATGTCCCCATTACAAAGAAACATGATGAACTGAAAAATGTCAAGATGAGCCAGTTGGAATTTGGAACAGGTGGGTGGCCATCAATATCCACTTGGATCACCAATCCATATTGTTTATGGTACAAATTTCAAAATATGATATTTAATATTGGACATGTGGCATTTTGTACAAGTTCACTCTCTAGAAAAGGCCAAAAATAAGCAATGTTTGGGAAAGTTACATACATTTCACTTGGAACATCAAATTTTGGACGGACCTATGGCATTGCAGAGAATACATATAGAATTAATACAGGTCAAAATTTCAGATTCAAATGGGCCTAAATTTCATAAATACATTAGAAGGAAGGTTGGTTGGAAGGACAGACTCCAAATCAGGGTTTCAAAGGTATGTTAACTTAAAACTATCATAACTTTGATGGGGGTGTTCGATTGAGTTGATTCAAAATAATTTTTAAAGAGAAAAAATAGAATATTATATTGGAATAAGGATTATAACTATTTGAGATCATTATCCTAAATATACAAAGGTTGTAAGTTGAGGGTTGGTCTTAGACCTCTATTAATCAATGGCAATACATCAACTTACAGGAGTTGAAGATAAAGATGAAATCAATCATATGGAATGGTTGAGGATGGAAAAGGAATCTGGTATGAACCCTTTAAGGGCAAGAAATTAATTTTGTAGTGAAGCTTGGAAATGGTGGTTGAGTATTGATAAGGATACTAGATGGAATGCCACATTGGAAGAATTTGAAAACTCTTCTCAGATAAATGGATTAGGTATACAAAAATTGAGGCAATTTATAAAATTCAAGATGAGTTAAGAGAAGCAAAAGAAGAGATGAAGAATAAGGGTGATGAGTTTTCTAAGATACGATACTTTAGTGAAGCACTCGTTAAGGAAGTTAAAAAAATAAAACAAGGAAAGACTAACAAAGGAAACTAGAAAAGGGTGAGACAAGGGAAGAATTGAGAAAGAAATATGAAGAAATATGTAGATTACGAAACCATAATAAAAAATTATTAGATGAGGTTAATATATTGAAAGGATAAAAAAAACATTGTAAAAATCAAGAAAAATAAAGGATATTAGATGAAGAAACTACCAAAAGACTTGAAGAGGAAATTTGCAAGAAGGTTGAGGAATCCATAAAATCATAAATTCAATCCAGAATTGAAGGAGGATATAATAATTTGATAGATGGGGTCATATTCAAAAGGGGAAAGAAGAAAAGATTCAAGAAGGTAACCAAAAGATGCTTGAAGATGTTGAAATTCATCTAGAGAATGCACATGTTAAATATGACGGTATTATCTCCAAGGCCAGAAAAATACAAGAAGAAGAAAAAAGGATAGAGGATTCCGTTGTCTCTAAACATAATATAGATTAAATGCATGTGAAAAGTGAAGGAAAATCGTCAAATGTGAAACCATATCGAGACCCTCATTACCAGGAAAGATTTCAAGGAAGACAAGAAGGTTTATATCAACATTATCATGGAAGAAGATGGAATACTTGTCAATATTCATGGAACAATGCATCACAAAAAGACTCTTAAATAATCTATTATCACAACAACCACTACAAATTGGACAAGTTACAACAACAATACATGGAATCAAAGGAAAGAAAATCGTGCAACAACTAGCCACCAAGGATTAAGACCAAAAATAATTGATTTTGGAAGGATGGATAATCATCAATGGAGTGGAGAAAGATGGAACATAATAAAATCATATTACTTGGTTTCATCACATGTGAAGCCTTTAATTGCAAATCTTTGAGGACAAAGATTTTTGAAGGAGGGTATTATGTTACAACCCAAGGGGGGAATATACAAGGTTAAATGTATATGATATGACCCCAAGGGGGGCATATATGGGGATAAATGTACATGTAATGTGAAAACGGATATGTAATAGGTCTGGCCTAATAGTAAAGGGGACTCGTGTGTAGTGTGTGACTATGTATATATAGATATCATGTATTCATTATTGAGGATATGTGGATTGTGATGTATGAATGTATGTGGATATTTGGAGGAGGTTATCATATTCTTTGAGTTATTGTGCAATTCATATTTATTATCTATAATGGAGTTGTACCCCATGCTCACATTGGTGTACATAGTGTGTACTTCTAGTTTATTCTGATATTTTAATCATTTGTTTCATGTATGATAAGGCATGCCCTCGAAGTTCTAACAATTCCTTCTTAACAAGGTTCTCAATATTTTAAGTTTTAACTTCCCTTTTCTTGCCCAATATATTGAAAAATTTTAGGATATTTAGACACTTAGGAGTTAGTTAATATCTACTTGATCTAATATGTTTTTAGGTAAAAGTGTGTTTTTTAGTGTGTTTCTTTAGTATGCATTAGTATGAATTTGTAGTTAGGAAATCTGACGGTCACAATATGTTTCTGACATAGAGTGATTTGATGGTTCATACTCTCCTCAATCTTAACAGCCATTGATTTGTGGCTTAGCACCCGATTGGTCCATGATATCTATTTAAAGAGCATGGAGGGTCATTTTCCAATGATCGATTATAAGAAACTCTATTGTAAAATCTCTCTGTAATCTTTTTCTTTTGCATTAATAAATTGCTCCAAGTGGTTGCGTTGGTTGGGGCCATGGATGTTTCCCCGTAGGGGTTTTACCACGTGAAAACATTAGTGTTTTGATATTTGATCTATTTATGTGAGTGGTTACTAAAGGTGTTCATCCTCTGTTGGAATACCTTTGTTTTCGAACATGGTATCAGATTTTGTTTGAAGACTCACTCATGTTGTAGATCGAGATAGTGAAGTCGAGTTGCCTCATCTCCAGTTTTTGGAATTTTCATACATTTATGGGCTGAGAGGACTATTACATTGCGTCCAGAGCACTCATTTCATTTAGGAACACTTTCCGTTTCACTCGAAAAGGTTTTCGTTTTCCCAATATACGACCATTACAGTCAGGTCTGGAGGTATAAATCCTGAATACGCATTTTTTTTTAATTTCTACAAAGTTTTGTTTTGGTTTTATTTCGGTTTGTATTTTTTAATTTTTGGGTTGCTACTCTTTTAGATATGCATATTCTCTTTTCCCCATTCCATGTGTGATCTTAGAAAATCATAAACAAATAGGAAAAGGTGCATCTTCTGGGTAAGCTAACCGAGATCTAACCCTTGTTGTCATCGAGAAGCAATTTTTTTTTCTTGTGTAAAAATAGTTTTTTTTAGCATGCTCTCCAAGGATGTCTTCCACAACAACAACAAAAACACACCCAATCCTCCTTATGAACATTAAAATATGTTTTTCTAGACCAATTGGTTAAAAATTGCCTTATTAAGTAAGAGGTCTTGAGTTCAAGTCTCTCTTTTGTTACTTTTTTGAAAAAGTTCATGCTAAAATTGTAAAGTTTATTTCACTTCAAGTATAAAAGTGAATCATTATAAGTAGATTTAATATTTTATTTTAGAGTTATTTATTTTGCATGCAGCTTTTTTGTTATAAAGTAACTTCATTGTAAAATTGATCCCCACTTCTCTTTATAAAAGTGGGTCACTTTGTAAAGAAACTTACACTATCATGTGGTTAGTTGGTTACCGTTTATGCCTTTTTTTAAAAGGGCATAACTCTCACATCGGAAGTTCGTTTTCAGTGCCGTTGTTTTCTAAACCGCATAACTTTTTGAGATATTTCCATCTAGATCATCAATTTCAGTTTTTAAATCCACATTATCTGCATATTTAATATGGATTCTACAAGTAATGTCTTTCTTACCAGCAACAACTACTTCCAATGGAAATCTCATATGGAAGATTTATTAAGAAGTAAAGGCATGTACCTGATTACCTTGGGAAAGGAAAAATCACCCATTGATGATGATAAGAAAGCCAAATGGGATAATAGGAATGACAAAGCATGAGGATTAATCAGAATGTCCATCTCTCCTGATTTAAGGTACCACCTTCAAGAAATTGATGACCCCAAAGAAGCTTGGGACAAGATTAATTCTGTGTTTGGTAAACTCAATATTATTCAAGCACAATAGTTAGAAAATCAAATACTAACCTTGAGTCCAAGTGATTTTTATTTCCTTGGAGACTATCTATCTAAGTTTAAAACACTCAAAATTTTATGTGAAGAATGTAAGATAAAAATGGAGGAAGAGCATTGCATCTATCTTATTATTTCTAAGCTAGGTAGTGCATACTTTGTGTTTGTATATACATTTTATGCCATGAGAGAAGCTCTAGGGAAAGCTTATGAAAAACCCACTCTTGATTCCTTGTTTGCTTCTTTGATTAGAGAGGAAGATAAACTTATACAACTTGGAGTGAACAACACTACATGTACCTTTAACAAAGCCTTGGTTTCCCAGGATAAAGATAAACCCAAGTATCCCAAGAAGCAACATTCTCGCTACAACAACAAGAAATATAAGGGTCCCAAACCCACTCAGACAGCTTCAGTTCCTAATGGTGACAAAGGAGAAAAATATAAAAATAAGAATACTAACAGACATTACAAATTTTTTGGTAAAGATGGTCATGATGAGTCCAAATGTTTCAAGACGATGGGAGCTTTAGAAGCAATGATGAAGAAGCACAACATCAGTATTGATTCTACTTCTTCTTCTTCTTCTCATGGACATGCACTTTCTGCTTCTAGTTTCTCCTTCAATACACCTTCTACTTCTACTTCTGATAAGTGACTTATTGATTCTAGAGCATCTTATCATATGGCTAAGGATATAAACATATTTTATATTCTAAATGAATGTAACACCAAGAAAATATTTGTTGGTGATGATAGATCTCTTAGTGTTGAAGGATATGGAACAATACAAGTAGAAAATGGCCATTTCAATGATGTATTGTCTGTTCCAAATCTTTATTGTAACCTTCTATCAGTATATCAAATCACTCATTCAGGTGAAGGTAAAATCATAGATTTTTCAGCTCACCAAGTTGTAATCAAGGATCTAAAATATCCTAATCATGTTCTTGCAACTGGAATTGCTGAGGATATTACCAGGTTGTACAAGTTTGACAACTTTGGGTCATCATATTTTTCATCAGTTTTTATTGCTCATAGCGATGACTTGAGTAAACTTTGGCATGAGTGGTTTGGTCATCTAAACTATCACTCACTGCAGCAACTATGTAATCAACATATGGTGAGTGGCCTTCCTCTTGTTTCATGTAGATATGGTGTTTGTGTCGGTTGTGTTCTTGGAAAACATCATCGGAACAATTTTAAAAAACGTGCCTCTTGGCATGCCTCGAGCCCTTTACATATTGTTCACAGTGATTTGTGTGGTCCAATTTCTTCTCCTTATTTTTCTGGGTGCAAGTATTTCTTAACTTTCATTGATGACTTTTTCAGATGTACTTGGGTTTACTTCTTAAAACTTAAGAGCAAAATTTTTGACAAGTTTTTGGCCTACAAGGACCTTGTAGAAAAGAAATCTGGACATCAAATTCAAAGGTTAAGAACAAATAATGGAGGTGAATATGTGAACACTAATTTTACAATTTACTGCACTAAACAGGGAATCCAAATGCAACAAATTGTTCCATATACACCAAAACAAAATGGTGTTGCTGAGAGAAAGAACTGCACATTAAAATAAAATTATAATTGTATGATATAATCTAAGGGATTAAGTCTAAAGTATTGTGTGGAATCCATCAACTCTGCAAATTACATAGTAAATCGCACTCCCACAAAGGATCTTAAAAATATAACACCGGAAGAATCTTGGACTAAAATTAAACCAGATGTAAGTCACTTCTGTGTATTTGGTAGTATAGCATGGGCTCACATTCCTGATGAGAAAAGGAAATAATTGTAGCCTAAAAGTGAGAAGTGTATATTTTTTGGTTATTCTGAATATGTCAAAGGTTACAAACTTCTTCAATCACATTGTAATGAAATTATTATTAGAAGAGATGTTAAATTTGACGAAAATCTCTTGGCCTACGAGCCTAATTCAACGTTTGTGCCTTCTTTGGCCTGCGATCCTAATTCGATGGTTGTTCCTTCTTCGGCCTGCAGGCCATATTTGATGTTTGTGCCTTCTTATGATCTAGTTTCTCCTTCAGATGATGACAATGAGGATGAAATTCCACCTCCGCCTGCTCACCCTCCTCCAGATGAGTCCTTTGAACCTGAACCAACACCAACTCCACCGCTTCCTAGATGGGTCTGTTCAACACGAGAAGCAGCTGGTGATCTTGTCGATGATCCTTCAAATCAGTGTCAGACACATTCACAGTTCCAGCGAGCCTCTTCTCTTTTGGCTCAAGTTTCATAAAATCATGATCTAGAGACATTTTCAAAAGCTTCAGGTCATCCAGATTGGGATACAACAATAAATGAAGAGTACTATTCTTTAATGGAAAATGATACTTGGGATCTTGTACCTCTTCCAAAAGGAAGAAAACTTGTCAAATGTAAATGGGTCTACATAACTAAGTATGCATAAGATGGAAGTGTTGAAAGACACAAGGCTCGTTTAGTTGCCAAAGGATTTTCCCAAGTTGAAGGAATTGACTATCATGAAATCCTTTTCCCCTGTAGCCAAAATGAATTTTATCCTCCTTGTTCTTGCCCTTGTTGCCTCACATAAATGGGAGGTCCATCAGATGGATGTTAAATCTGCCTTCTTGCATGGATATTTGCAAGAAGAAATATACATGGAACAACCTCCTGGCTATGTCCAGAATGACTCTAGCCTTGTTTGTCACCTTCAGAAATATCGTTATGGTCTCAGGCAAGCTCCCCGAGCTTGGTATGCCAAAATGGACACCTTTATTATTTCCACTAGATTCTCTAGATGCCATTCTGATCCTAATGTCTATACCAATAAAGTAGGAAGCCATCTCATAATCCTTGTCCTTGATGTTGATGACTTTATCCTTACTGGTAGTGACTCAAAATTTTAAACCATGTGAAAACCAACCTTAAGAAGAAATTTTAAATGACAGACTTATCTTTTTGCACTATTTCCTTGGCCTCCAAGTTTTGAAAACCAATGAAGGATTTTTTCTTTCTTATTCTAAGTATGCTTGTGACCTTATTTGTCACTTTCACATGGACGATTGTAAACCAACCCCTTCTCCCTTCCAGTCTGGAGTCAAGCTTACTTCCACCTGTACTTCTCCTAAAGTTGATGTCACCCTATACTATCAGTTAGTTGGTATCCTATTATACTTGACTCATACCCATCCTGATATTTCCTTTCATGTTGGTCTTGTTGCTCAGTATATGAAAATTCCCCATGAAAGCCATTGGAAAACAACTAAAAGGATACTTCACTATGTTTGTGGTACAATTCAGTTCGAGATACATTATAGTTCATGGGGGACTCCTTTGTTGGTTGGTTTCACTGATTCAGATTGGATCAGTGACCCCGATGATCATAATTCTACTGCAGGTTATGTTTTCAGCCTTGGTTTAGGACCTGTCACTTGGGACTGTAAGAAACAACAAGGTATTTCACTTTCTTCAGCAGAAGCAATGTACCAAGCAGTGGTCAATGCAAATCAGGAAGCCCTATGGCTTCAACAAATCCTTTCAGAGATTGGATTCCAGCACAAGCATCCGACCAGCCTTTGGTGTGACAATCAAAGTGCCATCAAGCTCACTAAAGACCCAATTCAACATCAACGTAGAAAACAAATCGCGCTACACATGCACTTCATCAGAAGCTCATTCATGATCAAGTTATTGAAGTTCTCTTTTTCCCTATAGAAGATCAACTTGCAGATATTTTCACAATGTCTCTTACAGAAGCAAAGTTTTCCAAACTTTGATCTATATTAGGAGTTCAGAAAGTTTTCATTAAGGGGGGATAGGCTCTAATGCCTCCTTCCTTCTCCTATTGTGTCACTATTGTAAATCCTTCAATCATATCCCAAGTTGTTCTTAAGGGGGGATGTTAGGATATTTAGACACTTAGGAGTTAGTTAAGATCTACTTGG
>ML784043.1:922408-947068 GCA_009831015.1 Picea engelmannii | reverse complement strand
CCAACCATTCGAACTCCAACTCACCCTTCTAGAAGATTACTTCTAGAAGGATCGATAACTTATTCATTTTCTTCCTTTAGAAACATGTCCGCACCCTAACCATTAACACAGTGCGGAAAGTCCGTAATCAAGCTGAATGCAGCATGCGGAAATTAAGGATTCCCGCAGGAGAGTATATATGCAGCCTGCGAACTATTTCCAAAAATGTGATTTTGAGAAAATGATAAGTGTAACCTTCTTCTGGAAAATGTTCTTAATGAAGAGTTTGATCTTCCATCATCATGACATAATCATATTATCATCTTGATAACCAAAAATGTGGATAACAAAGGGGTATGATCTTACCAAGAAGTTCTGAGATGAGTTCGATCTCTACCACCTGGTGAAATGGTTGAGCTTTACAATTTCCAAAAACACCAAAGAAGTAGTCTTCCAAAATTATTACAAGGGGAAAACCCAAAGTCTCCAGCTACATAACAAACAAAGACCCAGAATCCAAAAGTCGAGAGCTCTAGCAAACAAGAAGCCCTAGAAAACCCAGATAGATCTGAGATATCAACTCAGAAAAAGGATATCCCAGTGACAGAGGTATCAGATGTCCAGTCCAAATATCAATCAAAAACATTTAAAAAGGAAGGAGAAGATAAGCCATTTTCTTCACCTGATAAATTAACTATAGATGGAACCGGAAAATAGTTATCCACGGAAATTGGTAACCCCATTGAGGTTGTCACACCATTAAAATTCACCAGAGGAAACCCTAATGCAGAGGTAATATTCATAAGATATCTGACACTCATCCCTATGGAAAAAATACCTCCTACTGATTTATTTTTCAGTAAGAAAAGGAAAGTTGTGGTAAAGAAAGAAACGCACTAGAAAGAGGGTGAAATGGTAAAAAAGAACAGAGTATTATTGGATGGACAAAATTTGGAAGATTAACACTTTTCTACAGAGGTAGTCAGCTCCTTGGGATCTTTTGCAACAACTAACCTATTCTCATTTGATAATCTGAAAGAAAGGATGAAACAGAGAAATCAGATGATAAGTCAGTTGCGAGATCAAATAATGAATACGGAGAAGAATATCATAGATGAGTTCAATAAAGGACTTGAAAAGGCTAGAGTTACTGATAGACAAGAAATCCAACTGCTCAAGTCCAGCCTTGTCTAGCAAGATGAGTTGGTTAAACAATTACAAAACAAGATAAGTTCCACTGAGAAAATGGTTATGGATATAGCAGTGTTCCAAGATCAAGCATCAAAAGTGATAAAGAAACTGGAAATAGCACAACAAATAATTTTGGCTAAGGTAGAGATCATCCAAAATCATTTTCACGAAGTAAATCAATCATTAGATAATATCAATTTCAAAGAAAAAGAGGCTACTATAGCCTGGACCACCTTTCAAAAAATGGTTGTGTCATTGGCTAGAGAAGAAGTACCTATAGCTCCTAGATTGACTGCTGCAGAAAAAATCATAGGTGATATAATATTGAAGAGGCCAATATAGCCGAGAGTAAAAGAATGGACAAAGAAATAATAGAGGATTGTGAAGAGGTTTTTGATTTGCTAAATAAATAATCACTAGGCATTGGAAAGGATGATTGTTTTGAGATAAAAGGACAAATCAACATTGTAAAACATCAACTTGACATCAAAGAGAGATTAAAGGAATATTAGATTGAAATTTCACAACTAAAGAAGGTTGACATCACTCAAATAGATAGATGGATGGTAAATCCAAACTTACAATTACGTTCAATGACTTCTGAAGATCAAAGGATAGAAGATAGGTTGTCATAATTACAGAGAAAGATGTATCTTTTTGAGGAAAAATATGTGACAGAACCTTCAAGAGTATTAGTGCAATTTATAAGCAGGTGTGATGCAAGAGAATCTCTCCATGTCAGCCAGCCAACCATCCATCCACGTCAGTGCGCATGCATTCAAGCATGAAGAGAGGCGCAATCTTCATCTTCATCTTTGAATTTGAATGTAATTAATGTTGTAGGCTGTTGAGCCATGGAGCCATGCCTTTGTGCAGGAATTAGAGTAGGTAGACCTTTAATGTTTGTAAGGCTGAGATCTAGATCCATATGGTGGACTAGACAACCCATTCAATGTAATTTAATAGGGTAGGTAGATTGGAGGGAAGCACTCTAAGAGCCCCCTCATGTAAAATATCAATGGGGATCTCATTTTGATAGGGGTTAGTAGAATGAGAAGAGGGTCTGCGAGTAGAGAGTAGAAGAGAAGGAGCCAAGACCTTGTTACAGGCCGTGCTCAGGAACACCTTGTACAAACAGACATTTTCCATTTAATATATAAACAACAGTTTTTCCTGCACACTTTTGTGTTGAATGAATGCCTGTGAGTGTTCTTTATATGTTGTGAATGTATGTTATGTTTATGAATTTGCAGGGGTTGTTTTGGCTTCAAGATTGAGAGGTCTTTGAGGCTTCACACCAGGAGGGTGAGACAGAATGTTTTGGGTTCTGATAGTCGTGCACAGAGGGTGCATTTCTGAACTCTGCAGAGTCAGACAGAGGCGTGCCAGGTAGGCACAGAAGTTGAAATCAACAACTTGGAAGAAATACTTGTGAGGTTGTTGAATACCTCAAAAGGCAAGTTTGTGTAGGGAGAACACAGTTGCATACAGAAGCTCTGAGGAGTTCTGTGAAGCTCTACCAGGTGGGCATTGAGCAAGTGAAAATAGTGCACAGAAGAACTCTATTGTGAGTTCTATATAACTCTGCCAGGAGGGCATTGAGACAGTGTGAAGACAGGCACAAGAAGAGAAATCGGTTGAGTTCTGTAATTTGGAGGAAGAATCCACTGAGGGATCTTAGCAGGGTTGCTGAACACCCTACATATTCAGCAAGAGGTTGCTTGAGTGAAGGATAGTCAGGAGGGCATACAAATTCTCCATCTGATGGAGAAAGAAAAGGGCTTTATTTTCTTAGGGGTCTGAGTATTTGGAGAATCTCAAAAGAGATAGCACTTTAGTGCACAAAGACCCTGCAGGAGTGCAGACATAAGAATCCTTTAAGGATTCAAGAGAAGGATCACAGGAGGAACAACATCGTTGAGAGCACAGGCGAGGACTCAGAGTCGTGGAAATCACAGAGGAAAGGTAAGGGTCGAGGCCTTTAGTCTTAGAGAAATCTTCCAAGCATTGGAAGAAAGCACCAAAGCTTGAGAGCAGCACAACTGTTGTCAGATCTGTCGAAATTATATGTACCGTTGAGAGTTTCACGTCCAGGGAGCAGCAGGAGGAGCACACAAGGAGGACGGATCTGTACCGTCAGATCTTGACCTAAATACCCGTCAATCGTCGGATCTGACCGGAGTTGCGAGGGAGTTAATCCTTCATGAACAGGGAGAAGAAAGTTCTGAAAGAGTTGCCATCGAGATTTCGGAAATCGGGATATCGGAAGTCTCAATGACAGGGGATAGGGAATCTGCACGGTGAAAACCCTGAAATAGATCGAGCCGTCCATTGGTTGGGACACGTGGCAGAGATCGGGATCCATCGACATTTTGGGAATCATAAATTAGGAGTTCCGGGGGTAAATACCCATAGGCATTTCAGTGTTTGAAATCCCGAAATCATGAAGTCAGAAGGACCGTCCATTTCAAGGGGATGCGTGGCAACAATTGAGGCCTTCGAGAAAAACCCAAAAGGGGAGAGTTCATCGGCATTTCGGGATTTGGCATTTCATGAATCCTGGAGACAAGAAGAACGCACATTTAGGAACCATGAAGTCTGAAACCCTGACAAGGTAGAAATATCTGTTGTGGGGCCAGCTGACATCATATCGAAAAAATCAAGATTTGAAGGATCGGGAATCCTGAGGACAAATGCGTTTCGGCATTTGAAAGGCCGAAACCTTGAAAGGGACTGCGGTCATATAGGAGAAGGTCATGTGGGCCAAGACTTAGCCCTTAGGGCTAGTCGCTGAAAAAGGTGTTTCAACATTTCAGAGATTTGGCATTCGGGGAATTGTTGTCATCGAGAATTAGGAAATCCTAAAGGTCGAAATCACAATTCCTGTGGGAAATTGTTCGTGGTTGCATTCAAGCTGTGAAGGAAAAGGAAGGACCTATGGATCGGAATTTTAATAGAGATTCTAGTGAGGAGTCAAAGAACCACTTTGGTTCACTTGGTGATTGATCGATCCTTTGAGCAGACGTAGAGTGTGTCTGTGTCTGCATCAAGTGGTATCGGAGCGTGATTCTTGCTTGTACATTTCAGGCAAGGGAAGCTAGAGAAGGAGAGCACTCTGATACACACATCAATTGTGGTATCAGAGCGAGAACCTTGTTTGTACATTTCAAGCAGAGGGAGAAGACAAAAGAGGACAAGGTTGTTGGAGACTCTGTGATGGTTGTTTGCAGGTAGGCAACAATCAAGAAGATAGTCAGGAGGACTGTAGGAGAAGCTGAGACACTCGGGGTGCAAAATCGAGCAGAAGATTTTCCAGGAGGGCAGACAGAGATAGAAACATGGCTACTGAAGGCCATAGGTATGCTGGAAGGAAAATCCCAGAGCTGATGAGCACAACCGAAAGGGGGAAAGAACTTGCCGAAATCAGGGCAAGAATGGAAGAGCTTAAACTGCGGATGCAACAAAATACCAGGTCAAGATGGGTATATGAATGGCCCATGAGAAATCTGAAGGTAAAATGACCAGTCAAGGAGTTGATGGTCATAAGACAGTGAAGGTTGTTAAAAGGATGGTTGAGGCATGCTGAAAACATCGACGAACATGAGGAAATGGTATAGATATGTGAACTAGAGACTGGGAAAATTATCAGTGAAGAGAATGAAATGGGATCAACTGGAGATCTCAAGAACTGCCAGGAGGGTAGAGAGGAAATTCCAAATTTTCAGGTGGGAAAGGAGTTAAGATCAGCTGAAGATCTCATGGACTGTCAGGAGGATAGCCAAGGAATTTCACATTGCCAGCTGGGCAATGAAATGAGGTCACTGCGGGATCTCGAAGACTGCCAGGAGGGAAGAGATAAGAATACAAGACTGTCTGAAAGTCTCGTGGACTCAGAGGTGAGTTCAATTCAACAAGGGGTGTTGATGAAGATGGGATCGGTTGATCTCATAGCCTTCTAGGAGGGCAGTAGGAAAATCCCATATTGCCATGTGGGCAAGGATGAACATATGAGACTATCTGAGAGTCTCATAAACTCAAAGGTGAGTTTGGATCAGCAGGTGCAGCTGACAAAAGAGGAAGATCGGAGAAATCTTATGATGATTGGGGAATTGAAATATTCCTACCATTTTCCTGAGAGGAGGTAGAAATATGTGTTGCAGTTGATAAGGCAACAACAACAAAAGAGGGACAGCCAGCTGAGACTCTCAAAGAAGAATTGGAGAAAACTTTGTAAGCTGCCCAAGAAGAAGAAGAGGATGATGAGCAATTCGAGGAATGGCTCAATATTTTCAACCAGGAGACTAAAAAGACTCCAACCTAAGATTTTGCAGTAGAAGAAGAAGAAGCAGAAAAAAACATTAGTTTGGATGATCTGTATGAACAGATTGAATCCCTAGAGAGAAGGGTGAAGGTGCAGAGCATGCACATCTAACAGGTGAGGTTGGAAGTAGATGAAGCAGAAGGCATAGGAGATCATAGTGATCTGCCCATTTGCAGAAAAAATTTTCAGCTTGGGAGACTGCATGAACAGGGCCAGCCAATTTAGTAGATGGATGAGGTGATAGAAGAAATCAGAAGGCTAATGGTAGAGTCAGCAGAGACTGCCAGCAAGGAGAAGTTGGGCAGAAATGTAGCAGCAGCGCAACAGCGCATCAGCAACAATAGGGAGATGGAGCGAATGAACAACTCCAGAGGATGATTTGGGATCCAGGAGGATTTCCACAGCTGAGATGGGAAGCTCATGAGAAGGAGTTCATGAATTTTGCAGCTGAGGAGTATGATGCAGAAGAATCTCTCCACGTCAACCAGGGAGCCAGCGAGCCATGTCAGCACACATGCATTCAAGGATGAAGAGAGACACAACCTTCATCTTCATCTTTGAATTTGAATGTAATTAATGTTGTAGGTTGTTGATCCATGGAGCCGTTCCTTTGTGCAAGCATTAGATTAGGTAGGCCTTTAATGTTTGTAAGGCTGAGATCTAGATCCATATGGTGGACTAGACATCCCATTCAATGTAATTGAATAGGGTAGGTAGATTGGAGGGAAGCGCTCTAAGAGCCCCCTCATGCAAAATATCAATGGGGATCTCATTTTGATAGGGGTTAGTAGAATGAGAAGAGGGTCTGCGAGTAGAGAGTAGAAGAGAAGGATATGAGACCTTGTTACTGGCCATGCTCAAGAACACCTTGTACAAACAGGCATTTTCCATTTAATATATAAACAACAATTTTTCTTGCACACTTTTGTGTTGAATAAATGCCTATGAGTGTTCTTTATATGTTGTGAATGTATGTTATGTTTATGCATTTGCAGGGGTTTTTTTGGCTTCAATATTGAGAGTTCTTTAAGGCTTCGCACCACGAGGATGAGACAGAACGCTGCAGGTTCTGATAGCCGTGCAAAGAGGGTGCATTTATGAACTCTGCAGAGTCAGACAGAGGCGTGCCAGGTGAGAACAGAAGTTGAAATCAACAACTTGGAAGAAATACCTGTGAGGTTGTTGAATACCTCAGGAGGTGAGGCTTTGTAGGGAGAAAACAGTTTCATATAGAAGCTCTGAGGAGTTCTGTGAAGCTCTACCAGGTGGGCATTGAGAAGGTGAAAAGAGTGCATAGAAGAACTCTGTTGTGAGTTCTGTATAACTCTGCCAGGAGGGCATTGAGACAGTGTGCAAACAGGTACAAGAAGAGAACTCAGTTGAGTTCTGTAATTTGGAGGAAGAATCCACTGAGGGATCTTAGCAGGGTTGTTGAACACCTTGCATATTCAGTAAGAGGTTTCTTGAGTGAAGGATAGTTAGGAGGGCATCCAAATTCTCCATCTGAGGGAGAAAGAAAAAGGATTTATTTCCTTAGGGGTCTGAGTATTTGGAGAAGTTCAGAAGAGATAGCACTTTAGTGCACGAAGACTCTACAGGAGTGAAAACGTAAGAATCCTTTGAGGATTTGAGAGAAGAAGCTCAGGGGGAACAACATCGTTTAGATCGTAGGCGAGGACTCAAAGTCATGGAGATCACAGAGGAAAGGCAAGGGTCAAGGCCTTTAGTCTTAAAGAAATCTTCCAAGCATCGGAAGAAAGTGCCAAAGCTCGAGAGGAGCACAAATGTCGTCGGATCTGCTGAAATTATCTGGATCATTGAGAGTTTCATGTCCAGGGAGCAGTAGGAGGAGCACACAAGGAGGATGGATCTGTACCGTCAGATCTTGACCCAAATACCCGTCAGCCATCATATCTGACCGGAGTTGCAAGGGAGTTAAGCCTTCGTGAACAGGGAGAAGAAAGTGCCGAAAGAGTTTCCATCGAGATTTCAGAAATTGGGATATCAGAAGTCTCAATGACAGGGGATAGGGAATCTCCATGGCGAAAACCCCAAAACAGATCGAGTCATCCATTGGTTGGGACATGTGGTGGATATCGGGAGCCATCAACATTTTGGGAATAAGAACTTCGAGAGTTCCGAGGGTAAATACCCATAGACATTTCGGTGTTTGAAAGCTCGAAATTGTGAAGTCAGTAGGACTATCTATTTTGAGGGGATGCGTGGCAACAATTGAGGCCTTCGAGAAAATCCCAAAAGGGGAGAGTTCATCGGCATTTCAGGATTCGATGTTTCGCAAATCCTGGAGATAAGAAGAATGCGCATTTCAGAATTGCGAGGTCTGAAACCCTAACAAGGTAGAAAGATCTGTTGTGGGACCGACTGACATCATATCAAAAAAATCAAGAGTCGGAGGATTAGGAATCCTGAGGACAAATGTGTTTCAACATTTGAAAGCTTGAAACCCCAAAAGGGACTGCGGTCATATAGGAGAAGGTCATGTGGGCCAAGACTTAGCCCTTAGGGATAGTCATCGAAAAAGGTGTTTCAACATTTTAGAGATTCGACGTTTGGTGAATCGTTGTCATCGGGAATTAGGAAATCCTGAAGGCCAAAATCACAATTCCCGTGGGAAATTGTTCGCGGTCGCATTCGGGCCGTGAAGGAAAAGGAAGGACATGTGGATCGAGTTTTTAATAGAGATTCTAGTGAGGAATCAAAGAGTCACTTCGACTCACTTGGTGATTGATCGATCCTATGAGAAGACGTAAAGTGCGTTTGCGTCTACATCAAGTGGTATCATAGTGTGATTCTTGCTTGTACATTTCAGGCAAGGGAAGCCAGAGAAGGAGAGCACTCTGATATACACATCAATTGTGGTATCAGAGCGAGAACCCTGTTTGTATATTTCAAGCAAAGGGATAAGATAAAAGAATACAGGGTTGTTGGATACTCTGTGATGGTTGTTTGTAGGTAGGCAACAATCAAGAAGACAGTCAGGAGGACTGTAGGAGAAGTTGAGACACTCAGGGTGCAGAATTGACCAGCAGATTTTCCAGGAGGGCAGACAGAGATAGCAACATGGCTACTGAAGGCCATAGGTATGATGGAAGGAAAATCCTAGAGATGATGAGCACATCCGAAAAGGGGAAAGAACTTGTCGACGTCAGGGAAATAATGGAAGAGCTTAAAGTACAGATGCAGCAGAATACCAGGTCAAGATGGGTATATGAATGGTCCATGAGGAAGCTGAAGGTAAAATGGCCAGTCAAGGAGTTGTTGGTCATAAGACAGCGAAGGATGTTAAAAGGATGGTTGAGGAATGCTGAAAACATCGACGGACATAAGGAAGTGGTACAGATATGTGAACCAGAGACTGGGAAAATTCTCGGTGAAGAGAATGAAATGGGATCAACTGGAGATATCAAGAACTGCTAGGAGGGTAGAGAGGAAATTCCAAATTTCCAGGTGGGCAAGGATTTGAGATCAGCTGAAGATCTCATGGACTGTCAGGAGGACAATGAAGGAATTTCACATTGCTAGTTGGGCAATGAAATGAGGTCGTTGCGGGATCTCAGAGACTACCAGGAGGGCAGTGGAAGCATCTCAAATTGCCAAGAGGGAAGAGATAAGAATACAAGACTGTCTGAAAGTCTCATGGACTCAAAGGTGAGTTCAATTTAGCAAGGGGTGCTGATGAAGATGGGATCTGTTGATCTCATAGCCTGCCAGGAGGGCAACAGGAAAATCCCATATTGCCAGGTAGGAAGGGATGAACATATGAGACTATCTGAGAGTCTCATAAACTTAGAGGTGAGTTTGGATCAGCAGGTGCAACTGACAAAAGAGGAATATCGGAGAAATCTTCCGATGATTGGGGGAATTGAAAGATTCCTACCATTTTCCTGAGAGGAGGCAGAAATCTGCGTTGCAGTTGATAAGGAAACAACAACAGAAGAAGGATAGCTAGCTGAGACTATCAAAGGAGAATTGGAGAAAACTTTGGAAGTTGCCCAGGAAGAAGAAGAGGATGATGAGCAATTCGAGGAATGGCTCAATATTTTCAGCCAGGAGACTGAAAAGACTGCAACTTGGGAGTTTGCAGCAGAAGAAAAAGAAGTAGCAAACAACATTACTCTGGATGATCTGTATGAACAGATTGAAGCCCTAGAGAGAAGGGTGAAGGTGCAGAGCGTGCACATCTAACAGGTGAGTTTGGAGGCAGATGAAGAAGAAGGCATGGGAGATCACAGTGATTTTCCCATTTGAAGAAAAAATTTGCAGCTTGGGAGACTGCATGAGCAGGGCCAACCAATTCAGCAGCAGGATGAGGTGATAGAAGACATCATAAGGATGATGGTAGAGTCAGCAGAGACTGCCAGCAAGGAGAAGTTGGGCAGAAAGGCAGCAGAAACGCAGCAGTAGAAGCAGCAACAACAGCAGGGAGATGGAACGGATGAACAACTCCAGAGGATGATTTGGGATCCAGGAGGATTTCCACAGCTGAGATGGGAAGCTCATGAGTAGGAGCTCATGAATTTTGCAGCTGAGGAGTATGATGCAGGAGCATCTGTCCATGTCAGCCAACCATCCAGCCAACCACATCAGCGTGCATGCATTCAAGGATGAAGAGAGGCACAATCTTCATCTTCATCTTTGAATTTGAATGTAATTAATGTTGTAGGTTGTTGAGCCATGGGGCCTTGACTTTGTGTAGGCATTAGAGTAGGTAGGCATTTAATGTTTCTAAGGTTGAGATCTAGATCCATATGGTGGACTAGACAACCCATTCAATGTAATTGAATAGGGTAGGTAGATTGGAGGGAAACTCTCTAAGAGCCCCCTCATGTAAAAGATCAATGGGTATCTCATTTTGATAGGGGTTAGTAGAATGAGAAGAGGTTCTGCGAGTAGAGATAAGAAGAGAAGGAGTCGATACCTTGTTACAGGCCATGCTTAGGAACACCTTGTACAAACAAGCATTTTCCATTTAATATATAAACAACAGTTTTTCCTGCACACTTTTGTGTTGAATGAATGCTTGTGAGTGTTCTTTATATGTTGTGAATGTATGTTATGTTTATGCATTTGCAGGGGTTGTTTTGGCTTCAAGCTTGAGAGGTATTTGAGGCTTCGCACCAGGAGGTTGAGATAGAACGTTGTAGGTTCTGATAGACGTGCACAAAGGGTGCATTTCTGAACTCTGCGGAGTCAGACAGAGGCGTGCCAGGTGGGCACAGAAGTTGAAATCAACAACTTGGAAGAAAGACCTGTGAGGTTGCTGAATACCTCAGGAGGAAAGGCTATGTAGGGAGAGCACAGTTGCATACAGAAGCTATGAGGAGTTCTGTGAAGCTCTACCAGGTGGGCATTGAGCAGGTGCAAAGAGTGCATAGAATAACTCTGCTATGAGTTCTATATAACTCTGCCAGGAGGGCATTGAGACAGTGTGCAGACAGGCACAAGAAGAGAAATCGGTTGAGTTTTGTAATTTGGATGAAGAATCCACTGAGGGATCTTAGCAAGGTTATTGAACACCCTGCATATTCAATAAGAGGTTTCTTTAGTGAAGGATATTCAAGAGGGCATCCAAATTCTCCATCTGAGGGAGAAAGAAAAAGGATTTAATTCCTTAGGGGTCTAAGTATTTGGAGAAGCTCAGAAGAGATAGAACTTTAGTGCATGAAGACTCTGCAGGAGTGCAGACGTCAAAATCCTTTGAGGATTCGAGAGAAGAAGCTCAGGAGGAACAATGTTTTTGAGAGCGCAGGCGAGGACTCAGAGTCGTGGAGCTCGTAGAGGAAAGGCAAGGGTCGAGGCCTTTAGTCTTGGAGAAATATTCCAAGCATTGGAAGAAAGATCTAAAGCTCGGGAGGAGCACAACTGTCGTCGGATCTGCCAAAAGGATCTGGACTGTTGAGAGTTTCACGTCTAGGGAGCAGTAGGAGGAGCGCACAAGGAGGATGGATCTGTACTGTCGGATCTTGACCCAAATACCCGTTAGCCGTCGGATCTGACAGGAGTTGCGAGGGAGGTAAGCCTTCGTGAACAGGGAGAAGAAAGTCCCAAAAGAGTTGCCATCGGGATTTCAGAAACTAGGATATTGAAAGTCTCAATGATAAGGGATAGGGAATCTCCATGGTGAAAACCCTGAAATAGATCGAGCCATCCATTGGTTGGGACATGTGGCGGAGATCGGGAGTCATCGACATTTCAAGAATCAGAACTTCGGGAGTTCTGGGGGTAAAGACCCATAGGCATTTCGGTGTTTGAAAGCCCGAAATTGCAAAGTCAGCAGGACCGTCCATTTTAAGGGGACGTGTGGCAACAATCGAGGCCTTCGAGAAAATCCCGAAAGGGGAGAGTTCATCGGCATTTCGAGATTCGGCGTTTCACGAATCCTGGAGACAAGAAGAACATGCATTTCGGAATCGCGAAGTCTGAAACCCCGACAAGGTAGAAAGCTCTGCTATGGGGCCTGCTGACATCATATTGAAAAAATCGGGACTCGGAGGATCGGGAATCCAGAGGACAAATGTGTTTCGACATTTGAAAGCTTGAAACCCCGAAAGGGACTGCGGTCATATAGGGGAAGGTCGTGTGGGACAAGACTTATCCCTTAGGGATAGTCACTGAAAAGGTGTTTCAACATTTTGGAGATTCGACATTCGGGGAATCATTGTCATCGGGAATTAGGAAATCCCGAAGGCCGAAATCACAATTCCTGTGGGAAATTGTTCACGGTCGCATTCGGGTCGTGAAGGAAAAGGAAGGACCTGTGGATCGTGTTTTCAACAGAGATTCTAGTGAGGAATCAAAGAGTCGCTTCGGCTCACTTGGTGATTGATCGATCCTATGAGAGGACGTAGAGTGCGTCTTCATCTGCATCAAGGTGTGTCAAATGTCTCGAGCAAGGTGAAGGAAGTACTTCAAATAATCAATGAAGTAACATATGCATATTTGTTCTGCCAGTATGAGAGAGAGATAGAAAAGAACCAAGTGAAACAGTTCAGGTTTTCATTCTGTAACCATTACTATCTAGGAACAAGGAGAATTCCAACCGCCTAGGGTTGGTAACCTTTTGTATAAATATATTTTCAAAAGAATAAGAAAAGGGATGCTTCTTGCCGATTTTAATAGAGAAATCTCTCCCCTTTGAGAATTAATACAAGTGCAGACCAGAGACTCCATATTTCGTCAATTTTGAGTTATGTGTTGTTCCGTTCTTTCATATTCTATCATCTTTATTCATATATCTTTGACAAATGCCTAATCACAATTTAGTACAACATCTACTGTGGTTATATGTTTCATTTATTTTTCTAACTGCTTACATATTTTCCTCTGTATTTTCTATTAGCAAATACAAGACCTTTGATTTGGTTAGATTGCTACATTTTATGCTTCATTAAAGGTTACATCATCTATTTTCTTCTTCTGTAGCAGAGTGAGATTCTTCTATGATTGATGCCTTACTTTGTTTAACAACTTTATGTTTTTTCTCTCATTACATTCATTATTTTCCAATTTAACTCAGATACTAAAAACGACCTCTAAGTTGTTATACCATTAATTCAATTTTAGGAAATTTTCTCGTTTAATTGAAATAGAAAAAACAAATATTTAAAAACAACAGATCATTTTGACCATTTCTTTCCTCCATGACTGTACCCATTGCAAGACAACCCAATATTGAGTTCAGTCTCACTGATAAGACTAACATTGCTTTAACCTTGTTTAATACCATCTTAGAGACCGCTAATACCCAGGTTGAGATTGAATGCTCATGGGTGGTGATTGAACGGGACATAAGTGTCTGAGAACATTGGGAAGCTAGGCAAAGGCAGCTTAGGAATCAACCATAGCCTCTTTTTCCCAAAGTACTGATATTCTTTTCATATTAAAAATCTCTCTTTATTTTTCGGATGCCTTGACATTATACTTTGAAGCCTTAAGTATAAACTCAGGAACAACATCTTTTTGGCGCCATTGCCCAGGATGGAGAATCAAAGTTATTTTTCCCTAGGAGAACAACATTGGTAAGTTTCTTTATTTGATAGTGAACAAATATTGAATAAATTATAAGGATAATTTGTATCTTTCACTCAGCGAATCCACAACTAATAAGCTGGCATTTAATATAAAAAATACCAGAAAAAATCTAGACAATAAACAAACCTCGCTTGTATCTGATCTTGAAAATTGTCTTAAACCAAGAAGATACCTTAAACAAACTGCTTCATAAACAAGTAAAGTTTATCAACCCAAATCCATACAATCAAATACTAAGGGTCTAATTGAGAGGTTATCTTCACAAGAAGGTTCCACCCAACTCCTTCTCATAGAAATATCCATCAATAGAATCGAAACCTTTGAACCTGAGTTGGTTTTGCCCGAGTCTAAAGTCGATACTTTTCCAAATGTCTCACTTCCCACTTCGATCGATATTTCATCAGATCCCGAAGTTCATCTTCCAAACCCTAAAAGTTCAAAAGAATATACTTTATACCTTGACTTGACTCTTGTTGGTTCTCCTGTGTATACATCATGTGAGTCTGAAGAAACCAGTCTTGTTTTTCCAGTTCCCTATTTTTCAAATTTCCTATCCACCGATGGTCAGTTCCCTGAAACCATTCCTCTTTATCTAGATGCAACCGAAAGGTTACCACTCATATTTAAAAGTCTTCTCTATAATATCCAAGTTTCAACCTCTAAATTATCAATGGTTGCGGCCGGAGGAGGTGGTGTTGGAGGTGGTGTTGGAGGTGGTGTTGTAGGCGGTGCAGGAGGAGGAGGAGGTGGTCAAGTACCACCCCCACCCACTAGAATATTTTGCAAAGTAGCTGCTAGGTATGCTCCTTTGGTCCTCCCAATTCCTCTCCATGATTTACCTGAAAATTATATGAAAAACCTGTCGAAATTCATAGGAGAAGGGGATTTAACCGCGACTGAACACATTAATTTCTTTGATCACTTTGTTGATAACCTTGGCCTTGAACACGAAGATGTTTATTAAAGACTCCTAGTTCAAAATTTCGAAGGACAGGTGAGAACTTAGTTTCGAGGACTACCAACAAATTCCATAGGATCATATGACGAGTTAGAAAGCACCTTTCTCAGACAATGGGGAGAGAGAAAAGACCACCTTTACTATCTAACCGAGTTTGGATATTTAAGAAAGAAAAATTTGGAAACATTTCTCGAATTTACTCAAATATTTAAAAAATTATATAACAATATACCAGTTGAGGTCAAACCTTTCCAACCTACTACAAAAGTAACCTATGTCAGGGATTTTGACCCCGATTTTTCTTTATTTTTGAGAGAAAGAAGATTTGTTGATCTCACCAAAATGTAGGATGATGTCGTAGAAATTGAGTCAAACATGATGGCATCAGGGAAGTACAAAGACAAATTTGAAATGAGAAATAAAGAAACTAGGCAATTCAAGGAACAAGAAGGACCTTCCGGAGTTGGAAGATCCTCGAAAGATAAGATGGACGACATGGCTAAAATAATCAAAGAATTGTCGAATAAAATCTCAAGAATGGAATTGGACCAATCAGAGAATGATCAATTCCCTATAAAGGATTTCAGAAGGAATCCTAACCCTCAAATACAACAAAGACAAATTAAGAATGAAGAACAAAAGATTTAAACCCCCTTTAAGAATGAAAATTTTATAGGAAGATGAGACATAAAAAGTTTTGAGGAGTTCAAGGAAGATATCAATAATCTTGGTGATGATTGTCATGAACTTTATTTGATGAGAGAAGATTATGAAAAATCTCTAAACGTTGAAGGTTGGTCTAATAATGATGAGAATATGAATATTACAAATGATTCTTCTTATCAAGGGATCACTGATAATATAATGGTCGAGATCCAACATAAATATAATTTAAGGCCTAGAAACAAAAATGTCACAACTTCCCTACCGAAGAAAATTTTGCCGAGACGGGAAATAGATGAGGCAGCTCCAAAAGTTGTTGAAAAAAATTTTGTTAAAACAAAATATGTTGACACATAGTACACCAAGACAAAGGAAGCAGAAACAACAATTGTTAATACAATAACAACGGAAATTCCCATGGCAAAAACAAAAACAGCTGAAACAAAAACAACACAAATTAATAAATAGAAAAAAGGGGAAATAGAAATCCAAACTAGAGAAGCTGATAAGACAACGGGAAGTTTTAATATAGAGAATGAGATTAATAAAATCAAGATCCTGGTACCACTGGTCGAACTAGAAAAAAACCCTACGTACAGGGAAAAAATTGCCAAAATGATAAATTTTTCAGATATTGAAAGTCAGGCTGACGTTATAAATTTGGAAGATGATAAACCAAATATAATCTTTGGTCCACACTTTGAAGGTTCCAGATATACCGTCTCTCCCTTTTATATTACGTTAACCATACATGATAGTCTGTTTCATAATTTCATGTTGGATTCTGGAGCTTCTCACAATGTGATGCCCAAATGTATTATGGATAGACTAGGTCTCGAAATTACTCGACCATACAGAGATCTATATTATTTTGATTCGAGAAAATTCAAATGTATGGGTATGATTAAAGATTTAGTGGTTAATATTGCATAGGTTCCTATAAAAAGTGTTCTGATGGATGTGGTTGTTGTTGATATACCTCCAAAGTATGGCATGTTTTTATCCAGGTCTTGGGGCGCTAAACTCGGAGGATCCCTCCAACTAGATATGACATATGCTACATTCCCAGTCTTCAGCAGATAGTTCACCCGCTTGTTTAGATAAATGAGGCTAGCATTTACAGTAAGTGATCCGCTGAATCATAATAACTACCCTATTTTTATTGTAGATCA
This sequence comes from Picea engelmannii, assembly GCA_009831015.1. Classification (NCBI taxonomy): domain Eukaryota; kingdom Viridiplantae; phylum Streptophyta; class Pinopsida; order Pinales; family Pinaceae; genus Picea; species Picea engelmannii. The sequence goes on along the minus strand of ML784043.1, from coordinate 930,732 downwards.
AGATTTAGGAAACTGTATTTTATCAATAGATGATGATTTAGAAGAATGTACAGAAAAAGAAAAAAGAAAAAAGAAAAATCAAGATGTATATAGTACTGGTGTTTGGAAAATGTATTTCGATGGTGCTTCATCTTGTGAAGGAGAAGGAGATGGAGTGTTGTTTGTGGCACCTGGCGATGAGTTATTTATCCCTTTCTCTTATAGGTTACGGTGGAACATTGATTACACCAATAATGTATGTGAATACGAAGCCCTAGTTTTAGGACTAGAAGCTGCCAAGAAGTTAAAAATTAAAAACTTGGAATTCTATGGTGATGCAGAATTAATTATAAAATAGATAAATTGTTAGTACCAGGCTAAACACCCAAGGTTAACGTCTTACATAAATTGTGTATGGGACCTGATTGAAAACTTTTTCTCATCGGTTAATGTTCACTACATTCCTAGAGCAGAAAATCAACAAGCAAATTCATTAGCCAAAGTAGCTTCAACGTTTGTACCTCCTACTGTTTTCAAACTAAAATACCATATAGAAATGAGGCATAGACCTTCAATACCAAACAATATACAACACTGGCAGGTATTTGAATATGATGAACAAATCAAACAATTCCTAGAGATGGTGGATGATTTCACTGAAACACATATTGATCAAGAAAATCAGAATGACCCTGTTTGGATTATGCAGGAAGGAGAAGATCCTCAAGAGTTTCAAGATAATATTTCTAATCATCGTATGTTGATACTGAAAAATAATCATATCCCCAAATGTTTGATTCCCTTGGAGATATTATTCAATCATGACAACATTCCCTTGAATTTTACTTTACAACCTCAATCAAAAGAAGTTGAAGATTGTGATATAGGCACCAAGGAAATGCCTAGGTTGGTAAAATTATCTAAATACCTTCCTCCTAAAATAAAAAATTAATATGATGAGTTGCTCAAGGAGTATAAGGATTCTTTTTCTTGTTCCTATGATGAATTAATAACTTATGATACCACCATAATTGAATACAAAATTCCTCTGAAGCAAGGCGTCAAACCATTCAGGCAGAAGCTCAAACAAATAAATCCTATATTACTGCTCGTGATAGAAAAAGAGGTAAAGAAACTTATAGATGCTAATATCATTGTCCCACTCAGATACTTCGAGTGGGTAGCTCATTTAGTTCCGGTAAGGAAGAAAAATGGTGAAATCAGATTGTGCGTGGACTTCAGAAATCTAAACAGATCATCACTCAAAGAAAATTATACATTACATAAAATGGATCACGTGTTAGAAAAAGTAGTAGGTGCAAATAGAATGTCTATGATTGATGGATTTTCAAGCTACAATTAAATTGCATTCCATGAGGATGATAAAGAGAAAACCGCATTCACCACCCCATGGGCTGGGTACCCTTATGTATGATAAAATGTCTTTTGGTTTAATGAATGTAGGAGCAACTTTCCAATGAGCTATGGACATCGCATTTGTCGGTGAAAGAAATAAGTTTGTTGTTATTTATATTGATGATCTAATTGTGTTTTCTAAATCTGATGCAGAACATTTAGTACACCTCAAGCAGACTTTTGAGAAATGTCGCAAATTTGGTTTGTCTCTGAACCCCAAAAAATCTCATTTTGCAGTGCAAGAAGGTAAACTCTTGGGCCACAGTGTCTAGGGATGGAATTAAAATTGTTCCAAAAAGGATTGAAGCTATAGATACTATTAATATTCCTAGGGATAGAAAAGATATTCAGTCATTTTTAGGAAAACAAATTTTTGAGAAGATTCATCCTGAATTTCGTTGAAATTGTAAAATTGATTATAGATATGCTCAAGAAAGACAGCGAGGTCAAGTGGACAAGCGAGTCCAAGGCTTCGTTTGAACGTATTAACAAGGTCATAGGTGAAGCATTAGTATTGACAAGTCCTGATTATCTGAAAGATTTTTTGATTTTTTCATTCGCTTCTGAGCATACTATTGCAGTCGTACTGTTACAAAAAATTGATGAGGGTTTTGAGCAGGCAATTGTGTTCTTTAGTAAAATTATCAGAGATGCTAAGATAAAATATGATATATTGGAAAAGAAATCTTGTGCAATGGTGAAATCCCTCAAAGATTTCAGAACCTATGTATTACATTCAAAGATTATTGCTTATGTACCCACTAGTTCTGTTAAGGATATATTAGTTCAACCCGATAGCGATGGAAGGAGGGGCATATGGTTAGCCAAAATTCAGGAGTTCGAATTAGAATTTAAACTGACCAAACTTGTTAAAGGTCAGGGCTTGGCTGAATCAAATTTAAAATCACTTGAAATAAATGATCTGCAGGAGTACGAAGGATTTTTAGAGATAGACGAACTTGATGTTACTATACCCACAACTGAAATTTTAGAAAAAATCTCTTCTTCATCTTGGTATAGAGACATTGTTTCTTATCCACTAACCCTTCAATGCCCAAATTATCTAACCCTACCTAAGTCTAGGACATTGAATTTACATGCTGTGAAATATTGTATTATATATGGCCAATTATATTGGAAGGATCCTCTGGGTTTCTTACTGAGTTGTTTAGTAGAATCCAAAAAAGAAAAAGTTATAAATGAATTCCACAAAGGAGTGTGTGGAGGACATCATGCTTGGAGAGAAACGTCTTACAAAATATTAAGAACTGGATATTAATGGCCAAAATTATTCACTGATGTAAATGTTAAAGTCATAACTTGTAACCCCTGTCAATTGTTCACAGGCAAGCAGAAAATTCTGGCATTACCTTTTGTTCCAGTTAAAACTGAAGCTCCATTTCAGCAATGGGGTCTTGATTTTATTGGTGAAATTCATCCATACTTGAGTGCTCAACATAAATGGATTCTGACCACTACAGACTATTTTACTAATTGGGTGGAAGCTATTCCTACGTGAAACGCAAAAGATGCAGTAGTGATCAGTTTTTTGGAAGAGAATATTCTATCAAGATTTGGCTATCCTCAAAAAATAGTTATTGATAATGCTCAAGCTTTCAAATCCATGGCCATGATAAGTTTTTGTCAAAAGTACAACATTGTGCTAGGACACTCCATGGCCTACTATCCACAAGGAAATGGATTAGCCAAGTCATCTAACAAAAGCTTGATCACTATAATTAAAAAGGCACTGACCAAAAATAAGAAAGCATGGCATGTACATTTGAAATATGCTTTATGGGCTACAATATAGGCACAAAACGGTCAATCACAATGTCTCCATTTCAGATGGTATATGGTACTGATGTTATTTTACCCATTAATCTAGCGCTGCCAGTAATGAAACTCTAGAAAGACTCAAAAGAAGAGACAAATGAAATTACCAGGAGGATAAATTAATTGATTGAAGTTCAACAAAATAGGGTTGAAGTAGATGAAAAACTAAAGAAATACGAAGATAACATGAAAGCCTTATTTGATCAAAAATCCAAAGATAGGGAATTTCTCCTTGGTGATTTGGTTCTAAAATGGGAAGCCAGGAAAGAAGATGTCGGGAAGCATGGTAAGTTTGACCAGATCTGGTGCGTACCATACACAATTACAGCCTCTAAGGGAAAGAATGCATTTTTGCTAGAGAATATTGACGGAAATATCCTTAACACACCTATCAACGGGTGTTACCTCAAGGATTTCATGCAGTAATATGTTTCCAAACTCTCATTGTACATACTGGTTTGGTTTCATGTTTTGTTTATAATTACCTTTCTTTCGGTAAGTTTTTATTTTTACTTTAAATAGAAATAGGTTAATCAATTTAAAAATAAAATCAAAATCAAAATCAAAATCAAAATATCAAAATATGCAATAAGTAGGTTTCTAATCTACAAGACTTACTTATAGCTATCATGTTTTTCTTATTGCAAGATACGAGCCGATATCCATGAGATCATTTTTGGCAGAGCCAGTTCTCGCATTAAATTTCTCTCAAAACAGGTAACAACTAATAGTTTGTTTGGATGGAAGTATAAACAAATTTTGAGGTATGAACTTCAATCTTGTAAACTTAAGTTAGAATTTTAAAGGAGATGTTAATGATTAAGACATAAATCTTATGCTTACTAATATCATCACCAAAATATTTAATCAGAGAAATGAAAGAAACTTTTAATTATTAAAAAAATTCTCTGGACGAAGTTAAAAAAAAAAGCAATAAAAAGACTTTAAGGAAAAGTTTCAAGAGTCGAGTAAGAATCTTGTTTAAGAGTGATTGTACCTACAATAGAACATTTGAAACCTCTTTCTATTCCCCTGTTCATTTTCAAGTTATTTCTTCCCATGATTCTTGATATCATCCCATGAGCTTCATAAAGGAGAAAGGTCTCATCTTAACTTTGGAAACTCATAAACAAATATTCAAAACGAGAATAGCTAAAGATTCTCATAATTCCTATAACTTCAACTGAACCAAAAGTATGTATAGGTTAATCCTAACTATCTTAGTTCTTCTAACAGGATTAAACTGATTAGTTTTGCTCAAGGAAAGTCCCTAAAAAAATAAGATCTCCCCTTGAAAACTTCCTTGAAGGCGAAGATGTTTTGAAGGCCAGAGAAGGATTAGTCCAGAGTAATTAAAGTGAGTTAATAGACCTCTGTTGTTAAATTATAAACATACATCTTCCCGAGTATATTTCATGTCAATTTATTTCCCCCACTTCATGTTTTAAAACAAGATAGATGGTGAAAGGAAATTCATAAAATGATTGCCCCCATCTAGTCCAAAAGAGATGATGAAAGGAAATTCATTAAATGATTTCCCTCATCTCGAAATTTAAATGCTAAATTACTAATTGAAGTGGTGAAAGGAAATTCAATGTGGGAAATTTGATAACTTCATCGGGGTACTGAACAAGCTCGCTAGTAGTGAAGAAATGTCTACAATATCTGCTAGGTTGTTATACATGAATTATAAGATGCTCTGATAACTATTTCTCTTTTTGACTAGATCTACATTCTAAGCTAGATGGGACTCCTTAACTTAAAATATTGAAATTACTTTACCTTGATGCGAAAAAAAAATCAAATAAAGCCTGGCAGAACAATTAAGGTTATTTTGATTATATTATACAGATATGAAGTCAGTGTTAGGAAATGAAAGCCATTGATAAGCCTAACTCGAGATCACTGAATGATTAAGTTTTCAATTTTTTCAAAGATAAGGATGAGACCCTAAAATCCTTTTTGTGTTTTCTTCAAATGTGTTTCACAAAAATGTAATAATGACTCCATTTACCCAATAAAGGCACTCGGTCTACATGTTCTTCTCGTCCTGCAAGGATACGATATCCCTATATGGAGCCTATGTTGAAACATATATATTTTTCTAAACCTTAGACTAAAATAAGTTTCATTTTTGTTTAAATAAAAACACAAAAAATGCACTTGGATAATCATCATCGAGTGAAGCCTTCTGATTTATCCAATAGTCTAAAATTCTTAAGAGATTATGGAGCCACCTATTTATTAATGAATCAATTTATATAAAGGTTTTCTTTCAAAATTTCAGAATTCGGGGTTTCGCGAAGTACGAAGGTTCAACATTGAGCATCTTTGAAGTCCCAATACCCGAATTCACGAAAGTATTAAATGTTAATTCAGGTTAATTAAAGATTAAGAAATATTAATGATAAGTAAGTCTTGTCATGATTTCGCGATTTAGGAGCTCTTACATATAAAATATTTCGAAGTCCCGATACCCGAAACCCCGTCATTCTAAAACTAATCGTGGTTAATTAGAAGAACTTAAATACGATTATACTTAATTAAACCTATCATGACTTTGTGTTTTGTAAGTCTTAGTTTAAACTGTTATAAAGATCCCCAATATATGAAATGCCAAAACTTGATTAGATGATAACTATGATTAATTATTGTACTACATGAGGATTATACTCTAATTAATCTATTCCTTAATAAAAACTCGGATACATTCAAATTTTGTGCTTTTCCTGAGGTATCGACCATTAATGACATTAATATCTGATTTAGGGAAATGATTCCAAATAAGATCCAATTTTAATGTAGAAATATTTTTTATTAAATAAATTAAATGCGTTGTTAGTGAAGGTATACACATGGTTAATGCGTTTAAGGTAAAAAGATTTTTTAGTTCCGAATTACATTCCTATTTTCATAGAGTTGGCTTAGTGAAATAACTAGTTTTCTACATTCACATTCTCTGTAATAGGTAATAGAATTCTGAAATTTGATATCATGGCTCCACGGAAATCTCCTAAAGCAACTGGCGAAATTTCTGGCCAAAACACAGTCGTTATTTATGATACTTTTCCCAGAAGTATAAGCATAGTTAAAACCTGGATGCATGTGTCCAACACCATACAATATGAAGTGGTAAACTACCTTGATGATTCAAGCGACAACGAAAAGGATAAATTGTCTACCAAATACAAGATTATCGCTCAAGTAGAGCTTCATAAGGTAGCAACAAGTCTGAGGCTTTTACCCTATACTGACATGATTGGATGGGCACTCGATCATGTGGATATCCCAACTAGAACTATATTCAACTCTCAGAAAGTTGTTGTAGGGTTATTTCGGTCGGAACACATATAGGTGATGTATAAATTGTCTGCAACACCAAACCTCATTTACAATGCTAATTTCTTAGTGAATTTCAACAAAAAGGAGTGTGATCAATATGGAAAGAGTCTTTCCAATTTGATAAAGGATTGGTATTCATGCCCCAAAAAGTTTAGAGTCGATTCTAACGACATATATTCAATCTCATCACTAGAACCATAGTTCATGTATATAGCCATGATGATATGTAGACTCTATGGAAAAGAGAACACAACCCATTTCTTTCTACCATGGGTACCCATTATACACATAGTGGCAGAAGGTTATTATTTCGATTGGGCCAATATATTGTCGAATAGTATGGCCAGTGAAATTATAGAATACCAAACAAAGAAAGTCAAAGGCCGACAAACTTCATTCTTCATGTCAGCTTATATTATGGATTCCACCTGTTTCATGACACATTTCCCGCTGATGGGATGGAGTTGGACTCCAGATAGTGCAAAACCAATTCATGTTTATCATTCAAAACTCTGGGAAGATAAGGAAAATGATTCCTTTTATGAAATCTGTAATTGGGTAGAGGTGTTGATGCATACTACTATTTTTAGTCACTTGCCTCCTATATTTTCAGACGTAGTTGTGGCTAACCTAGAGAAGGTGGAAAACTGGTACATCGAGGAACACTTCCCTTATATCATATTTTTCGATTGTTCAGTTCCCCCCTATGCTCTATTGAAATTTCTACTAGACCAATTGGTGTGCCTTGAGTTCACATGACAAACTGTACTCAGCGGGATTAGCAAAGAACTTAAACTAGTGTAGAGAAAGGTATGGCCTTATTTTCTCTTACAGATCGATGCATTTTCTTTGTTATATTTTTTCCATTCCAGAGTAGAGGTTGCAACCTTAGAAGAGATAAAATTGGTTAACATTGAATTCAATAAACAAAACCCGCAAAAGGTCGTGGTTAATCATATGGCCAGTTGTAATCTAAAAAAATATGAACATGAGGAATCCCCTCAGGACGAAATGTTTCGAGGGGTAAGATCTTACCAAGAAGTTCTGAGCTGAGTTCAAGCTCTACCACCTGGTGAAATGGTTGAGTTTTACAATTTCCAAAAACACTGAAGAAGTAGTTTTCCGAAAATATTACAAGGGGAAAACCCATAGTGTAACATCCCGCTCTGGCGTACATACCAAACTTATTCTTTGAGGACACTTGCTCGCAAGTGATCTGGATTTATATGATGATAAAACTTTTCTTTCATTATGATGCATTGAGTTATATGACAGGATGTTTTTACTACCTTGGTGTAGACAGGTGTTGCTGACTCAGTTTCTTTGAGTGTGCAGGGTGTCGGACCTGGAGGATGCAGAGGCATCTGTGGAACTCCTTTGGACTCCGGATTGAGTCAGGGAGTGGGGCTGACGATAGCTTGCCGACCGGACTCACATATGGAGTAGAGGGGCCACACACGAGATCAAGAGAGATTGAGGGAGAGGTGTGGACAGCAGCCCTTCCATAACCTACTAGCACTCCCGCCGTGGCTCGAACTGTAGGTTAACGATTACCTAGTTCGAGAGGATCCACGATGTCGTGAGGGCAGACTGCGACAGTCGCTCACGATGATTCTAAGGGGCGCACAATAAGGTGGGGGCCTTATTCCTTAGAGCCCTTAGTCTCCCACAAGATTCACCTGGCGGAGTGATGACTCCAGGGGTTATAGAGTCTACCAATCCGTCAAGCCAGCGAGTGGCACCCTTGGAGC
>ML784043.1:870134-905251 GCA_009831015.1 Picea engelmannii | reverse complement strand
AATCTTGTTAGGTTCTACCTTGACACCTTCATGAGATACAATATGACCCAAATAATCTACCTCCTTTACTCCAAAGAAACATTTGGATGGTTTGGCATATAGTTGTTGCTCCTTTAGTAGTTGTAGCACCTTGTCAACATGTCACACATGATTCTCCCAAGACTTGTTATCGATTAGTATATCATAAAAAAATACTAACACAAATTTTTGAAGGAAGGGCTTGAAAATGGAATTCGTCAACCCTTGGAATGTGGAAGGTGCATTTGTAAGGCCAAAAGGCATGACTAAAAATTCATAATGGCCTTCATGAGTTCGAAATGTTGTTTTTGGGATATCTTCTTCCTTCATTTTAATGTGATGATACCCTGAACAAAGATCTAATTTTGTGAAATAGATTGCTCCATGTAGTTTATCTAACAATCATCAATGACGGGAATGGGAAACTTATCTTTAATAGTGATCTCGTTGATCTCTCTATAATCTGGACACATACGCCATGAGCTATCTTTCTTGAATACCATTACCACTAGTGCAAAGTAAGAACTTTGGCTAGGTCTAATAATACCAACCTCTAACATTTCTTCAACCATGCGCTCAATTTCACTCTTCTGGGCGTAAGGGTATCTATATGGCCTGATGTTAGGAGGAACACTCCTAGGAATTAGGTGAATTTCATGATCATGATTTTGAGTGGGTGGAAGACCTTTGGGAATATCTTCAAATACTTTGGAATTTTTATCAATGATCCTTTGGAGATCTTGAGGAATAGATGGCTTAGATGTTTGAACATCTAGTGAGCATAGTTGTGCAATAACACCTTGATGCCCCTTTTTCAATAATTTTGTCATGCCATTAGAGCTTATCACTTTACCGGGTTTCCTGTGATACCTCTTAACTCGATTTCTTTTCCTTCCAATTAAAATTTCATGAAAAGTTCTTGAAAATTAAAATCCATTGTTCCTAATGATTGTAACCCTTGGATTCCTAGTACAACATCTACACCACCCATGGGTATAACAATCATTGGACTATTCATTACATATTCCCCCATAGTAAGATTGATCTTATTTCATTTTCCTAAGCAATTGATAGTTTCTCCATCTGCAATCATTACTTGAAACTATGGCATTGGATATACAAAGCAATTGAGAGATTTGGCTAATTTATAGTGAATGAAATTATGAGTACTGCCAGAATCAATTAGGACTATTACCTTTTTCTTTTTCATGTATCCTTCAATCTTGGGGGTTTGAGGAGTGTTAATTCTGTTGGCATGTTTACAGGCAGAGTGTGCTTATCATTGATGGAAAGATCAGAGTGTGCAGCTATGGAAAAAAAGGAACAACGTAAGATCAGAAGGATTAGCGCAGAGTCACACGCAGTGCGTAGGTGTGCACCGGGGATGAGGTTAACTCATTTCCAAATATCAAGAGAGATAGCATACTTAGGATCTTAGATGGATCAAAGGTCGAGGCCTTTGACACTTAGAAATTACTCCAAGTCAGGAGGATGTTTAAGCTCGGGAGGAGAAGCGATAGAGATCATTGGATCCCATTGAGAATTCTCGATGACCATCAGATATGAATTCAGATAGGTCGAGCGTACATATGGAGGACAGATCTCGGGTGTTAGATCCAAGCGTCGAGTTTGATCATTGTTGGATCCAGGAGAACTTGCACGTTCTTTAAAGTGCAAGGTGAAGCAGGCTTACAAAATCCTAAAAGAAGGAGGACCGTCCATCTTCGGGCAGGACACGTGGTCACAGATCATCATTTTTCGAACTAAAAGGTCAAAGGAAGGAAGTTCTCTAACCTCCCAACTCGTGATATGCGAAATCGCGATAAGATCTGGGCCATCAAATCTGGAGTAATTACGAAGGACCAACATGAGTTAGATATGGTGACACTGCAAGGTGGATAAGGCCAAGATTCATCCAACTCTCCAAAACTGTGAAGGAATCTTGGTCGTCCATCGAGGACAGTCATGGATCATTGGTTCCATAGGACACATGGCGAAAGATCATCATTTCGCTGACTAGAAAGTCAAAGGAGCAAAGTGCTCATTTGATTGGCGAGTGGTCATATCTCAAGGTCACATCGTCGAAGGCTTAAGGGAAGGATCTAATTTCTAAGATCCATCTCGGTGTTCACAACTTGGAGTATCGAGACCCTTCATCACAGGAATTGCAAGATGCGAGATCATGAAAAGTTCTGGACTATTAGATCACCAAGGATTGTGGACCGTTGATCAGGCATGAAGAAGGCTCGTGAAGTGGTGAAATAATGATAAGATATGGATTGTTGATCCAAGAGGGGCACGTGGCAATATATCAGAGCACGACAAAAACACCGATATGCGAAATTGTGAAATGCCTTTTGGTGCAGCCTGTGGTCACCACTGGTGGTCACGTGAGGGGAAGAAACTAGCGGTGCTAAGCTCCATATCGAAGTCTCAGAGATCGTGACTTGGAGTGTTGAGACCCTTCATCACAGGAATGCTGAAATGAGAAATCACAAAATTCAAATTTTGTTTAGTGCTCAGTCACAGCTAGTGGGCATATGAGATAAACGCAAAACCCTGCGGATTTAATCCAACGGTGCTGGTTATTTGAGCATCTGATCGAAGGGATATTGTTGATATTAATGATTAACTATTCAGTTCTGATTCAGTTAGCAGAACCGAATCATGGTTCTTGGATGGTTGGTGATTCAGTTGCTGTGCATTTTTTCCCAAGAAGATTCGAGGTGTAATTGTAGAGGAAGTGGTTAAAAGAAACATCCAGTGACTGTGTGTGGTTGGTTTTTCTGAATGAAAAATGAGTTGAACTGTAAGAAAGGGAAAACAATAGTATCCGTAGGGTGAGATAAAACTCAGAGATGAGTAACAGATGATGAATAGACATAAGTGAGATGTAGATGTTTTTTTTTAGGCTTGAGCGAGCGAAGCAGAGAAAAAGTGGAGTGGCAGTAAACAACCCGATGAGCAGAAGAGTGGCATGGTGAAGAGCATGCAGAGGCACTGTGCATGGAGGAAAAAGAAGGTGCACAGATAGTATAAATATGTAGAACAAAGAAGAGATGGAGGCTGCTATGGAGAGGAATTACACACGGGAAATAACATGTTGTGGGCAGGAGCTGAAATACATAGAAGAGACATAATTCATAGAATCAAAATAAGATGTAGAGCATAAAGCACAGTAGAAGAAAATAACAGAGATGCATAGCTGAGACAGTAAAAGAAGGCTGAGGTGCACTTGTAGAGAAAAGAAGAAGATCAGAAAGTGCAAGAAGATGCAAGCAGAGAGACACTAATACGGGAGAGAAAAGCAGCATAACAGAACAATGATAAGCCTGGTAAGCCAATGACAACTATTGAATCACTATAATAAGTTTCAGTAGAAAATATTTATAATCAGGGTGGTAGGGAGGTGCTAGGGAGGACTGGTGTCCTCAGTGGTTCAAGTGGGTGCTTGAAAACAGGGAGTTGCAGCTTCCATCTGGTTGTAGCCAAAAAATCCAGGGTGGCAGGGTGGTGCAAGGGAGAACTGTTGTTCTCTATTATACAGTTTGGTGCCTATGTGACTGGAAGTTGGTGCTTCCATCCAGTTGGTGCTGGAAAACTTATGGAGTTGGTACTTCTTTCTAGTGGGTTCTAGAGAAACCAAAGAGTTGGTGCTCTCAAACAAGTTGGTTCTTGTATAAGTGGAAGTAGGTGCTTCCATCCAGTCAGTGCCAGAAAACTCAGGGAGTTGGTGCTTCCTTCTAGTCAGTGCTAGAGAAAACAGAGAGTTGGTGCTCTCGGCAAGTTGCAGCTTGCAAAATAGAGGTTTTATCATCACAATGAGTTGGATCTCATATGTATGATAATGTATAGAATGTAAAGATTACTTATCATACCAAGAAGAAGAGGTTTTTAGCCTTTATGGGTTTCCTCGGGAAATATCTGTCTCTGTATATTTCATATGTGTGACTGATGTCAAATGTTTTGTTGCTTGCCTCTCTGCATTATTGTGATTGTCATTGAGTGATCTGTAAAGAGTTTAAAATAAGTATAATTGTTTAATCATGGTAACAACTGATTCACCCCCCCCCCCTCTCAGTTGTCCAACAAATTCTAGCCAATGCATTACACGATATCGTGGGAGTCAACTCTTCAGACAAAATTGCTCCTACGTTTTCATCTTGAGATGGTTCTTCTTCTTCTTCTTCTTCCTCTTCACAATCTATGTAGAATAATTTCTTCTCACCACACTTATGTCCCTTACTAAACTTGTTGTCACAATTAAAGCATAAACCTTTTTCTTTTATTTCCTCCAATAGTTGAGGTGTCAACCTTATAGGTTCAAGTGTTTTAGAAGAAGGAGCATTGTTCTCTCTATAGATGTTAGGATTGGTCCTTCTAGTAGTCATAGCCATATTTTTACTTTCAACATTTCTTGCCAACTTAAATGCATTCTCCAATGATTTGGGTTCCCAAAGGTGAACCTCATGTTGAATGTTATCCTTTAAAGTTCCTATGAATACATCAATCAAGTGCTCATTTGGAATATCGGTTACCTTTATATTCAATCTTTGGAATTTCTCAATGTGCTCGATAACTGAACCCTTTTGCTTGAGATTTATCAATTGGCTAAAGAAGGTATTTCTCCTTGTATCCTCATTGTGTGCTATCATTTCTTCTGTGAAAATTGTCCAAGTGACGAGTGATTTGCAAGAACAAATCCATCGATACCATACAAATTGATTAGGCTCTAAATATAAAGAACCAATTCATACCTTTTGTGTATGTGGCACATTATGGAGATCAAAGAATTGCTCCATCTGAAGTATCCATGTGATTGGGTCCTTGCCATAAAACTTCCTCATATCGATCTTAGGAATGTGGTTGGTATTCAAACCAAAGTTGGAGTTTCTCCATTCTTGATTCACCTTCCTTGTGTCCTCATCATGAATTTCATGGGATGCATTTTCACTTTCAGGTGTCTTCTTTGTTACGAAAGTTTTCAATACTTCCATGATCTCCCCTTTTAAACCCTCCATCATCTCTTGTAGTTCATCTTTTGTTACTATCTTCTTTTGTAAATCATTTATGTCCCTACACATTTTTTCACCTTCATCAAGAGTCAAAGTAGGAGTTTTTGGAGGCTTATTCGGTGTATAAGTTCCCTTTTTGGGTGGCATGTTGGCCAAGTATCACTTTTGAACCTTGATTTTGAGGTGGTTCTGCTAGACAATCTTTCTTCTGTCGTATCTCCAAAGTTTCAACCCTTATAAGTATGAAAATTTATTTTATGTAGTTCTATGATATTTATTCTCTGCAATTCCAAAGGTCTGATAAAAATTGGATGTGCCAAGTGGAATTTACGGTAGCTTCCCCACAACTTTCCGATTTTTGGCCTTTCCGGGAGATCTCACTTGTATAGAGTGCCCCGCACAAAATAATTGATATAAAATTCTGAAACTCATATCATAAATATTACATATTGTCCATGATCCAATGAAACCATTCCCACTCAATTTTTATACTCTAGGAATAATTTATGATTGTTTTACCTGGAACACCTTCTTGAGACTAGTCAATAGGACTAGTCAGATACCCTATCTTACACAGGGTGTATATACAAATTTAAGATGAACCAGAAGATGAAATTGTTACCAAATATACCTTAATAATTTATGTGAATAGACTCTAGAGTTCAGGGTCTGAAACGTTACATAAAAAATTTTATAGCGAAAATTCCGCAATGACTCAGTTAATGATGATTCCAGAACCCTATCTTGTATAGGCTGTATCTCCAAAAGTATAAGGCCTCAACAGCTGAAATTTGAACCCAACGTACCTTGATAAGTCTACTAAATATCCTCCCATCCGTTCCTTCTGAAACATTGTAGAAAAAAATTTATAGCAAAAATTCCAAGGTGTCTTAGATGTAGCAGTGAAACCCCAAGACCTTGAGCTCTGATACCATATGTTAAGAACCAAATATCAATATGGCATAGAAAAACATCAGAAAAAGTACTCAACGCCTTGAAAAAGAGATAATTTCATATAATAAGCCTCTTTGAGGGGGAAACCTCCTTTTACCCCACTTAAATGTTCAAGTACAAGATGATTCAAAATGAAAATGTCTCCTTGATATATATAGGAGACTAGGAGGTATAATTACAACTAATGGCCTAAAGCTGACATAAATAAAATAACATTACTAATATACTAGGCCCCAATTAAGGGGTAATGAGCCAATATTAGGGCTTAACATTGTCTAGGAAAGGAAGATGAAAGTTGTCTATGGCATAGAAGAATGGGTCACATGCATTTTGATAACCTTGTCAAAGTCAACAAAAGAGAGGAATTCAGAGAAATGTCCCAGATCATGAAACCAACCAACACTTTATGCAAGCATTGTAAACAAGGAAAGAAAACAAAGACCGGGTTCAAATAAAGGAATATTCAACAACAAGACCACTAGAAATTGTGCATACTCATCTAGTTGAACCAACTACAACAAAGGGATTAAAATGTGAGAGATACTTTATGTTATTAGTTGATGATTATACAAGAATGACTATAGTTTTCTTTCTCAAGAACAAGTCAGAAGCTTCTGAAAACTTCAAGATATACAAGGAAATGGTTGAAAATGAGATGGATTCAAGAATCAAATGCTTGATATCTGATAATGGAGGAGAGTTCACTTCAAAGGAATTTATGGACTACTACAGTAGTCATGGAATAAAAAGGAAATTCTTCATTGCTAGGACACCTCAACCGAATGGAGTTGTTGAAAGAAAGAACAGGACAATACAGGAAATGGCTCGAACAATGCTAATGGATTCCAAATTGAAAGATATATTTTGGACACAGGAAGTGCATACAACAGTTCACATTCAAAATAGAGTAATGTTCAGAAACAACATTGATAAAACTCCCTACAAGCTATGGAAAGGAAGACCAGCAAATGTGAAGCACTTCAAAGTTTTTGGAAGCAAATGCTACATCAAAAGAGAAGATGGTAGAATGGGAAAGTTTGACTCTCGTGTGGACAAAGGAGTACTTGTTGGTTACTCAAGTACAAGGAAAAATACAAGTGTTACAATCTAAGATTGATCAAAGTTGTGGAAAGAATCAACGTAACAATTGATGAAACAGGCAGACTAGAATCAAAGGAAGAAGAAAACAAATCAATGGAACAAATTTTCGAAGAAGAAGAAGCAGAAGATGAAGTAGAAGAGGAAGATGAAGAGAATCTGACATAAACAGAAGAGCAAGTTCAAAAAGTATCTCCAAAGACACCTAGGAAACGAGTACAGAAGAATCATCCTTCATATCAGATTATTGGAAACAAAGATGCAGGAGTTGAGACTAGAAGAAAAATTTGTTCACCAGAACAAACACACCTAACACTCTTATCTACAATTGAACCAAACTATTTTGAAGAAGCCAACAATGATTGAATTTTGAAATAAGGCCATGAATGAAGAATTGGATCAAATAGAGAAAAATGACACTTGGGAACTGGTTCCAAGACCAAAGAATAAGAATGTGATCGGCACAAAATGGGTTTTCAGGAATAAATTAAATGAATATGGACAAGTTACAAGGAACAAAGCTAGATTGGTATGTAAAGGATATGCACAGATTGAAGGAATCGACTTTGAAGAGACATGTTCCCCGGTTGCCATAATGGAAGCAATCTAGTTTCTTTAAGCCTTTGCATGCTCCAAAAATGTTAAAGTATATCAGATGGACACAAAATCATATTTTCTGAATGGGGAACTTGAAGAAGAAGTCTACATTGAACAACAAGAAGGATTTTAGTTGTCAGAGAACGCAGATTATGTGTGTAAATTAAAGAAGGCCTTGTATGGTCTAAACCAGGCTCCTAGAGCATGGTACTCTAGACTGGATAAGTATCTGCAGTAGGTAGGGTTCATAAAAGGAAGTGCAGATAGAAACCTCTACATCAAGGTAAGTGAAGGTAATATTTTATTAATTGAAGTTTATGTTGATGATATTATTTTTGGTAGTGATGATGACAGGTTAAGCTAGAAATTTGCAAAAGATATGTAGAATGAATTTGAAATGTCGTTACTTAGATAGCTATCCTTCTTTTTGGGACTTCAGATACATCAAAGAAACCAAGGAATCTTTACTTCTCAAACCAAGTATATCAGAGAAATGATAAAGAGGTTTGGAATGGAGGATTGAAAACCAGTTATCACTCCCATGCAAACCAGTTGCAAGTTGATCATAGATGATGATTCAAAGTCTACAAATCAGAGGCAATGCGGGTCAATGATTGACATCCTACTATATGTGATAGCATCTAGACTAGATGTGATGTAGATAGTTGGACATGTGGCACAATTTCAAGCAGCATCAAAAGAGTCACATGTGTTAGCAGTGAAGAGGATTTTCATATATCTCAAAGGAACAGAAGAGTTTGGATTATGGCATCCAAAAGGAAAGGATCTATCACTTACTGTCTACACAGATGCAGATTGGGAAAGTTGAATTGATGACCGATGAAGCACCAGTGGAGCCGTGTTCTACTTGGGTTAGTGTTTAGTATCATGGATAAGAAAGAAACAATCATTAGTATCTTTATCTATAGCCGAGGCAGAGTATATTGCAGCAACATCATGTTGTACATAGGTTCTTTGGATGAAACAAATTCTGACAGATATACAGGATGAGTATGATGATCCCATTCCAATATATTGTGATAACACAAGCACCCTCTGTATCTCGAAGAACCTTTTGATGCACTCCAAGACGAAGCACATTCCAATAAAGTATCACTTTCTACGGGAGAAGGTTGCAGAAAAGAACTCTAGAGTTGAGTATGTGGGCACAAAAGAACAAGTGGAAGACATATTCACAAAACCACTTCCACGAGAATCCTTTGAATATATTCATTGGAGACTTGGAGTTATTTCTACTCCAAAATTAATTATTTTTGAAAGATTATCTTATATGTCTTAGATTTACACGAGGAAGCACCATAAGAGGATAGTTCAGTTAGAGGGAGAAACCGTGGATGGAAAGATACCTTTTTCATTGATGACAAAGGGGTAGAGATTTATAAAATGCAGAGGACATAGGTAGAGGATATAGGCATGGTTCCAGGGGGAGAATGAGTGATATGGTTTTAGTATTTCATCATAGTGTTTCCCTCAATGGAAAAGGGGGAGATTGTTGATTAAGGTTGGTTGTCATTGATGTCAACCCTTGAAGAAATCCCCATATCACAAAGGTTGGGTAATGGACCCAAGATTGTTTGATGTAAAGATGACGCGTTATTGTCTTGTCATGGTTGATAATAAGTAGAAGTGGATGAACTCCAAAGTGGTCCCCTTATGGTGAAATCCCTCACGGGAAGACGCTTCGCGGACTGAGTTATCCTAGAAGTATGGTTAGAGAACCCATGATTAATTGTGTAATAATGATATGAACTCCACTGAATTTTTCAGTGAAACTATCCTATATGGATAGTGCTTTTCATGCCATTTCTGGTAGTATCTAGAACATCACATAACTCCTCACGGTTAAAGAGTTATGGCCATCAGAAGTTGGAGAACCTAGGTTTGGGTAATGGACCCAAGTTTGTTTGATGGATAATGGTATGAGTTTTGATATATTTTCATGTAATACTATTCTATATGGATATTATATGTCATTCCATTTTGGCTGGTATTTGGAACGTCACATAACTCCTCATGGTTTGAGAGTTATTGCCTTATGAAGTTGGAGGACCCTCATATGTCATCTAGAAGCCCCAAAAGGTCAAAGTAGTCAAAGTGGTTTAAGAGATTTTAAAATTTAAATAATAAGTTGAAGTGATGAGTGTACTACAATTCAAATGGAATACAAAATAAATTAATTCAATAATAAATTTAATGGAGAAATTAGAAGTGGGTTAACCCTAAAATAAGGAAAGTGGGCAAAGTGACCTAGAAGATATTTTTAAGGAAGCTACGTGGAGAGTATAAATAAGAGGCAAGGCTCTCTCATTTAATAAAAACTTGAGTATATTGAATTACTATAATTTTTTGAGGTAACCAAAGGATATCTTAGCCTAATTTATGAGGAAAGTGAAGAAAACAATGCCAGAATTCAAGGAAGGATAAAAATTTTTGATGATTCTTTCTAAGGTATGTTTTTTTTTTTAGGTCATCTCACCATTTTTGCAATAATTTTTTTTCTAGAATGATTCATACCATGAAATTTCTATTCCATTGAGAAAACATATCGACGTATCTGTGGTAAAAAATTCATCTTGTGGGTCGTTGTATTTTTGGAGTTACACTCCGTGGAAAATAGGGTTTGTGGATAGTACCGAAACTAGTCAAAAACATGTGTTTCGGGTAAAAACGTCATAAATTCTTCATAACAGATCCAAATTAAGTAATACCAAATGATTTGGTTATATTACAATCTTTATTATTTTTTCTAATGGTTTCCTATCAATTAAACAAATATTTCATGCGGGGCATGCTCTACAAGGTCACTCTCTAGAATAATCCAGAATTCAACAAGGTGTGCCATTTTTGCCATAACTCCTTTTCTGAGAGGTTCCAAGTAGTGACACCTGGACGAATTGCATAAAATACACTGAAGAAAATTGTGTATCAATTTCACATATTTATTCATTACATTTACAAAGTTATGATTATTTCAAGTTAGGGTTGTTGACTAATCCAAAACTAGTCTTGTGAGACTAATGAAACGTTTGATGAAAATACTAGTCTCTTGTTGTTAAAGTTAAGGAAGGTTTGCAGGTATGTCATCACATACATAAGGTATATTAAAGAGTTACAAATCATATTTGGATGATGAAATTGATGAGGGATTTTGGTTGAGGTACAATTTGGGTACATGGTTGAGACAAGTAGTTGATGAGTTGGCACATACATGAGGTGTATAGTTGATGATGTTGGTACATATTGATTAGTAATAGTTGATGAGTACTTGATGCATGATTGGTACATACTTGGTACATGGTTGGTTGCACCTGTTTATGGTACAAGTTGATTACATATTGTTTGGTACAGGTTGGTGCATTGTTGATGCACTTTTTTATGATACAGGTTGATTAGAGGTTGAGGTACATGTTGATGCATGGTTGATGCATGGTTCAAGTTTATTGGTACATATTTACAGTGGTATATCTCAAAGTTATAGTGTGACAGTGGTTCCACAATTCTACTTCTACTTCAGGATGGTTGGATGGGGCAAGGACAGGTGGTTGTAGCTACCTTCCGGTTGTAGTCGGAGAACATACGGGGTTGTAGCCTCCTTCTGGTTGTAGCCGGAGAACATAGGGGGTTGTAGCCTCCTTCTATTTGTAGCCATAGAATTGGGGAGTTGGAGCTTCCCTTAGGTTGTAGCCTGAGAAAATAGGGGGTTGGAGCCTCCTTCTAGTTGCAGCTGGAAAACAAAGGAAGTTGGTGCTTCCAATGAATGTAATTCTTCAATACATATAAGATAAAGCATTATGTGGTTTTATTCGAATTTGGGTTTCCACATAAAACATTGGTGTACTTTGTATGTGTGTGACTGTTCATTTCTTACTGCTCATTTTTGGATAATAATTCTACATTGATATAACACTTGGATTATTTGGAGAAAAAGGATTATAATTACGCTAGTATTGATTCACCCCCCCTCTCAGTAACCCGACAAACTCACCCAGGTATCTATGAGTTCTCATGGAGCTTCGACAGAGGAAGATTTTGATGTTTTAGATTCATTGAGAACAACGTTCCATTTACTATGTTATTAGGAAAAACCTAGATTGAGAAAGATCAGACTAGAAGAAAAGAAGAGGAGGCCCTAGAACAAAAAAAACAGGAATTAAAATATTTCATGACTAGGAGGATAGCACACTTAATTGTATAACAGGAGAATAGATAGAATCTACTTAGAACCAGAAACTTGGATCACGAAGTTGAAAGAACACAGGAAGATTCACAAATGAGTAGAGCACCTACCCCGGATAGAGAAGCAATATTACTCTATGATCCTATGAAAGAATCTCAACAATGTGAAGCTGCTATGCCAAAATAAGACAAGAATCAGAATGGAAAAAGGAATACTGAGACGAAGATCACCGGGAATAAGGCTAGAAAACTCAGCAAGAAGAGAGAAAAGGTCAAAAAGTTACAAAAGGGCCCAAAGGGAACTTCGTGGAAGGAAGATTTTCAAAATTGGAATTTCGTCGAGATATCAGAACAACGCCCCATGGCACTTTGCCATGGTGAAGTGATATGACCATTGGAAGAATTATAACCATTGAACTGATGTTACAGAATGGTTAGAAAAATAGTTATGACCAGAAATCTCTCCATCAGACCGTTGGGACCACGCCAAAACGAACATAACTACATTGATGGAAAACTTCTTATCCATTGGAGAGACCCGTTACATTGTGTCTACTTAGTCCATCGACTGTTGCATTGAAAAAAAATTTGAGAATTGTATCATAGCTAACAAGAGAACCCATTTCTACCACACTGTGCTTAGTAATATCGACACCGATTCTATTTCTTTGAGCATTCATCCATCCACCCAAGTTTTTCGATCGAGAGCATGCATGTTGAATGAGCTCAACGCTATATAGAAGTCAGTTGAGGAATTTTTAATTGATATGAAGGATAAGAGATTGATGTCCATAGGAGTTCAATATTAATTAACGTGAGGAGTGAAAGCCTCTCTGTCGAATGCTCACGAATCCAGACCATCCCGGTCGGCAACAGAGAAGAGAACCAAGCACATAGATGATATAGAAAATGAAAAGTTAATCTCGACCATCTTACCCAACTAAATCCCACCTCTGGCCGGTGTGGTGAGTCATGACAGTATCCCGAGGGACTTTGATTATACCATGGTTACTATGTACCTCTCGAAGGGGATACATGCAATCAAAACACAACAAGATAATATCGCGACATAGAATTTCAACGACTTCAACCTAGGTGATTTCAAGAATTACAACATGCTTTCTCCTTACAAATATCTGACCAAGACGAAGGGGAAGAACTCAAAAATAATCCCCCAACCATGGACTATGAACCTCGTGCAATCTACCCTCTTGAATGTGATGAAGATCCCACACTTTGGAAGGTACCAAGAGGTTAACGCGTGTGTTAAGATCCTGCTCTCATGTTACCAGGGCGGCTACCTATGGATAGATAGATGCATCACATTTAATTCGATGTTGATCCATAGGATCACCGTATTGAGCATGCAAGGACCTAACCTGCAAGACTTCTACCCAGAGAAGGATTTCGACCGCACCCTGACACAAATAATTAAGGGCACATATGGCGATGTCAAAAAATGAATGTGAGGCTACAAGGTAGCTTCCATCTAGAATGGTGCAGTGCACCTCACATGTCAGCTAATCGCAAGAAAGCTGGTGAGAAAGAACAAACCTACACAGGTCACATGGTTTGTTGTGGACCTCATAGGGAAGTGCGTAGAAGGATTACAGATGAACTGGGTGAAGTACTTGGTTAACCAACTGGAATTAGACTGTCGCGAAGCTCAAGATCAGGGCTATGAGTTCCACTTTAGTTGGCTCCTAATCCTCATCGCATTTACCAGTTGGGAAATGTCAGAAGGTGCGACCTTCTCAGACATCGAACCATCCGAGCCACTCACTCTGAAGTTCACCACTCTTTGGTACTCGAGCGATATGGGAAAACAATGGCAGTCGAATGAGATATTTCATACCTATTATCTCGAATTGAAGAGGGATATTGATGTTGTCCCTCGCATGATGTTGAACACCCTGCATCGGTTCTAACTCCTCATGAAGTTCCACACAGATCGACACTTCATTTATATCATTGTGTGCACAGATGAGCATAAAGAAGAGATTAATTCATACTACAAGCTCATAGAGGAGGACCTTGAAGAGATAACCAAGAACTGGTCTACAAAGCTCCTCATCCCTGTTGACCCCACAAAAATGTCTGATCCTGAAATTGGTAGCCCTGAGACCACTCATGAAGCAAAGGATATTCCTAGACCTAGAAGAACGAAGAATACTGAAGAGGTCCAAAAATTGGGCAGTGCATCGGAAGGAACTGCTTCAGCATCATCTAGATGAGGGGGTGATGACAAAGTAGAAGAGACAAATGACAAGGAAGACCAGCAAAAGTAAGGTGAAGTAACATCGCCTAGGGACCCTGCTGATGAGGCTGATCCCCTGAGGAAAAGGAAGTTTTCTCCCTCAAAACCCACTTCCTGAAAGAAATCTAGAGCCACCTTGACTAAGATGCAGACTATGCTCACTGTGGATGACTTCGAATTTATCATCGCAACTGTAGCAGATGCCTCACAGGACATCTTGCAAAAACATGAAGCCAAGTAGGAGGATATGTATGATAGAATCAAGGTTGAACTCAGAGGGGTATAGAAAGCCCTTCAATCCAGCCGCCCCGTATCCACTGTGCCCCCACCATTAGAAGCACCAGAGTTGGTAGATGAGCCTACCCAACTCTACAAACTAGTTGATGCAACCGAAGCATGCCTTCGTCGTGCATAGGAAGAAACTGAACAGGCCACAGAGGACCTAAATAAATTAAAAAAATTAGTCATAGAGCAACGCTAAGTTGCGCAGCAAGAGAAGGATGCCCTCCAAACTAAGTTTGAAGAAGAAAAAATTCATATCCAGCAAGAGAAAGAGAAATTGCTTGCAGAATAGGTGGGAGTAAAAGAAGCAGTTAGCAGATAACTTCACTCTATGACAGGCTTAGAGAAAAAGGAGGAAGACCCAATGGAACATCAAGTAGATCATCTTGCAGAATATATCCAATAGCTTCAACAGATAATCACAAACCTTGAGCTATGAACAGTGATAAGTACCCCATAGGACGTGTGAGATCAAATAGAAGCCACTACCTGGAGCGTAGTCGAGAGGATCGGATCATTTTCTCTGGAATGAAAATAGCTAAGTGCTCGCAGCGCACAGAATTATGAGTGACTCACTGAAGATATTGAGCTGAAGGTACTAGAGTCATAGCTCCAGGAGGAAAACTAGCAAGCAAC
Organism: Picea engelmannii; assembly: GCA_009831015.1. Taxonomy (NCBI): domain Eukaryota; kingdom Viridiplantae; phylum Streptophyta; class Pinopsida; order Pinales; family Pinaceae; genus Picea; species Picea engelmannii. Next base: position 890,197 of record ML784043.1, on the reverse strand, counting down.
AACATTACACGTGCAAATGAATCTCCTGTCAGCATTTGAAAGGATGAAGCGATCCCAAGAACAACACACTGCTCAACAATAGGTACACACCATTCAAAGCAAATTCATGGAAGTGACTCAAAGGCTCCAACCAGTCTAGGACAAATCTTGCCAACTGTTTGAGGAGATTGAAGGTTGAGGCACAGAGCCAGAACAAGTAGTCATTGAAGTTGAACAACATTTAGAGGGACCTTTCAATGAAGCAGTCATCCAAGAGTTCGTCGAGCAGGAGGCCCTAGCGCTGCAACAGGTTGAAACAGCTTGAGCCAAGCTTGAGTATTTTGAAGCACAGCTACCCAAATGAGAGTGACTCGGGACACGTCATAGGTGAGTGTTGGGGGCCTGTTGGCCCTTGACCAAGTTCTAAGGATTCTTGGTCATGTTTGACCTACTTTTGGGACTTCGACAGGCTGTCGAAGATGGAGTGCAAGTTGAAGAAGAGATCATGGGATCTTGGCCCCCTTTTAGGGATTTTTGGGTTTTTGGATTATGTAACGGATATGGGGATGTTGGCCCATGGGTTTGCCCATGTTTAGGCCCATTTTGTAATGTATAAATAGATATCTAGGTGATGTAAGAAGAGGCCAGACAGTGTGCTAAGTGATAGAGTTTGATATATGTGATCGAAGGAGGGACAAGTATGTGATGCTAAGTGCTAAGTGTTAATTTCTAGGTGAAAGTGGTAATTGTAATTGCTTGGTGCATACTGTGTGAGACTTGCAGAGCTAAGTACAAGTGATTGTAAGAGACTGTGGAAGGCTTTGTGTTGTAATACAAGGAAGGAGGATCTAGCGAGGTGCACAGATCTCTTGTCCTTTATGGAGTAAGACATTATGGCTTTGTGCATGTAGAAGATTGAAAAACAAAAATAGAGAAGAAGAGTTGGTGGACGTAGCCCCAGGGTGGGGGTGAACCACATATATCTTGCGTTGTGGTTGCTATGTGTTTTATGGTTTTCCTCTTGTCTATGTGATTGAATTCTTAGTGCACTGATGTATGCTTAGAAGTATCTAATATGGTAGCTTAGTGATGAATACTATGAACAAATGCTATATATGATCTATGTTGGTATGCTTAGTACTTGAACTTATTGGATCTGTATAAATACTATGTTGATTTGTAGTTAGGGTTTAGCTGCGTTGTGAAATAAGGTTGAATATTAACGAAATGTAACTACTAAGTGCTATGTTAAGGTGTTACAATCACATATCTGTGTCCCATCTAAGGTTACAGACACTAGAGTCCTGCAACCACCCCTGCCTCTACCTCGGGTGAGACTTCATCTACTTCATAGGTGTTTCTGAAAGGATTGGTAGTTAGGGTTTTTTTGGTGCTTTGTTGTAGCATTGAACCCTGGGTCTTCCCCTATGCCAACAAATACCTTCTTCAGCAAAATGATAAATCTCAAGCAAAAGGATTCAGTTGAGGAGCACATTGAGAAATTCCAAAAATTGAATATAAAGGTAACATATATTCCATATGAGCACATGATTGGTGTATTCATAGGAACTTTAAAGGATAATGTTCAACATGAGGTTCATCTTTGGGAACCCAAATCATTGGAGAATGCATTCAGGGTGGCGAGTAATGTTGAAAGTAAAAATATGTCTATGGCTACTAGAAGGACCACCCCTAAAATATATCGAGAGAATGTTCCTTCTTCTAAACCACCTCAACCAACAAGGTTGACACGTAAAAAATTGGAGGAAATAAAATCAAAAGGTTTATGATTTAGTTGTGACAGCAAGTGTAGTAAGGGACATAAGTGTAGTGAGAAGAAATTATTAGACATAGATTATGAAGAGGAAGAAGAATAAGAACAAGAAAAAGAACCATCTCAAGATGAAGATGTAGAAGAGATTTCTTCTGAAGAGATGACTCCCACCATATCATGTCATGCATTGGCTAGAATTATCACTCCTCAATCCCTCAATATCAAAGGATGTATCAAAAATAAAAAAGGTAATAGTGCTAATTAATTCTGGTAGTACTCATAATTTCATTCATTGTAAATTAGCCAAGGCTCTCAATTTCTTTATATATCCAATACCATAGTTTCAAGTAATTATTGCAAATGGAGGAACTATCAATTTCTTAGGAAAATGCCATAAGATCAATCTTACTATGGGGGAATATGTAATGGATATTCCAATGATTTCTATGGCCATGGGTGGTTTCTATGTCGTACTAGGGGTCCAATGGTTAAAATCATTGGGAACAATGCCTTTTAATTTTCAAGAAATTTTCATGAAATTTTCATTGGAAGGAAAGGAATTTGAGTTAAGGGTAATCAAAAGGAAACCTAGTAAGGTGTTAAGCTATAATGGCATGAAAAAATTATTGAAAAAGGAGCATCATGGTGTAATTGTACAACTATGCTCATTAGATGTTCAAAAATCTAAGCCATATATTCCCCTAGATATACAAGGGATCATTGATAAACATTCCAAAGTATTTGAATATATTCCCAGAGGTCTTCCACCCACTGACGATCATGATCATGCTATTCACTTAATTCTCGGGAGTGTTCCTCCTAACATTAGGCCTTACAGATACCCTTATTCCTATAAGAGTGAAATTGAGTGTATGGTTGAAGAAATGTTAGAGGCTAGAATTATTAGACCTAGCTAAAGTTATTACTCGACATTGGTGGTAATGGTACTCAATAAAGAGGGCTCATGGAATATGTGTCCAAATTATAGAGAGCTCAACAAGATCATCATTAAAGATAAGTTTCCCATTACCATCATTGATGAATTGTTAGATGAACTACATGGAGAAATCTACTTCACAAAGTTGGATCTCCCTTCGAGGTATTATCATAACAGAATGAAGGAAGAAGATTTCCCAAAAAAAACATTCAGAACTCATGAAGGCCATTATGAATTTTTGGTCATTCCTTTTGGTCTTACAAATGCACCTTCCACATTCCCAGGGTTGATGAATTCCATTTTCAAGCCCTTTGTTGGCACCAGGCCAAAATGGAAAGAAGGATGATCATGGGAAAGAAAGTATGCAAAAACAGAAGTAACAGCTGGAAGGTAACACAACACGCGTGCATGCAAGAAAGCATGCACAAGGAAAGTAACAGCTGGAGGAAGAATATCATGTGTGCAGAGTAGGAAGACCTAACGTCAATAGGGTTAGGGTTTTGGTAATACATTGTAAATCACTGAAGAGCCTGATATATATAAATAGAGATATGCAAGTATCAGATAGAGGTTGGTTCGCTTTTGTATTAGTTCGAAATTATTTAATGCTACTAGGAACCATTTTTGTAAGTTGTTGAGAGAGGAACATAGGAGAGAAGGAAGATCTGAGGATTAGATCGTAGGTTGTGGACCTGGTGTGATCTAGTTCGCCTCATACAGATCTTACCCATTTGAGGGAATTGTTATCATGCGACGTTGGAGATGCAAAACTACCATAATAAAAGAGCCAAGATCCAAATCTTTGTGTACATATCCCAGGAGAGGGTGAACCACGGTAATATCCATGTAATGTGATTAATGCATGTATATCTTTGCTTGCTTCCAATAGTTAATTGTTATGCTGAATGAATGAGTTCATACATTTTTTTGGAATATGATTATGTTGAAATAAACTATGAAAGATAGATGCACACCCATGAGGAATAGTATATTTCAATCACGATTCGTAGTATATGGCTCGTAATTATAAATCCCTATGTCATACTCAATCCTAGGCTGCAAACACCTGAGTCTTATAGCCACCCATTTAAAGATTTCTCAGGTGAGACTGCGCAGTGCACTCTGTGTACTGTGTTGCCTTCTGGTTTACCAGGAGGGCCGATAGTTTTATAGGCTTTGTTGGAGACCCAAAAGACATGAACTCTGGGTCAATAACTCAGAGGCTAGAGGAGACGAGTAACCAACAAATGGTTTTGTTGTCATGTTAGAAGGAACAAGAGAGGATTGAGTAGATGAGATAGATTGAACGAGAAAATAACGAGCGAAACAAGAAGAGAAATGAACTATTAGAAGGGAATGTTGAGACCTTATAACCCCACGAAAGAATAAATCGAAGGCTGGTTGAGAACCAAAGAGATAAATTTTGCACAACAAGGCAATAGAAACCCTAGAATCACACATCACAAATATCTGGATAAATACGTGTTTACTAATTTACATGAAGTCTTTTTCTCTAATTTTCCGCACCTACTACAGGAGTGGATACTAAGTTTGAAGGACAACCACATGACGAACCCGATCTGACAGCTAGATTGGACTCAGGTATAGATTGAGCAGTTACAACAGGTGAACAACAGATTCACCTACGCAGTAGACTTTTGGCTTGACAGTATTTTGGCAGGTTTCATCACAGAATTTGCATTTGACACAACAAAGTCATATAGCGCAGCAGAGCAAGAATTTATACGTGGACCTTGAGGAAGGTACATTCAGTCCTTATATACTTCTATTAAGATACTGCTATATAACAAAGGTGTAATGACAATGGAATCAGACAGTTAAAATTCCCTGCGTGCATATGGGAAGGGGGGGAAACACTGACAGAGAGAGGATAAATGGAAGAAGGTAAGGATAAAGGAAAGAAGGAGGAGGAACCCTTGGACCCGATCATGATGGATGACGACCATCTCAAGTGGATCTTGGCATCATCAGGAACGATGCTTAGCGGATTACCTTACCAATATAAGGTGAATAGCAAGAAGAGAGTTGTAGCCACGAGGGAAGGCTTGGCAAGTGATGAGGAAGAGGTAGAGGATCTTTGAGCTATAGAGCATATTGAGGAAATCTTGCATGCAACATATGAGAGGAAGATGAGAGGCCCAAGAATGGGAGGAGAAGGCAACCATCCCATCCATATTAATGTCAGTGTGGAACCCACAAACCCATTTTCAACTAATACACCAAAGAGAACACCATCATTCAGACAACCGAAGTTCATAGGAAGTCCGACAACAAGAATCACATCTACACTAGGAGAAAAAACTAGAGGAGCCAGTTTAGGCAGCACTAGTCAAGTATCTACACCGTGCAGAGGAGGAAGTAGTTCAATATTCAGAATGGCAGGACACGATCCCACTATCAAACTACCAGAATTTTGAGGAGAAGCAACGGAAGACCCTGAGAATCATTTGTTCATTTGTGCAAAAATCTGGGAGGAAAAACAAACCACTAATGAAGATACCAAACTCACACACCTAGCGATTACACTTAGAGACCACGCATTAGACTGGTACATGATTCTAGACACAAATAGTTCCCCTGGGATGACGAGGACACTGGAAGACATTAACAAGCTATTGATTAATGATTTCTAGAAGCCGAGCTTAGAGGATCAGTACATGAATGAGATGATTGAGATAAGACATAAACTAGGAGAGTGTATATGGGATATTGACTAGAGATTCAAGCGACTAAAGGGAAAACTAAAATACCTTATGACCGAGATGCAACATCGGTTTGTCAACTCACTACTCCCACACTTAAAATATCCCTTATGACAATAGAAGTTTCAGACATAGGAAAAGGCTCTGCAGGAAGCCTCGCAACTGGAAGAGAACCAGTACCAGCAGACAAACCCAGCTATTGATTAATTGAAGAAGGATTTGAAGAATCTAACATTTCTGTTGAACTAGAATAAGAACAAGGACAAATGAGAAGTCATTTGGTGCACCACATGCAGGATGGAAGGACACCACAAGAATGAATTCCCAACATTCACGCAGTATATGGAAACAGGTATGCCAAATCTGCTACCACAGGGAGGATTATGGTGCGAAATATGAAAGAAACTAGGTTACGACCCTTATCACTGCACAATGATGCAAAAATACTAGACAGTTCCAAAGAATTCATATTCCACCTTTTGTAAGTCAGTGAGCCACGACGAAAAAGATTGTAGAACTATGGAGCTAATGCGGGAAAGAACATCAGATGCATACAGGGTACAGGCTGAAATGATGAAGGGGCAGGAAGCGCCACAATTCAATCAAGCCCCAGCTCCATACAACACTTCACAGTAGTAGTACAACATTGCACAGCATCAATACAACATTGTGCAATAGTAGTACAATATTGTGCAACAACCATACAATAACGTGCAACCACAGTATAACTCGACACAACCCCAGTACAATATCATGTAGTAAAATCAGGAACCAGAGTATAACGCATCGAGAGGTGACTGAGCAGGCTACCGAGGAGGAGGATGAGCCAGAGGAGGTTTTGGACATGGTAGAGGACCAATCACATGTCACAATTGTTAGCAATCAGGACATTATGCACAAGAATGTCCACTTCCACCATCAACTTGTATGTATTGTTGCGCATCAGACCATGATACAGAGGAATGTACGACACTACTAGTAAATATTCAGGAAAAGAGGAATCAGAACAATCAAAATGTCTAGTGGATTTCATCTAAAGCAAAGGATGACAGATGAAATATCAATATAGTCACTCATGGAGGAACAAAAATAGGAAATGGTGTAGTTCGACAAGAACCAACACAGAACCAATGGGTAAAGAAGAACATTGAACCAAGAAATCAGTTCGACGTGCCAAAACAAAAGGAGACCTTTAAGGAAGCCAGACAATAATTTCATAAGGAGGACACAACCTCAACTTCAACTATGCAACCATTCAAGGAAGCCCCAGAATATGAGATGCCATCATCACTGGATCATACCAATGGAATGAAGCCCAAGGGACAAGTAAGTATGATCAAAGGCTTTTTGTAATCATGTGTGAAATTATTAAGTGATCCTTCATCTGTGAAAATATTGCAAAACTTACTAGAGAAATGTAGCAATGAGACGGAAGAAAAACTTGAACAAAAAATCGTCAACCACCTACCCACAAGAAGAAGAACAAGTAGGGAATTTAGATTAAATGATAACATTGGGGATTTCAATATGGGGGACATTATACTAGACCTAGGATCCGAAGTGAATGTGCTACCAAAGAAGACATGGAAATGTATGAGAGAACCAACACTGGGATACTCAAATGTCCAATTAAAACTAGAAAATCAGCATAGAGTCCTACCAATAGGTAGATTGAAAGGAGTGACACTGCTTGGTCTGGATTGGGAATTTGAAAACCAAACCATATTCAATTTGAAAACTAGGAAAATGACATTTGAATCCGAAGAATACAGGGTCATAGCACCACTAGATCCATCAGAAGGGGAGAGGTTCATAGAACCCACTTTCCTGGACTTAGAGGAGATCATCCAGTTGTATAGAAAAAATGCACACAATAAGGATTAGGTAAACCCAACTGCAGACATGGTACTTAGTTGGTAGAGAATTACTTCATGCGCAACATACTCAGACATCAGGTTAGAAAACTGGCAGCAAAGACTACACGAAGTATCCACATGAAGATGTGCAAGAATAGACTGCGCAGTAAGATGGGTAGGCATAGAAATCAGAGAACCACCCATTTTCCATGGACTAAATGATTTGGAAACATTCTTGACACATTATTAGGGATGATTTTAAGGACGGAAATTTATTTTAAAATGTAGAAAGCTTGGCGAATCTTACTAATCCTTCATATGCCAACTATAAATTTTTAGCGAAAGTTTTGTAAAAATATTCAAATTTTTAAGGATTTTATATAGTTTTTATAAAATTCTGGCGACTTTTAAGGTAAAATAATTTTATCCTATAGAATTTTGGCGAATCATTTTTAAAATAGCGAATCTCATTTTTGGAAAAACCATGAAAAAATAGCCCATGAGAGAAATTTAGCCCCTAAAATCATCCCTGCACATTATGAAGACGAAGTATTAGAAAACCAACGACTGTTAGCACTTGACCTAGCACTCAAGGCCACACCTGCAAGATGGTGGGGCACACATAAAGAGACCATCACAGACTGGTATCAATGCAAGTGACTACTGTGCATAATATTCGACACAGAATAGGAATACAACCAACAATGGAAATAAAAAGGAAAAGAGGAACCAACAGAACACTTAGTGAAGTGAAAAACGTTGTAGAAAATGACACCACTAGAGGAATGGCCTCATCACTTCATACATACTTTAGAGGGAATACTAGTGAACTGGTATACAGACCAGGAATTGCGCAAAGGAATTGCAACATGGAGGACATTGCAACAAAACTTCATGATCACTTTCTCATTCGAGCATGACAACCCCAACATAGACGTAGCCCTCAAATGAATCAAAGGAGTAATATTCATCAAAGAACCAGAAATAGAATTTACCATAGAAGAGCAACAACAGAATAAATAGACAGTTATGGAAATATTGTCATGTTACCATGTATAGGAGGAAGCACCAAATGAAGATGACCCACGCGACATTCATATCAAAGAAATAAAAGGAAAAAGAGATGTGGAAGTACCACCCATAGAATCATAAGTCATTTCCACGCCAAACAAGGTAAATAAAGTTAACATCAGGACAGTTGAGCAGCCCAAAATGGCTAACATTGGAGACTACTGGGATGAGCAAATAGTAGAAACCATCACAGAATTGTTGCGTGAATATAGCGACCTTTTTCCCAGAACATTTACAGAGATGAAGGTTATAGATGGAGAACTAGGAGATATGAAGATACCACTCAAACTGAAGTGAGACCTATTATACAACGACCCTATAGATTGAACCCCATATATAAATAGAAAGTTAAAGATGAGATCGACAGAATTCTCTAATATAGCATCATCGAACCTGTTGAGGAATCAGAATGGATAAGCTCGATGGTAGTACAAGACAAGAAATAAGGAAGAGGGATCAGTATATGTGTCAAATTGAAGAAGTTGAACGATGCATGCCTACATGACCCATTCCCTACACTGTTCATGGATGAAGTGTTAGAGAATGTGGGGGGACATGAAGCTTACTCATTCACTAATGTATTCTCAGTCTACCATCAGATTAAGATAACACAGGAGGACAGACACAAGACCATGTTTGCGACGAAATGGGGATCTTATCAGTACACAGTCATGTCGTTTGGACTTAATAATGCACCCTCAATATTCTCTAGAGTGGTCATCGCAACATTTAAGGAATTCATCCATCAGTTCCTAGAAGTATACCTGGATGATTGGAGGATTTATAGTCTATTGAAAAACCATGTGGAAGTGTTATGACTGATTTTAGAGAGATGTAGACAATGCTAGATATCACTGAACATCAAGATATGCAAATTTGGAACACCGTTTGGGATCCTATTGGGCCATATAGTATGCAAACAAGGCTTGTTAGTGGATCCGGCCAATATCGTCATCATTGTTAACTTACCAGCACCAAAAACAGTCTGCAAGCACTAAGAGAAACCTTAGGGCACACATGATATTGCAGGAATTTCATCAAAGGGTATGTGTAGATCACAGCTCCAATGGAAAAAATGTTAAGGAAGGATATAAAGTATCAATTGAACGACGAGTGTCAACACGATCTAGATACTCTGAAGGAAAAGATGGTTACCACACCAATATTAGTATTTCTAGACTGGGAAAAGACATTCCATGTGCATGTAGATGCATCAATGATAGCACTAGCAGCTATCTTAGTGTAGCCAGAAGCAATAGACTTGGATCACCCGATAGCATTCGCAAGAAGAAAATTATCAGACTCGGAACATAATTATAACACGACAGAAAGAGAAGGCCTAGCCATGGTCTATGCACTACAGAAGTTCATACATTACTTATTGGGAAAACACTTTAATATGTTTACATATCACTCGTCCCTAAAATACCTAGTCAACAAGCCAGTATTGGGGGGGAGAATCTGTCGATGGTTACTTCTATTTCAAGAATTTGATTTTGAATTAATAGTTAAACCAGGAAAACTGAATGAAGGCCTTGACCACCTGTCCAGGGTCACAAATGGAGAAGAACCTATGAATTTAGAAGAAAAATTTCCAGATGCACAGTTATTCTCAGTACAGATTGTTGATGACTACTTCGCAGAGATCATCCACTACTTGAGCACAGGTATTGTTCCACAAGAGTATACCACCGTGTAGAAGAAGAACCTGGTAGTTTGCGCAGCTGACTATCAATTGATCATAGGACACCTATACAAGATGGGCACAAACAACATCTTGCAAAGGTACGTATTAGAGCATGAATGACCAAGAATTTTAGCAGAATCCCATGAGGGAATCGCAGGAAGGAATTATGTAGGAAAATCTACCACACAGGACTATGGTGGCCAATGATTCATAGGGACTCGAAAGAGTATTGTCAAGGATGCGACATCTGTCAAAGGGTAGGAAAACCAAACAGAAGGGATGATATGTCACTACGACCACAAGTAACATTATAGGCATTTGAAAAATGGGCAATAGACTTTGTGGGACCGATTAACCCACTAGCCAAAAGAATAGGGGCAAGATACATTATCATCGTGATGGAATACCTAAAAAGATGGACAGAAGATGCACCAGTAAAATATTGTAGCATAGAGATGAATGAACACTTGTTGTTTGAACAAGTCATCACTAGATTTGGGTGCCCAAGAGTTTTGATGAGCGACCAAGGAACACACTTCATAAATAGAACCATCTGCGTGCTGATTGAAGAGCTCGAAGTTCATCACCATAAGAGCACACCGTATCACCCACAAGAAAATGGCACAGTAGAAGCCTTCAACAAAATTTTGGAGAACGCACTGACAAAGATCTGTAAAGTCAATAGAGACAATTGGGACCTCAAAGTACCAACAATATTATGGGCGTATAGGACCACATGCAAACATTTGATAGGGAACACACCATTCAAACTAGTATATGGCCAAGAAGTAGTAGTGCCACTAGAATTTTTAGTACCCAGCTTATACGTAGTAGCTATCAAAAAGATGACAGAACGAGGTGTAGTACAGGAAAGAATGAATCAATTATTGTCAATGCAGGAAGACCAAATCCTAGAAGGATTCCATCAATAAGTGCAGAAATCAAGAGACAAATCTTGGCATGATCAACACATCAAGACGAAAACGTTTAAGGAAGGATATCTAGTATTGATCTATGACAGCAAGTTGTTTCAGCACCCGGGGAAGCTCAGAATGCATTGGTTAGGACCATACAAGGTAAAATATGTCACAGGTGGAGGAGATATATAGTTAAGAGATTTATCAGACACAGACCTCCGAGGAATGATTAATGGGAACCGACTGAAGTTGTACAAGGACAGTCGACCACCCACTGCGCAGTAAAAAAAATAAAAAAGAACAAAAAGGAAACAAGACTAAAAATCACGCAGCACGCCAGAGATAGAAAGGCCACAAGACGTTCGAAACACAAATTCAAAAAAGGCATGAAGAATGGTTACATACAGAGGGAAAATAAGAAGGAAATGAAAAGTTGGCAAAAGTAGTATGACATGACAACACTAAGCAGAATTAAAGCATGACAAGGACCGATGGGACATCACATTAAACACGCTAACGGGAGATGGCAAAGAAAACGTAATGGAAAGTATGAAATCATTGAAAATGCATTGAACCCATAGTTATGATGCATTAAACGCATAATGGAGGAAGCATCTTGGACAAGCTTTGTGACAAGCCCATACAACACGTAAGCACATGAGCAACTAGTCTATTCACGAAAGGAAAATAGAGAGAGAGTAATAGCAGCCAGAATGAACAGAGAGAGACCACAGAGCTCACCGAAGTTATTCGAACTCAGCAAACGTTCGACAGTCACCACTATGGCACCATCGAAGCCAGCAGAAGCAAGCCAGCCAGCCAAACTGACCAAGGTTCAAACTAGGTCACGAGGACTGCTAGAAGAGAACGAGCAGGAACAATCGAAGATTGTCGACATCGATGAAATCCCATCCCCGGAGAGGATACCGGTAAACTCCACATCGATACTAGAAGAGATTCAACAACCACAAGAAGAGGCCATGAAAGTGTATATGTCGGCAGCGACACAGGCGCCTTAGAACAAGGAAGTGGAAACTCAATAGGAACTGTAGCCAGAAAGCATCAAAGCAGCCTTGGAGGTTAACGGAATGACACAAAATATGAAAGCAGCAGTGCAACCAGACGAGTCGCAAACGACCATCTCAGGTCAACCAATAGAAGAGACTGTTGTGAATGCCTCAGCTTGGCCAGAATGGCTGATGGGGCAACAACCAAAAGTTGTTGGAACTTCGAACCAACCACCGCAACAGGAAGATAGAGTTCAGATACCGAGCTCACCCCTCAAGAAACCTGCAATAGAAAATTTTCTACCGTGCATACCAGCTGGAGTATAGGTAGAACCAGAGCTACTGGGTCACGTAGGGAAGCTCAAGTATTTCAACCATGACGTATCAGACGAAACCAAGTTCCCGGAACTTGCACAAAGGGTATTTATGTAGACCATAGCCGCAAACCAACTTGGAGAAATGATTATCTAGCCACACCAGTGGGTAGTTGGATTGGACAGAACATGAATCTTAGGTTTGCTGAAGATACCACATTTTGGTAGAGGCCTGTACGCGAAATCATGCATCAAGTAGCTATTAGCAGTCACACATGGAGGGGACATATGGCTGGAAAAACCCATCCCCATAACTGTTGATCTTATCACACAAATCATAGGGTTACCAACCCGGGGTATGGATCCCACATTGATTATGGACAAAAAATCTAAGGAGAAATCATTGGCAGAAGAAATGAAGAAGAAATATGGCACCGGAAAATGAACGAGGGGCATCATGATCAAACGAATCAACAACGCAGCTACACAATTGCGCACAAAGATCTTAGCCTGCAAATTTCTTAGAAAATGTCGCAAAGACAAAGTACCAGCAGGAGTCATTGTAGTTGCATCTTAGTGCGCAGAAGGAACCTCCATGAGTTGGGTGCCATATCTATTAAACTTATTTCAAGAGGACTACAAGGATGCACAGGACCTAGGCACAAAGTTCCATTACTCATGGTTGATCACCCTAATAGACTTCATGGGATGGAGAGAACCAGGGTATGTAATTTTTTGTACCAGACCACAGCTAGTGGGACCAAGATACCTATTACTGAGATCTGAGCCGCAAGCCAGGCATAAGAGGGAGAAAAGAATCATATTCGAAGCATACCTATGGGACATTTAGGAAGATATCAGTCGATCATGGAGAATAACACTAGAGGCTATTGTGTGATATGCGGACATCGCCAACTTCCGGTCCACATGTCAAATAATGTGGATACAACCAAGGCAGGATCCAGATAAACAATGGATACAGATGGGCTATTGCATCACAGAGGGTGATATCGACATGGTAATCAATGAATGGCTTGATGAATGGAGGATCCCAACCGTTACCCAGGAATTACCGGAAATAACAACAGAAGGAGAGGCAGAACAGGCGAAAATGTAGCCTCTGGAAATCCAAGTGCCCAAGAAACCATGAACGGGCCAAGGCAAGCTGACTCAGGAAGATGAAGGGTCAAACCAGACAGGGACCCAGAAGGGGAAGAAAGAGACAACATAGCCGACCAATGGACAATCGAAAGAAGCTAAGGGAGCGCAAGAGACTGCCCCAAACCCCATCACATAGGAACCAGGGGGGAATAAGAGACCAACCACACAGGAAAGAGGTGTGCACAAGAAATCAAAGGCACAACAAGCATCACCAGACTATACGATCATGGAGGACGATGGAGAAATGATTGCCATAATGGTCCAGGATTTCTTAGCAGAATATTTCAATCATGCAACACACCACAGGGATAAACTACAAAAAGATCTGACAAAAATGGGACAGTTCCTCAAGAAATTTGGGGAAGCACAGACAAAAAGGAGAAGAAGAGGCATAGAGCCATCAACAATATAGACCAAATAAAGAGTGGAGGTAGAATATCGAGACCCATTCCACTCCATGCCACATACAAACACAACGATTTACATCAAACCTAACATGTTGCGCATGGATGAAATTGTCGGGCAGACACCCCTAAAGGATTTGGACCACATCCAATTGGTCTTGACACGGATGCCATCAAGGGAACTACACAAATTGCAGGTTAGCGTTGACCACAAGGTACAGTTTCATGCACATAAAAACTTAGTCAAGCTACAACAAGCAACAAAAAAGCGGGAGGCACTGGAAAAAGTATGTGAGCAGGCCAAGCTCGGAAATCAGGAGGAAAAAGAATGCAAGAATGAACTGGAACAAAGAGTGGGAGGAATTTTTGATAAACTCTCAGGCACCACGCAAGGGAATGAACTCCAAGTAGAAGGAACGATTGAACATATTGTATAGGAAATTGATCAATATCAGAAGGAGATCGAGAATCTTCGCGAACATCTCACACCAACCACTCCACCAGAAGTGAAGGAGCAAAGGAAGCAGGAAGAAACAATGCAGCTGTAGGATATGGAACAACAGGTTAGCACAACAGCTAAATTGCTCAATAAAGTAGCGCAACTTTGGACAAGGTTGGAGGAAGACCCACAGGTCCAAAGCTAGGACAAGGAAGAAGAAAGGATCAATGCAACGATCCAAGAACTCAAATAGAGGCAGAAGACCATAATAATCCCAGAACGAGTCAAAGGGATGTAGGAGATGAAGAAGATGCAGTCAAAACTTATCACTACGCAAACATAGAAATAAGAGCGTCGAGCCCAAATAGAGCCACTACAGGAATGGTTAGTAGAAATACTCGCACATGCAGAAGGAGCTAAAACACAGATAGCATAGACCCAGGCTGAATGTGCAAGATTATTGAGCAATGAAGTGGTAGTTCAGGTAGTAGACACCATCAAGGAAAATACTGTGCAAGCACTGACAAAATCAGCAAAGCTCAAGGAAAAGTTGCAGATGATCACCAAGGAGATCAAAGAAGCTCAAAAGGATTAGGTGACTCGGGACAAGTCACATGTCAATGTTGGGGGCCTGTTGGCACCAGGCCGAAGTGGAAAGAAGGATGATTGTGGGAAAGAAAGCATGCAGAAAGGGAAGTAACAGCTGCAAGGTAACACAACACATGCGCATGCAAGAAAGCGTGCACAAGGAAAGTGACAGCTGGAGGAAGAACAACATGCATGCAGAGGAGGAAGACCTAATGTCAGTAGGTTTAGGGTTTTGGTAATACATTGTAAATGGTTTAAGAGCCCGATATATATAAATAGAGATATGCAAGTATCAAATAGAGGTTGGTTCGCTTTTGTATTAGTTTGGTGTTATGTAATGCTGTTAGGAACCATTTTTGTAATATGTTGAGCTAGGAACAGAGGAGAGAAGGAAGATCTGAGGATTAGATCACAGTGTAAATTCTAACCTTGTACAATGTCTGTTGTAAATAGATATTCAAAAAAGAACAGAAAAGATACAATGGCAAATGCAAACATTACACGGAGATTTTTCCCCTGGAAACCCAAACCGGGAAAGCCAGCATATATTATATGCATACATTGTGTTACATTGTTTACAATACAATATACATATAGGAGCCAACGACATCCAAAACCTTAACCCAATGACCTGGATTATTCCAAAACCCTAATTCCTCAACCGAAAATAGAAAACCATCAGCAAAAAACCATGTGCCGAAAAACCACCTAAATATCATGTGGTCCCAGAAATATGTCGTCCCGGTGCGAAAAAAAAATTTCAGGGGCGCTGCCCCTGAACCCCTGCGCGGGGGGCTCCGCCCCCTTGCACCCCCCCTGCGTGCCCGACATAGACGCTTAGACACTACTACTCATGCAAATAATATAACACATACCCAACACACAAGCTGTGGATCCTGGTGCGATCTAGTTCGCCTCATACAGATCTTACCCATCTGAGGGAATTGTAAGCATGCAACACTGGAGATGCAGAAATACCATAATAAAAGAGCCAAGAGACAAATCTTTGTGGATGTAGCCCAGGAGGGGGTGAACCACGGTAATATTTGTGTAATGTGATGAATGCAAGTATATATTTTCTTGCTTCCAACATTTAATTGTTATGTTGAATGAATGAGTTAATACATTGTTTTGGAATATGATTGTGTTGAAATGAACTGTGAAAGATAGATGCACACCCCTGAGTAATAGTAGATTGAAATCATGATTCGTACTATACAGATCGTAATAATAAACCCCTATCTCATACTCAATCCTAGGCTGCAAACACTTGAGTCTTACAACCACCCAATTAAAGCTATCTTGGGTGAGACTGCGTAGTGCACTATGTATATTGTGTTGCCTTATGGTTTAACAGGAGGGCCGATAGTTTTAGAGGCTTTGTCGGAGACCCAAAAGACATGAACCATGGGTCAATAACTCAGAGGGTAGAGGAGAATAGTAACCACCCTTCCTTTGAAAATTTGTGTTAGTGTTTTTTTAATGATATACTAATCTATATAAAGTCTTGGGAAGATCATGTTTGACATGTTGATAGAGTGCTACAACTACTAAAGAAGCAACAACTATATGCCAAATCGTCCCAATGTTTATTTGGGGTGAAGGAGGTAGATTATTTGGGTCATATTGTATCTCATGAAGGTGTCAAGGTAGACCCTAACAAGATTAAATCCACGATGGACTGGCTGATTCCCAAAACATTGAAGAATCTTAGAGGATTTTAGGGTTTGACAAGTTACTACCGCAAGTTTGTTTGGAACTATGGAATAATAGCAGCACCTTTAATTGCATTAACTAAGAAAGATGCATTTTCAATGACCCCAGAGGCAACTCAAGATTTTGAACAACTTAAAGAGGCAATGTGAAAATCTCTTGTGTTGACCATACAAACTTCACAAAAACATTTATTGTGGAATGTGATGGCTCGGGAAATGGCATTGGTGTTTTTCTAATGCAAGAAGGAAGGCCCCTTTATTTTGAAAGTTGGACACTCAAGGGAAAGGACTTACACAAACCCATTTATGAGAAGGAAATGATGGAAATACTACATGCATTGAAGCAATGGATCCCTTACCTAATAGGTAGGAACTTCAAGGTCAAAACAGATCATGACAGTCTTAAATACTTCTTGGAACAAAGACTATCTTCAGAAGAACAACAAAAATGGGTGACCAAGATGTTGGGTAATGACTTTGAAATCATATACAAAAAATGGAAGAAAAATGTTGTGTAAAATGTACTCTCAAGAAAGGATGAAGATGATGAGGCATTTCTATGTGCTATATCTATCATCCAACCTAATTGGATAACAAAAGAAAGGGATGAATGGAAGAATGACAAAGAAGTGCGGACTCTCACTCAAAGGTTGTAGTAGGATTCCAGTGCATCTGATAAATTTACATGGAAAAATGATTCACTATGGTACAAAGATCGCTTATATTTATGTAAAACTCCCAACTCAAATAAAAGGTACTTTTGGAATTGCATGCCTCTCTAGTAGGAGGGCACTCAAGATTTTTGAAAACCTATCACAGGGTCAAGAGGAATTTTTTTTGGGATGGCCTTAAAACTGATGTTCAAAGGTTTGTGGAAGAATGTTTGGTTTGCCAACAAAATAAGGTGGAAACAATTAATACCCCAGGTCTTTTACAACCATTATCCATTCCAAGTCAGTGTTGGCATGAGGTTTCCATGGATTTCATCACAGGATTACCAAAGTCTGAAGGAAAGAGTGGCATCATGATGATTGTTGATAGACTTACCAAGTACACGCACTTTTGTGCACTCTCTCATCCTTTCAAAGATAGTACAGTTGCTACTTCATTCATGGAGACAATTCAAAAGCTACATGGAAGCCCGAAGATTATTGTAAGTGATAGAGATCCCATCTTAAATGGACATTTTTGGACATAATTATTTTCTTGTTTGGGTACTCAATTGGCTCATAGCTCATCTTATCATCCTCAATCTGATGGAAAACCTGAGATAGTGAACACATGTTTGGAATGATACCTTTGTTGGTTTGTCTCTGATAAACAAACACAATGGTTCAAGTGGTTACCCTTGGAAGAATGGTGGTATAACACTTCCTTTCATACTACAACAAAAATGGCATCATTTATGGAGCTTTATGGATATCATCCATCGTCCATCACTTCTTATCTAAAATAAAAATCTAAGGTTCAAGTAGTGGAAGATCACATCGATCATCAACAACAAGTTCTCCAACTCTTAAAGGACAACCTGACCATGGCACAAGATCATATGAAACAACAAGCAAATCAACATCGTAGTGAAAGAAGTTTTGAAGTAGGGGATTAGGTAGTCTTAAGACTACAACCATACAAACATATGCCCCTCAAGCAAGCTAAGAAGGACAATAATTTATCACCGAAGTACTATGGCCCTTATAAGGTGTTGCAAAAGATTGGTACTATGGAAGACAAATTAGAGCTACCTGCATCTTTGCAAGTACACCTAGTTTTCCATGTTTCATGCTTAAAGAAGGTTATAGGTGACAAGATATTAGTTCAAACTATATTACCAAAACTTGACGAGGAAGGAAAAATAATATTGGAGCCTGAAGCTATCATTGACATAAGAATTCGACAATTGAGGAATAGATCAATTTCAAATTATCTCATTAAGTGGAAGAAACTACATGTTGAAGATTCCACATGGGAAGATGAGTCTTTTATACAAAAGCATCCATAACTACTCAAGCATTGAGGAAAACACTTGTCTGAAGGGGAGGGGCGTGTTAAGCCCTAAATCATGTCACATTACCCCTTAATTGGGGCATATTACATTAGTATTTTTATTTTATTTATGTCAGATTGGGTCTATTAATTGTAATTGTACCTCCTAGTCTCCTATATATATACCAAGGAGACCTTTTCATTTGGAATCATCTTGTATTTGTGAATTCATGTGATGTATAAGGAGGTTGCTCCCTCCAAGAGGCTTATTATATGAATTTCTCTCTTTGTCAAGGTGTGGAGTACTTATTCTAAGGTTTTTATACTATTTTTATATTTGATTTTTAACATTCTATTCTATCAAAGACTCCAAAAAAATAAAATCCAAGCTAAACTACTTTTCAACTTTTATACTTATTAATTAAATATATAGATAAATATATAAAATTAAATTCATATGGGAATTGAAGTGCAAGAGAGCATTACCTAATCGTCATACTGAAAATAAGTTAAGCAAATCCTAAGCTCATTCATTCAAATTAGGAATTATAAAAAAACTCATTAAGTTTATGTTTTGAAAAGAATTGATTAAAGTGGTTTGTAGATATATAACAATTTTGTAGTTTGTGTAAAATGATTGATGTTATGTTTACAGAGAACTCTAAATATTATATGATTTGGAATTTTTTTGGTAATCATCATCGAAATCTGGTTATATATTTTTTTGTCAAATTGCAAGTTTTTATTGTTGAAATTACAATTTGGAATGCATAAATGGATTCAATGCTCTCAAAACCCATATTACACCTGGATTGTGCAATCTCAATAATTGATATTTTCTATTCCAATAATTCTTCTAAATTTTTAACTAGATTTTGAGTAAAAATGGTTGGAAAAATATAACGAAAAAAGATCCAAATCATAACATATTTAGACTACAAGTACATATTGAACTAATCCTTATATGGCTTGAGATATAGTAGCTTGCCACTTCGCAAAGCACATTCTATATGATAAATTTAAGATAAATTACATTTTTAGTTTAACAATGATATTTTTTAATTTATTAAAATTAAATTTTAGAAAATGAATTTCCAAATATTCTAGTTAAGCACAAAATAAAAAAATAATAATAATAAACATCAAACAATAAAATAATTTATAATCCATTTTTTTTAATTTATTCAAATTATGTTTATCAAAATGATATAAAAATTTAGGGATGAAGTAAGAAAGAGAGAAGAATATTTCTAAATAAAAAGTTAAATTGCAATATAAAATAGTATTTGGTTACATCAAACAATAATCTATTTTTTTTAATTTATTCAAATTATGTTTATCAAAATGATAAAAAATTTAGGGATGAAGTAAGAAAGGAGAGAAGAATATTTCTAAATAAGAAGTTAAATTGCAATAAAAAATAGTATTTGGTTACATCAAAGAATAAAACTAATTATATATATATATATATATATATATATATATATATATATATATATATATATATA
>ML784043.1:842291-869909 GCA_009831015.1 Picea engelmannii | reverse complement strand
AATGTTACTCTACTATTTGGTTATATTGGTTTTCTTGCCAATACTATCTAGAATGAAAATGCTTTCTAGTTTTGGATTAAAATCTAAAAGTGCATTTGATTGGCTAAGAACTCATCTTCTTTGTACCTAGAAAACAAGATAATGACTCAAGAACTAAAGACATCTAACAAGAGAAAAAGTCTACTCCTTTATAGACTACTAACAAATTATTTTAGTTGACATGGTTTTCCTTTAATAAAAATAATGAGTCTAGTTTTTCTTGAATAATAACGATATTTCAACATACATTGATAGATAATAGTTAATGATCATTATTCTCATTACAACCAAATTATAATAAATTTTACCATTTTCAAATAAAAATATCATATAAAAATCTTAATTATAAACAAAATAAAATAATAGTTAATGATCATTATTCTCATTACAACCAAATTATAATAAATTTTACCATTTTCAAATAAAAATATCATATAAAAATCTTAATTATAAACAAAATAAAATAAAACGTATCAATATTATTAAGAAGTGGTGAAAAAAAAATATTGAGAAGATAGGAAAGATCTCTTAATCATAATGATAATGAGATATTGAGTAAGATCAGCGGAAAAAAAAAAAAGATCAAGGGGAAATCTCAATCGAAATCATAATGAGATATTTAGGTGTTATGAGCAAGAAAGAAGGAAATTATCATATATAAATCTCAATCATAATCATAACAAGATATGTCACTCCAACAAAAAAACAAACACAATTATTACACGTCAAAGACAACCCACATGTTATTTCATCAACTTTAACTCGCACAGTGGATCATCAAAATGGCTAGAAAAAGCAAATTTCTTTTAACACGATCTCATTTGACTTCACGACCATCCCCTGTGGTGCCACGTCATGGACGTGGATATCATGCCTCCTAACCCTAAGAACTATGGTCTAAATCAAAACCCTATGCACCCCACCATGTTCTCAAAGAATAGGGCAAATGCCCACCCTAGAGCCTAAAAGTCAATTAGGAAAAGCTCCCGTTAGATAGGATTTTATGATCACCGTCCAACTTGTTTCAAGAGTGACATACGCACACGTCATCCTGTTAGTACGTGCAAGCTGGCAATTCCACCTAAGCCCATTGCTTTCACCTTGTATTATGGCCATTATTTCCGGTCGTTTATATTGAAGATTATCTCAGCCGTCGTCATGCAAAGATGACAGAGACGGATTCCGAATGGACGGAGATATGAGAAAGGTGGACGCCGTGTCATGTCCACGTGGCAGATTGCAACGTTATAAGCATCGTTGTTTTATTATTAAGATTTCTTTGGTCAGAGTTTTCTTTATTAGTAGGAAAAGCCACACTATTATAATTTTTTATTATTAGTTTGTTGACGTTTTGGATCCATATCAAAATTTAAAACACACGTTTTATCTTACGTTTTATCTTTTAAAAATGGATCTTGATATAGATCGACGAACAAACAATAATATTGTAAATTTTTCAAACAATAAAAATAAATAAAAAGATCTTGATATAGATTGACAAACAAATAATAATATTATAAATTTTTCAAACAATAAAAAAAATAAAAACTTCCATATTTTGAAAATGGATTTTGATATGAATGGACAAACTAATAATAATAGTGTGAATTTTCCAAACAATAAAAAAGTATGGCCCTCGTTAGTGGAATCTATCATACAAATATTTCGTATTCATGTACAGCATTGGCATCGTGGTATCTTCACATTGAAGATTTGATGTTTTTATCTGAAAGAATGAGGGTGGGACCCTGTGTTTCTTGCTTTCGGTTCTCACACGGCGTTGCTTTCTGCTTTTTGTTTGGAGACCACTCACTTTTTGTTTGGAGGTTACTGGTTTCACGGGTGGCTTACACCCAGCAATTCATCGTAGAGGGCACATCATTTCTTTTAGGATTCCCCTACTTAGAGTGAACGTCAAAAAATGTCTATAACGTGTCTTTCAAAATATAATATGTCGTATCAAAAAGTACGAGCTTGGCATCTTTTTCTGATTTTCGTTGGCTTGCATTGACATATTATGCTAAGGATTCCATGGATTATATAATAAGTCGTATAAAAAAGTACAAGCTTGGCATCACTTTTGATTTTCGTTGGCTTGCATTAACATTTTATGCCAAGGATTCCATGGATGGCTAGTAACTTTGATTAACATACTATGCCAAGGATTCCATGGATTTCTATTAACTTTACATTGACATAAGTATAAAGCAGTGTAAAGTACTAAATCAAATTGACATATGGAGTTTTTTTTTTTTTGTAGAAAGTAGAAGGATTATTTTTAAAATCAAATTTACATATGAATTTTTTTTTTTTTTTTAAGAAAGTAGAAGGATTATTTAAAAAAAAAATGGTTTTAATTTTGTAATAATCTAATAAAATGGGAGATGGTCAAAATCAACTTATTCATTCTTCATAATTTTATGTTGTAAAAATTAACTGTATTTGTTGTTATTATTGTATTGAGAGTAATGAGGTGTGTTATCCCCATTTTGTAGATAACTAAGGAGATTGTGTTTCAAGGCCCTCAGGTTGTAGATATGGAGTGTCGAGAGACTACATGACCAACAATATCCTTTTGCACAAATGAAAACCCTTCTCACCACCACAAAGGTCGTAGATTTCAGATGGAATCCACCACATCAGTTGGCTTCTGGAAGGCAGTGGGCCTTGCTCCATGAGGTACAAGTCAATATTATGGTGAGCATCATTCCAATATTTGAGGCATTTAAGTATATTGTTTCTTAGATTTTCTCTAGATTTCATAATATATGATTGGACATTAAGCCTTTTTCCCTGCTTCACCTTGGTGGTTTACATTGTGCCCTAGTAAGTGGTCTTCCTTGGGGATGGGTTTTCTACTAGGAACTCCCTTGAAGAGCCATCGTATCGTTCTCGACCATACTTACCACTTTCCATCACTATTTACCCCCATTTCCTTATCTCTTGGGATTTTAGGGTGTATTGACCCAAGAAGGGGTTGTCCCTCATTCTATGGGAAGAAGGGGTTGAAGGCCTAGAGGGATTGATGTTGGGTAAAAGATAAAATCCTATGTATGAACCTTCTAGATGCTTCGCCCAGGGATCACCCAAGAAAGCAATGAAACACTTATCTTTGAGAAAAGAGGGACCCACAAAAAATATGATTAAGAATACTTAAAGGGTTAGTTGGAGGATAGGAGGTCTCATCACGAGCCAACCTATCATGTCCATGAATACCTAGTAGTATGACATTACCATCATCGGGTCACCAAGCCAGGGTAATGGCTCTAAGTTGCATGGCTAAGAGAAAGGGGGTCTCATCACGAGCCAACCTTCTCATGTCCACTAGGTGTTTGTGGGTGACACTGTCATTATATGGACACCATGCCAAGACAATGGTGTTTAACCTTTCCTTGAATTTATGAAATAATGAAAGAATGAAAAAATAATGGGCTTGGAAAAAGTGCATTGCAGACGAAGGTACCACACACCCTTTACAAAGAAACCCATGAATGAGACACTACAACCTCTTGTATGTCATGAGCCATATGCCCATTGAGTCTTGACCCTAACCACTTCACCCACTTTACATGGCTTAGAGAGGGATCTTTTGGAAACTCTCCTTGAACTAGGGAAAGATCTACCCAATAGGACACCTCATCAACCCTCCCATATTCAAGCTTGACAAGTCACATAATGTCTTTGAGCACTTAATTGTTTGACATAGTAATCTTTGATGCACATGCTTAAGTGGCTCATTTACTAATTGGATTCACTTATCATGATGTTTTGACTATATATCCTTGGAGGGTGTGCTTATTTGTCTTTGCAGGACCTAGTTGGTGGACAGTTTTGGAAGAAAAAACCTAGCTTGGGCTTCCATGGGGCTTGAATCCCACAGGTGGATGCTAAGGGTCTGCATGCCAAATGAGAGAGATCAAAATTTGAATACCTAAAAGATACTTGGATGACATAACCTATCCCCCACATGCCAAATGTTTTTCCTAGGAGAGACTAAACGTCACTTTTAGAGGCATGACATCACCTAGGGGGTTAAGGTTTGGTGGTGAGTTGACATGCATTGGCACAATGACGTTTTTGAGGGGCTTGAGCCTTGATCATGAAGGAAGTTGTTGGGATGCTTGACATGTGGCTTTGGGAAGCTTTTCTACTCTCCTCCATCACTAACGACCTCCTCCTAGTGCCAAAATGTCCCCTAAAGGGGTGACATCCATATCACTTGGGATTTTTCTTTGTGCAAAAGTGAAATTTAAATGAATTGTTTAATACTACTTTGTAAAAGGGGCAAGATTAGGGTTGTTGACCCCTAGTGTTGTGGTTAACCCTTAATTATGTGGAAAAACTATCTTAGTGACATTTTGTATAAATAAGAGATCATAAGATCTCATTTTAACATAACTCTCCCTCTTGTGAGAAGTACTCGGTCTGAAATTTTCGCTACACTTGAGATATTTTGCCTCTTGTGCTATGGAATAATGCTTTTATGGTTATGGTTTATGATGATGATGGTGCGCTATCTCTAGGAGGTCATTCTCTTGCTTTTGTGGAAGCTTACTTTGGCATGTTAAGACTTTTTCTTGAATGGTATGGTCTCTTTACTTTGTTATTATCATTTATAATTCGATTTGAGGTTGTTTTGGCCAAGGCTAGATAGGGAGCATAAGGATATACACCCCTATCCTAGTTTCCACCATTTTATCAAGATTGTTTTATAAGGGTTTAGTTGAGGAAGTAAGAGGATTTACACCCCTCATCTTCAAACCCTAGCTAGGTTACTTGCCTTGGGAAGTAAGACGATTTACAACCCGAAGGATTTAGTAACACTAGCTCTCTCTTTTTGAGCCCATTAACCCATAACTAAAGGCACTAGTCTTGCATTGGAGAAACAAAATATTGCATTGGGAAACATGATTTCCTGTCCTTTTTACCTTTTGCAACTTGGATTGTCTTCCTTGTGCCTTGGGCACCTCACAACCACTAGGGTGTCCCCATCAAAGGGATACTTCTTGTTTTTTTTTGCAAATTTTCATATTCATCCATTAGGGATGTAGAAGCCCTAACTCAATTGCTTGAATACCTCTCTTATCAACCATTAGAAATTGCCCAAACTTTGCACACTTACTCTTCTTGGTCTAGCACACTTTTGGAAAAGTTTGGAGGATTTTCAGTGGCTGATTTTCTTGTTTTAATACATTGATTGTTACATCGATAAGGCTGATATAATTTGTTGTACAAAAGTGGTTACAACAACCTCATCTTTTCATACTAGTATCTTGGATTTTCATCTTGAGTTTTGCTAGTCTTTCTCTTGTATCTTCTACTTGATCTCTAGAATTTATTTTGCAGATTATGATGCCATTTTATTGTTGATATACATTGTTACTAACAACTTCTATTAGGGACATCAAACTTAACCTTCTTTTCCAATTTATTATACTATAATATATTCTTATTTTTCATGTGTCTCGAGAAGGTATCTCACCACTTCCAGATCACTCAACGTACCTGACAACCCTTGGAATTTCCCAAGTCTTCATTCCAATACCTTCATACCATTTAGATTTTACCTATATGGACTTCATCTACTTCTTCATCTTTTTCCATCTCATTACCCCTAGGGTCATGGGGATTCCCCCCCTTGAGGTGACTACCTCACCTCTAAAGTGACGAGGACACCTGCCTAAGGTGACAGTGGGTGGGTGACCTCTTAGTTGTCGCCATTTAGTAGTTGGGTCAGGATTTTCCCAACCTACAACTTGTGCGATAACAAGGTGTATTCTCATTCTAATATAATAGATATATTGTTACTTAAGTGTCTAATACCTTTAAAAAATATCTTACTTATAATAAATAATAACAATAATAATATATTTTAGTTAATTCATTTTAAATCATCATAAAATTTATATTTTAAGAGATTTAAACCTATTATATAACTACTAAATTTGGAATTAAGATGAATATATGATCATAATAATCATCTTCATCACTATTTTATAATTCAACAATTAAAAAAATCATAAACCAATATACATAAAATTATATATCTCAACTTAATTTTGTATATATACCATGGTTCAATGGGTAAACTTAAATATTTAAAATTTAAAAAAATGAATAATCTTAATTTCAAAAGTGTGCTTTTTAAGGTTTAGAATTCATGGTTTAAGATATGTTTTGTTGGTATCAAATTCAATATAAACAAATTTGGTTGATGCTTTTTTGATTCAAGTGATTTGATGTATTTGGATTTTATGATTACAAACAAACAAAACTTATTATGTCTAACATGCATCGACAACACAATATAAGAATTATTTGTTTTATGTTTCTTTGACAATTATTAAATAATTTAAGATTCACAATTATTATTGTATCATGATGGTTAGAATGAGTTACCATACAATCATATTGTATCATGATGGTTAGAGTGAGTTACCATACAATCATAAGGAAGGAGGTCCAAACTTGAGTTCTTGAAAGGAGATTCCAGTTTAGAAGAAATAAGAAAAACTAGAGGAAGATTGAAAGATTTGAAGAAGGAAATAAATCACTATATTAATTAGGTTAAAGAGTTTATTATGTGAGACCTCAAAATATATGTCACTATCAAGTTCTCTTGGATTTAAAAAATGAAAATAAAATATAATAAGAGAAAGTAAAATATTATGTTCCTTATTATTTAATGTGTGTTAGTTATACACTTGCAAGAACATGAAAGAAAATTGAAATAGAAGATAGAAACAAGAGAGATGTAACCCAACTAAACTCAATTTTTTATTAATTATAAATAGTGAACAATGCATTAAATTGGCTACACATACTATAATGTATTTAGGGAGGATAATATGGGTTACCTAGGGGTACCCAAGGGGATAATGAATGTAATGTGGCCACAATAATGGAATAGGCCCACTATGCAATTAAAAGGAAATAATATAATAATAAGGGGCAATGGGCATAGAACCCTAGGAATACTCATGAGAAAGTTTAAATACACATGAGTGCCATTGCATGGAGGCATGTTGGATTGTATTGTGTTGTAACAAGCATGGTTTTTGGAGTGATTCATTCCATAAGGAGTATTTGATGATGTTACCCTACCTTAAGGGTTCTTCTCTCTATATTCTTGTGTTTTTCATGGTGAATGTTTTGGGTATCTATGGAGTTTAGGGGTTTATTTATAAACTTTATGGATATATAATAGTAAACCTTGATAGATAAAAGAGAGAATAAACCATAAAAATTTAGAGATAAATCCCTAAACACCCAATATATTCAAATGTTCACCATGAATTTCATAAGAATATAGAGAGAAGAAACCTTCAAGTAGGGTAACAACATCAAATACTCTTTATGGAATGAATCACTCCACAAGTTATGCTTAGTACAACACAATATATTCCAACAAGTTGTCAATACAGTGATATTCATTTGTATTTATATTTTCTCATGAGTATTCCTAGGGCCCTATGCCAACTATCCCTTATTATTATATTATTTCATTTTAATTACATAGTGGCCTATTCCATTATTATTGCCACATTATAGTCATCATCCCCTTGGATAGCTCCCCAGGTACCCCATATTATCCTCCCTAGTAAAATTCCATTCCATCCCCCTTGGCACGTTTCATCCTCAAAACATGGGAATAATCCATATAATATGACCTATTAAGAAACATAGTCAACTGGTACCATGCACAAGCATCCATCCACCCCAATGAAGTGAGGAATTTGGGTCCAACTATTTCCTTTCCTCAATCTTGATTCAGGTTTCTTATCGGGATCCATGTGTTCATTGTGTTACTCTGATATCACCATGTATTGCTTTTAGTCATCCATGTGCCTCCATGTTGGTTGCCTCTTTGGTTCCATGTCGATCCATAGTAAGTTTATTGCTCATTCCCTTGCCTTGACAACTATTGTTTCTTCGAGTGGTGGAAGTGGTGATATACAAAAACCTTGGCTATCAATTTTTATTTCTTTAACTCTTCAACATGTAGTTCATTAGCTTCTTCTTCATGTTTATGCCCTACTTTGGGATTTTCTTTAGGTTCTTATGTAGGTTCTTCTTATGATTCAACCCTGGAATATTCATCTAATGTGTCATTAGGTATTGCAATTTGTTTCCCTGCAAGGACTTCTACATGTGCCTCCTTGGGCTCTTCTTGTTTAATAAGAGAAATGTCCTCCACTATAAAAAAAAAAAATCTTGTATCAAAGCTTCAAAAAATTATTTTTCACGTTAATATTAATTATACCAACTGAGTCCATCCATGAGTATCCCAAAAAAATATCCACATTGTTAGGCTCCAATTTTGTCATATTTTTTGTCATACAAATACACTCATTATTACACCTTCTCCTCGCATTTCGTTAATAATATATCTCTAATCACACCATAAACCTCCATTATCTTCTATTATTTATCCTATGTGGTTAATACATGATTTTCCATATTTTTAGTGATTAAAAGGATGATTATACAATAGTTTTTCTAATGATGGTTTAATCCTATGTTTCTATATCCAAACAATATGTTCTCGCACTATTCTCGCACTCTAAGTCATCCAGGATCGAAGAGAAAAAAAACCACTCAATTTCTTAGGGAAATGCTTGAAACGTGCACCTTCGTCCTATATCCGATTCTTCCATTCCATTCCCTCGACATAGGCCATCATAGTCATAGGAAGGGTACCAGAAGGTTCTACAGTCATCTGGTACCTGCACAGTCATCTGGTACTCACACTCCATGTCATCTGGTACTCACACTCCATGTCATCCGGTACTCACAATTCATCTCATCTGGTACCAGAATGTTCCAGAAACCATCCAGTACTAGAATGTTCTAGGTCATCCCGTACCAACATCAATAACCATCTGGTACTAGATTATAGTAAAAAAATTGGAATGCTTCTAGAGGGAAATCGGGGGCATGGGTTTTGTCTAGAATGATGTCAACATGTTGATGAGTAGGTTAGAACCCACCCATATCGCATGTGTGGACCTCCAACTTAGAGGGAATTATTCTTCAAAAATTAGTAAAAATCTGAAACTGCCAACTAGCACCTCGATTTCCTTCCAGATGGTATCATCTCTAGAAATTCTACGATATGGGTTTTGTCTAGAATGTGGAAAATTGAATTAATTAAGGGCACTTTTTCAAAATTCATTTTTTTTTTTTAAGATATGGGTGGATATGTAACTCGAATCTGCCCAAATTGATGAAAAACCCATATTTTTGTGATTTTTCTCTAAAATTTGTAAAATTGGTTTTAACCAAAAGCCAAGTTTGGGGGATTTGGTTCTATCCTTTCTCCTTGGATTTTTATGTATAAATAGAGCCTCATAGGGCTGATAAGGGAGCCATCATTATCATTATCATCATTTTTAATTGATTATTTGTGAATAACAAGCATGAGAGAGTTGATTTCGTAAACATGGTCTTTGATCAAAATGGAGAATTGATTGTTGTTTAATTATTGTGCATCTTATTCACTTGAGATGATTGTCTTTTAAGCAAGGTTATTCGGCATGGGAAGGGCTCCTCATTCTGAGTAATACCCTGCTACCCTCTTTTACTCTCATAGATTAGATTGCTTGTGTTTATTTTTGTTTAAATTTCATTTCTAGTTTAGTTGTTATCTTATTGATATGCATTCAATTTTTGTAGAGTTGCAAGTTCAATTTCAATTTAGTATATTCAGATTAGCACATACTTAGGAATGATTCTTCAGTTGGTGAATTAGTGTTTTGTTTCTATAATTGCATTTAACATTGCTTTATCATTCCACCATAAACATGTTATTTCAATTACTAGAACTTATAACCAACAATTCAATCCATTGTGCAAACTGATTATAGATTATACACATTAAATCACCCCAAACCATGACAATGATGTGTGCATAAATAAGGTTTAATATCACGGTTGCATACTTTTTCTAAATCTCCTTTTATAACACAGTCACACCCCCTATCAGATTCATTGCAATTTCATCACAATGCCTTCACCCCACTGTGATTTCACCCAGTCTCTTAGCCATGCTTTCATCCCTCAGATCACATCATAAATTTTCCTAGTTTGCACCCTCCTTACTGCTGGTCAAAGTTCTGTTAGTTGACAACAATTTCATTAGTTCTTAGATTGTGTTTTATGTGTGTTTCTAAAAATAAAACAAAAAAAACCTTTCATACATAAAGTTGTGTCTTCATTTCTTTCATAAGGAATAAATAAGAATTAAACATGTGCATTCATCAAAATTGATTTCTTAGGTTTTGTTTTAATACATCTTTATGCATGCACAAGAAATTGATTTCTTCATACTCAACATTCCATTAAAAATACAAATTATCTTTGACCAATTGCACCCATATTTGAATAATGAAGATATTGGATATGGAAGTTTCTCATTATGATTCCATTCATTGACATTCATTTGTAAAATTCTGCTTGAAAATCCAATAAAACAATATACAATAATTTTTTCTAATACCATTACACCATCTTCTTGTACTCTGATTTCTTTTACTGTTTATGAGAAATTGTCAAATCCACAATTCGAGTGAACATAAAAGAGTGCATTTCTCATTGTCCAATCTTGTCATTAATCAGATATCCATTATTCTTCCATGCATTTTCTGTAGAGTCCACTCTTATTTTTGTTGACACTTGTAACCATTTGAAGAATTGTTCTTGAGATCCAATTTTAGATTAATTTCATTTATTGGTCATTATTAGTTTTCTTTCATTGTGATTTGGCTTTTCCATAGTTTATTTCCTGTCACTTGAATTCATTTCCATTTGCTTGTTTCTTTTATTGCATTTAAGTGTGGATCCACTATAGGAAATAATCATTGAAGGATAGAAAACTTAAATAAGCTACTCACGATTAATCACACGAACATCACCCCAAGTGCATGAAAGACCGTGATCTAAGCCTTTATAAAACTAAGTTATTTCTATGTCCCAGTGATGAATCCTTAGTGTTTATCTCATGCATTTTACATTTAAATTCTGCAGTGTGGATTTGAGGATTGTTTTGTTGGCTTTAGTTAGGCTAAACTAGGCTTCAATCCTGCATTTCTTGTGCTTACACCTTAAAGCTTATGAGCCCCAGTTGATAATTTAATGTGGGAATTAATAGTGCATATATTTAGCCCCACATTTTTGGCATCGTTGTCTAGGAGGTGGTAAAGGGATTAGAGCATAGGTAAGTTTTTTTTATTTCTCCAAAGTCTTGATTGTTCCTTTAATGAAAGTTTGTTTATTTTCATGCAAGTGTGGTCTGCTTTTAAGGACGACCTAAGGGTGGAGATAAAAATTTAAGACGTGGAGTTTCTCCCAAGATAGGTTGTCCTCTTCCTTTTAGTAGTTAGAATTAATGTTTTATTGGCATTAGCTGTATATATATATGAGAAGAGAATATAATTTTTGTGAACATATAACTTGGTGACTACAGGGTCCTAGTAGCATGGTGAAGCTTTGAGTATATAATTGGTTTTCTTACATTTTCTTTTAGTTTGCTTCTCTTTATTTCTTTAGGATTTAAAAAAAAAATTGGGCATTGTAAGAACCCCCCCTCCCCCCTCTACACTAATCCATGTGTGAAAGAAGACCCATAAACCAACAACAAGGACTCAAAGATGATCAAGAGTTTGGAAGAACTCTCTCCATCCTAGGAGAAACTGGGATTTCAATCTCTGCCTCACAAAAAGAACAAATATTGACAGCAGTCAAAAACCTATCTATCTCTCCAGAAGTGATAGAAAAACAAGATTTCCATGAGCTACATCCACAATAAGATCTAGAAT
Organism: Picea engelmannii; assembly: GCA_009831015.1. NCBI lineage: Eukaryota > Viridiplantae > Streptophyta > Pinopsida > Pinales > Pinaceae > Picea > Picea engelmannii. The sequence continues at coordinate 858,054 of ML784043.1, read as the reverse complement.
CCTCCTTTGATCACCCTTTCCAACTTGTAGAGGAGACTGAAGAATCATTCAATGGAGAGAAACTACTAGAACCTGAGATGGAGGAGTTCTTGACATACATATCACCATATCCAATATGCATCCAAGAGACAAACCATCCGAAAGAAGATGATCTGCGTGGCATGATAGAGGGAGACATGCAGAGTGTTATAACTGAGGAAGTGAACCAAGAACATCAAGATTACATTGAAAATTGGTTACAGATGACAACTAGATTGAGCCACCACTCTCTTCTTCGACAACTCTTTACATCCTATCATTCAAGTCAGTTGGTTCCTCAGGTTCAGGTACTTATTAAAGTATATTGTTCAAACTTGAATGTGAGTATATCCATAATCTTGTTACGCACGTGGATTCATTGGAAGTATTCATATACTTGAAAAGGGGTCATTTCTTACATTAGGTAGGATAGTAAATAAGTAAATAAATGTTGCATATAGTTGTTAGTTTGGTGAAACATCATTTTTATGTGTTCTAGAATACTTAGAACTACCAAGATGATAAAATAATCTTAAGGGAGTATCGTTGCCCCCATAATTGTTAATGTGTTTTCAGCAGATAGATATTTTTCAAATTTTTCTAAATAAATGAGGCCAGGACGATTTGTTGGAGTTTTGCAGGCATTATCTTTTTGGTTGGATTTGAAGAACATCTTCATGAATTATTTAAGGAAGTAATTGCATTTCTTTTGGTTCTGTTGTTTCATAAAAAAATGTCTTTTATTCTGATCTTTTGTTACCTAAGATTATTTCGGAACAGTCGAATCCCTTTTTCTATTACTCTCCTAAAATTTGTTTTTCTGAAGACTAATTTATGACCTTTATTAGTTTTTCTCTACTATTTTTATGAATTGTTTTCCTTGTAGAAATTTACAGTTTAGGTAATTATTAATAATGAAAAACTAAGGCCCGCAGGGGTGTAGACCACTTGCCAAGTGCCATGTAAATCGAAGGAAATGTAAAAAGGAGGTCTCAAGTTTGATTCTCACCCCAATTTACTCATGTCCCATGCTTTCGGGTTGTGTGGACACACCTAGAGGTTATAGAGGTAGCAGATAGGAATCGACCCCGTGTCATGTGAGTACGAGAACCATGAGTTGTCGATTCCGCCATTCACAAAAATAAAATAAAATAAAAATAATAATGCAAAACTAAAAAAAGAAAATAGTTCAATTAATCAAACCCAAGAATTTTTGTCACAACTAATCGTTTTCAATATATTTCATTTTCATTCTTTATACAAAATTTCAGATCATTTATTATAGCAGGAACTCATAGCCATGTCTTTGATTATGCTATGTGATTACATAAAGTTAAATTCCATATTATGAGGCCCATAGGAAGCTAATACATCTTGATCTAATCTCAAAGTTGGTCAATAGAGCATCCTTATTAAAGAGTAGTAGGGGAGTGCATGAAAATTCTACCCATGGGAACACTACCATAATCTTATATGGAAAAGATGAACTTGAGTACTAGAGGCGCATTTATCTCATTCTCTCATGGTGTCAACCACCACACATTAAGGAAGTTTGACCATGATATGTCTTTGGACTAAATCTCAATACATATGTCTATTTTTCATGCGAACAATCTTTTATTGGAAATATATAAAATATCTTCCAACCCAATACCATCTCATCCGGTAAAAATGTTTTCAAAGATGCTTCCCCATCCCCCATACGAACACAATATATAAATTTTATCTTAAGCGTAAATTTTGGGATAGGAGCCTTTGATGGAAAATGGGTGTAAGAAGCTAACCCATCGGGATACTGAACATGTCTACTGGCAGCGGGTACCGGCCTGTGGTGTGACTAGGAAAACCCATCAGGGTACTGAAGAGACTCGTGAGAAATGGGGCATTCTTCCCAGGGAGGATATTTCTTAGATGTCAAAATTATCCCATCGGAGTACTTAAAAAGCTTTCTAGCAATGGGTTATGATTTTGCTATGCCTAATCTATATTTGTATATATAAACAATATACTTGTCTAAATCATTAAGAAGAAGCATGCATGGTTGAACTAAAGGCTAAATAAATTTTGTCTATTTTCCATTTGAGAATAACCCTAAGTTGACCTTAAGACCCTATCATCCAATTCATACTATATCTAAGATGTATTATCTTAAGAGTGGGACCATGATCTTAGAAGCCTAACATACTCAACTATGAAATTTATCTTCATTATTTAAATGACTGTAAATATTTTGAGAGTGAAAAGGGTTGACTAGTTTCCTATGGGGGTTTTCATTTGCTGAGACTGTTGATACTCTTTTATTTTCCTTTCTAAAGGATAATAAAAAAATCCCTACTCCAATTTATATAGGACTCTCTAAGAATAAGTGTTGCTAATATTTTGATGAGGTTTGTATAAGCAAGGAAATAGAAATCTTTGCTATAGAACATAAAAGTTGGTTATACATAGAGGAGGAATATTCACAAGTGATTTTTGAAAACTGCTCAATTTTCATACATTCATGCTAATTGTCATCAAATATTTATTGGAAATTTTTAATGAATGTAGCATTAGATGTAATTCATCATATGATCAGTTTGTATTGTCATGATCTTATGATCTTCTTTCTCTATGTTTAGGATTATTACTCATAAATTGTGTACCAACAATTTATTCGCAGCTCTTAGAATATGTTCTTAGTAGCTCTCAAATTGGTATCAGAAATTTTGTAGCAGTTTGCATGAGGATATGCAAAGTCTTAGGATTGGGGGTGAAGAGATCCTCAGATCAGTTCTAGATCTTCAAATTCTTGGCAGTATCTCCAGCATATCCAACATCTTTAGCTAGTTCTTTTTTTCTTCAGCAGATAAAGTTATGTTCTATTTGGATTTCATCAATTTCCATCAATTCTCAACCTTGCTCCACTTCATCTTCAAATTTCAGTAGTCCACATCATGGCTCCATGGATATTTTGTCCCGTTATGCATAGTTTCCACTTTGTCATGCATTAGAATTCAAAGTGAAGGTAAATTGAGGTAAAACTAGTACAAATCATTTAAATTTACTAAGAATTTGGAAACCATGATGCATAACCACTATTACCCACTCCACGTTCCATTATGCATTATCACAACTACTCAGTAAACCCTCCATCTTCACTCCATTTGTCATAATGAAAATTATACATTGATCATAAGACCAAGTAATGAAAAGGAAATATGTGGTATATAAATACAAAGAAACATCTATAGTGTCTTCTCTTTGTACATCATAAAGCATTCTTAAGTCATCTCAAAGAGAATGAAATCATTGTTTCCTATCCAAACAAAGAACCGCAAAGTAAATATTGGTCTTAAAATTGATCTAAGATACAGAGTATAAAGACGTCCAATTTTATATGACCACTATCACCATCATTTTATAAACCATTAACCATCACTTTGATACCCCATCCACTGCTTGTCCTCCATTTTTATGATAATTTTGTTTCTTCGTTTGAAATCAATTTGTGGCAGTTTCCTAAGTGTTGCTCCACAAGAACCAACACACAATGTAACATAAATCTATAAGCAAAGTATCATAAGTTCTTCACCTTGTTTTCATGAGGACATGCAAATCCTTGGGTTTCGGGGTGTGTTGGGATCCAATTTTTTCATATTTTCCTCCATACAAATACACTCATCATTACACCTTATCCTCACATTTCATCAAAAATATATCCCTAATCACACCATAAACCTCCATTATCTCTTGTTATTTATCCTATGTGGTTAATACATAATTTTCCATATTTTTAGTGATTAAAATGATGATTATACAATAGTTTTGTTGATCATGGTTTAATCCTATGTTTCTATATCCAAACAATATGTTCCCACACTATTCCCGCACTCCAAGTCATCTGGTACCAGACGGTTCTATAGACATCGGGTACCTGCACAATCATCCAACACTCACACTCCATGCCATATGGTACTCACACTCCATGTCATCTGGTACTCATAATTCATCTCATCCGGTACCATAATGTTCCAGAAACCATCTGGTACTAGAATGTTCTAGGTCATCAAGTACCAGCATCAACAACCATCCATACTGGATTATAGTCGAAAATTTGGAATGCTTCTAGAGGAAAATCAAGGACATGCGTTTTGTCTAGAATTACGTTGACATGTGGATGAGTAGGCTAGAATCCACCCAAATCCCACATGTGGACCTCCAACTCAGGGGGAATGATTATGCAAATATTAGTAAAAATCTCAAACTGCTAACTTGGACCTCGATTTCCAGGCAAATGGTATCATAACTATAATTTCTATGATATGGGTTTTGTCTAGAATGTGGAAAATTGATCAGAGCTTGGGCACTTTTTCAAAATTTGATTTTTTTTGGAAGATATGGGTGGATATCTAACTCGAATTTTCCCAAATTGATGAAAAACCCAGATTTTTGTGATTTTGCTCTAAAATTTGTACAATTGGTTTTAACCAAAATCTGAGTTTGGGGGATTCTGTTCTATCCTTTCTCCTTGGATTTCTATGTATAAATAGAGCCTCATAAGGATGAGAATGGATTTATCATTATCATTATCATTCTTTGTAATTGATTATTTGTGAAGAACACACATGAGAGAGTTGATTTTGTAAACATAGTCTTTGATCAAAATGGAGAATTGACTGTTGTTGATTTAATGTGCATCTTCTTAACTTGAGTTGATTGTCTTTTAAGCAGGGTTATTCAACATGGGAAGGGCCCCTCATTCTGAGTAATACCATGCTACCCTCTTTTACTCTCATAGATTAGATCGTTTTTGTTTATTTTTGTTTAAATTTCATTTGTATTTTAGTTGTTATCTTGTTGATCTGCATTCAATTTTTGTAGAGCTGCAAGTTCAGTTTCAATTTAGTATATTCATATTAGCACATACTTAGGAATGATTCTTCAGTTGGTGTAATAGTGTTTTGTTTCTATAATTGCATTTCACATTGCTTTCTCATTCCACCATAAACATGTTCTTTCAATTACTAGAACTTATAGCCAACAATTCAATCCATTGTGCAAACTGATTATAGAGTATACACATATTAAATCACCCCAAACCATGACAATAATGTGCGCATAAATCAGGTTTTAATATCATTGTTCATACTTTTTCTAAATCTCCTTTTAAAACACAGTCAAACCCACTATCATATTCACTGTAATTTCATCACAATGCCTTCACCCCACTGTGATTTCACCCAGTCTCTTAGCCATGCTTTCATCCCTCAGATCACATCATAAATTTTCCTAGTTTGCACTGTCCTTACCGTTGGTCAAAGTTCTGCCAGTTGACAATGTTTTCATTAGTTTTTAGATTGTCTTTTATGTGTGTTTCTAAAAATAAAACAAAACAAACCTTTCATACATAAAGTTTTGTTTTCATTTATTTTGTAAGGAATAAATAAGAATTAAACATGTGCATTCATCAAAATTGATTTCTTAGGTTTTGTTTTAATACATCTTTATTCATGCATAAGAAATTGATTTCTTCATAGTCAACATTCCATTAAAAATACAAATTCGATTTGACCAATTGCACCCAAATTTGAATAATTAAGAGATTGGATATTGAAGTGTCTCATTACCATTCCATTCATTGACATTCATTTTTAAATTTCTACTTGAAAATCCAATAAAACAGTATACAATAAATTGTTCTAATACCATTACATAATTTTCTTACACTCTGATTTCTTTTATTGTTTATGAGAAATTGTCTAATCCGCATTTCGAGTGAACACAAAGGAGTGCATTTCTCATTGTCCAATCTTGTCATTAATCAAATATCCATTATTCTTCCATGCATTTTCTATAGAGTCCACTCTTATTTTTGTTGACACTTGTAACCATTTGAAGAATTGTTCTTGAGATCCAATTTTAGATTAATTTCTCTTATTAGTCATTATTAGTTTGCTTTCATTTTGATTTGGCTTTCCCATAGTTTATTTCCTGACACTTGAATTCATTTTTGTTTGCATGTTTCTTTTATTGCATTTAAGTGTGGATCCACTATAGGAAATAATCATTGAAGGACATAAAACTTAAGTAAGCTACTCATGATTAATCACATGAACATCACCCTGAGTGCAAGAAAGAATGTGATCTAAGCATTTATAACACTAAGTTATTTATATGTCCCAGTGATGAATCCTTAGTGTTTATCTCCCACAATTTATATCTTCCTCGATCTAATTCTTCATTGACATCAATTAAGCTAGGTATTTTTCTTCCTAATTCAAGTGATTAATTAATTAAGTCCCTCTCAACACCTTTTTCTTCTATTTCTTCGTTGACTTTGGATTAAGTGACTTTTCCTATGCGTTTGGCTTAATTCATCATTTATCCATTTAGTCACCCTTATTTCTCCCCTTGTTCCTTGTTTGTGCCTGACTATAGTCTACGGGAACAAATAGACTACTAAGTCACTCCCTACTAGCCTCCTCTTTGGAACGGGACATCAGAGTCCTCCCTTCATGAGATTGCTTGTCCTCAAGCAACATCAATCATGGGTGTTTCAATATATATTATCCCTCCCATGTGGCATTCTCCACTGGAAGTCCCCTCCATATGAACAAGCACTCCTTGATGACCTTACTCCTCAATCTGCGCTCTCTCTGCTCTAGTACCTCCTCTGGTACTAGCTCCAACTAACTCTCCTCATCCAAGGGTGGAAAATTCTCTAAAATGCTAACTTGTTGTCCCACTTCCTTTTTAAGGAAAGAAATGTGGAACACGTTGTGAATGTTGCTACCCTCTAGTAGCTCTATCTCATAGGCCACTTCACCTACCTTCCTACTGAACCTATACAGTCCATAGAATCTAGGCTTCAACTTCTCTACCTTGCTTCTTTTCAAGGAATATTTTATGTACAGTTGTAATTGCAGAAACACCAAGTCCACTACCTCGAAAATACACTCTATCCTCTGCCTGTCTGCATATATATTTTGTTGTTTCTGATCTGCCTGCAATTTCTCCTTTACTGCCCATAGAATCCTCTAACTCTCCTCAACCCAGTCTTTGCCCCCCGGAACCCTCTTATCCCCAAAAATAGTCTCCACAAAAGAGGGTGCATAATATCCATACATTGCTCTAAACAGAGACATCCTAACAGACATGTGGTAAGTTGTGTTGTAATGATACTCACCCCATGTGCAACCCTCTCACCCATGTGCACTTCTTCCCCCCCACATAATTTCTCAGATACCCCTCCACCCATTTGTTGACAATCTTTGTGTTTCCATTTTTCTGTGGGTGGTTGCTGGTACTCATGGCTAACTCAGTGCCCACCAACCTAAAGAGCTCCTGCCAAAATGCGTTGATGAAGTGTCCATCTCTGTCACTGACTATCTGCCTAGGTAAACCGTGCAATCGAAAAACCTCTCTGAAAAATAGCATTTTTACATGTATATCCTTGTAGTCCATGGGTATGGCAAAGAACTGTGAAAATTTGTTCAGTCTGTCAACCACTAGAAATATACAGTCCCTTCCCTGCACTTGAGGAAGACCTGTAATGAAATCCATAGAAATGCTCTCCCATTTCTGCTCCGGAATGGGTAGAGGTTGAAGTACCCTCGTGAGGTGTGTCTTCTCAGACTTGTTATACTGACAAGTTGTGCACTCCTGGATTTGTTTCTATACATAATCCTTGAAACCCTTCCATGAGAATCTCTCCCTAATCTGCCTGTAAGTTTTGAAGTATCCTCGATTCCTGACTGTAGGTGAATCATGACACACCTTTAGAACCTTCACTTTCAAGGTAGATTCTGGAACCAAGTAGATCTGGTCCTTATAGAAAATGAAAGTGTATAGCACTCGATATCTATCATAAATTACATGTCCATCCAGTACCTCACAAGAAAATAAAAATTGGAGTACTCCACCAACAAATGTGTCTTCTAGTCTATGCAAATATCCATCATCGAACACCCTGTTGGCCTCCTGGACAAAGCATCTGCTACGACACTCATTTTTTCTTTAACATAATCAATGTCAAAGACAAAGGCTTGTGTCTTTGAAACTTACTTATGTCATCTCTTATTGAGGTATTTATAATCCAGGAAATACTTGAGACTGTTGTGATTAGTCTTCACTACAAATATGCTACCCACTAGATATTGTCTGAATTTGGTTAAGACATGGATGATTTCCAACATTTCCTTCTCGTAAATCAAATAGAGTCTCTCCAACTCATTGATCTTCCTACTCTCAAACACAATGGGATGGCCCCCTTGCATCAAAACTACTCCAATCCCCACCCCTGATGCTTCACACTCTAAGACAAGCGACAAAGAGAAATATAGAAGGGATAGAATAAGGCATGTATGCATAACCTCCTTCATTTTCTCAAAATTCTGTTGTGACTCATCCATCCAATGAAAATAACTTTTCTTGGTTAGATCTGTGAGCGGTGCTCCCAACTGGGAAAATCCTCTGACAAACCACCTGTAGTAAATCCATAACCCAAAGAATCCCTTCAGCTCTGTGAGGGTCTTGCGTGTTGGCTAATCTAGAATGGCCATGATGAACCTGTACTCCCTGCTCACTGATGATATGCCCCAAGTACAATAGTTCTCTCATGTCGAACTCACACTTGTACTCCTTGGCATATAATGATTGTGCCTTCATAATTTCCAAAACCTCCTCCAAGTGTGCCAGATGCTCATCCCATGTCATGTTGTAAATCAATATGTCATCGAAGAATACCAAAAAGTACCTCCTCAACTTCCCCTTGAATATGTGATTCATGCAAGACTGGAAAATGGTCAGTGCGTTGGTAAATGTAAACAGCATGACCAAAAACTCGAAATGTCCAAAATGGCATCTGAATGTTTTCTTCTCTATGTTCTGATATATGATGTTGATCTAATGATATCCTGACCATAGGTCAATCTTGGTGAAGAAAATTGTCCCATGTAGCTCATCCATCAACTCATCTATGCATGGAATGGGGTACCTATTCTTAATCGGTTTCTTATTGAGAGCTTTGTAGTCAATGCACATCCTTAATGTGTCATCTTTCTTTAGTAGAAAAGTGACTGAAGAAGCAAAAGGACTCGTGTTGGGCTAGATGTGCCCCATCTCAAGCAATTCTTTGATTTCTTTCTAGATCTTGTCCTTGAATATCTTGGGGTGCCTATAGGGCATGATTATCATCGGTGTAGCCCCTACCTCCAACTAAATAGTTTGCTCAAACCCCTTGTCTGGTGGTCTCCCGGGTGGTATCGGCCCAAACACTGGCTCATACTGACTCAGAAGATTCCTGATCTATGGATGGTAATGATCTATTCCCTCTAAATCCTTTCGGGTGGTGATCAGACACTTCGTTGCATATGCTACATCATTGTGACAGAAGATTCACTCCATATTCTTCATTGGTACTTCCCTGGGTGCTCCTGTAGGCATACCTATTAGTACCACTCTCGATCCACTGGCGTCTTTGAAACTCACGGTCAAAATATAATAGTTGAACCCAATATCCCCTAGTGAATATAGCCATTGTACCCCCAACACTCCATTTGTATCTAACAAGTCAACTACATAAAAGGTATTTTTCAAGGTGTAATTTCCTATCTTGACCTCTAGGTCTGGGACCATGTCCAAGCATGTCATAGTGTATCCCTCTACCACTACCACGTGGAACCCCTCAAACGCCTAAGTGCATAACCCCCTCCGGGATACTAAGGATGCATCTATGAATTTGTGGGTGGCCCCACCATCAACTAGAATTGTCATGTGTTTCCCCTGTATAAGGCCCTTAAGCCTAAGACTGTTGTACCTGGGTACTTCGGAAAGGCTTGTTAGGTTCCCCTTTTCACCTCTCTACGAGGTTTTGTCTCCTCCATTGGATGTGTCTCTATCTGTATCTGAGGTTTCTTCGGATGTCGCTCTGGCTCATGTGTAGTATCATCCTTTGAATCATTGTCTTCTTGTGCCCTGATCTCCTCATCCTCCTCCTCACTTCCTGATTCCACCTCAATGTAGTGGATATGCCCCTTTCCCATGCATCTATGCCCTAGGACCCAAGGGTCTCTGCAAGAGAATAAAAGATTCTTCCTCATTAACTCTCTTCTAGTGTCATCATCCAACTTGGGTTTACCCTTCCATTCCCTCTGAGGATTTTTCGAATCTTTGTCTCCCTGTGGTAAAAATTTTGGGTTTCATTGTTGAGTCCCCCATGTCTCTCACATGCACAATGGCCTCATGTAGGGTGTGAGGTTTGAAATCCTTAACCCAATGCCTCAATAGATCTATCAATGCCTCAGTGAACAACATCGCCAATATGTGCTCTGATATATCTAATGTGTGCACTTCCTTTCATTCAAACTTTGTGATGAAGGCCTCAAATAACCTTGTCTGTCTCAACTCTATAAGATCCCTGAAATGTAGTTCTGGATCTCTCCTTTAAAACCTCTCCATCAACCTCTCGATGAAATACAACTACAAAGTAGTGTGGTTGTGACCCAAGGTCACCAACCCATGGTACCACCACTCATGGGCCTCCCCATCCAAGTTCAAGGTGGCGAAGCTAATAGCTTCTAACTCTATCATCGAGTTGAGCTTGAAATATGTGTCAATCTTTTGTACCCATGAACATCGTGATGAACCATCGAAAGTAGGAATGTTCAACTATCCCACTTTCTTAATGAATTCCATGTTTTGAGTTTGCGCATTGCCCCTCTGTGCCTCCCAGGTTTTGTTTTGATGCCTAATCAAACAATAGTCTAGCAAACTCATGTATGCATGGAACTCTAGTCCCAGTTCCAAATAATCTCTCATGTACTCCCCAAATGGGTCTTATGGCACCGCGTTCCCTTGTACTAGTTTTCATCCTTCCTTCCCTGGATGTCCCGATGCATATCCCCCCTAGAATTGCAGATATAATGATTGAGGAATCCTCCCATATGATGTATAGACACGGATTGGTGAAGGATGTCCACTCACTTCACCCTGAGATCCACTAGATTCATTGGCCCCACCTCCCTGGTTTCCTCCTAACCCACTCTCTCCTCCTGTAGCATTGGCACCCATGGTGCTCACACTATGATGGATCATATGTTTGTTGATGTCCATCTGTGTTATGGAGTTCATCATGTCTCGTTGTCCTCTAGCTAGGTCATTCAAGATGTCCTGCGTACTGTCAGAATGTGTAGCATGGCCTTCTCCCTACCCTCTGGTGTCTCAAGCTTGTCACCCATATTCCTTTCTATGTCTGCCTTTGTGTCAAAACTGATGTTATCCCTGTCCTCTAACTCTAGATCTGTATCTGATTGAGTGTGGAAGGGAGTGTAGTCCCTTCTTTTCTTGTCTCTTCTATCTCTACTATGTCCTCTATGGTACTGAATGTACTCATCCCCAATATTTCCTTGGCCCTCTGGGTATTCTGCACCTATTCCTGGAATTATGGGTTCATGAGAATCACTTCTTCACGGGATGGTAGGAAGAAGGCTCAGATACCACTGAAATATCCCAAATCCGGTGGATCTGGATATTTGTTGTTGAACTAGTGTTTTGACTCTCAGATATGATACTCTGGGGGTTTCTGGATGCATTTTAGTTACTTGTTTAACATGCTTGGTGATTTTCACATGTGTGTGTTATATAAATAAGGTTTGAGTAGTATATATATGATGCATGTGAAATAAGGAACCGACAATCTCAATAGCATGTATTATGTGGAAAAAGCAGGAAATACAACTAATATGTTGAAAGAAGAGAACTAATAATCAACTAGATCTCATCGATCATCACTGGAATACAATGAAACTAATATAAAATACCTGTGATTAGAATATGTGAATAGATCTGCACATGCAGCTCCAGAAAGTCACAACAATTGCTGCAAATGAAGGATATAATCGCCCTAGTGGATATCCTCAACTGATCGGCCTGAAAATTATCTCAAACTGTGTGTCCTGGACTTTAGGCTCCTCCTAGTATCTGTCGAACTAAATATCAGCACATTGAAGCTCTGGATGAACCCTAGATGATATCCCCTTGGGGGTTGCACACCTCCAAGGCTCTGACAATGCACCCTAGTGATTCCAATAACATAATCCACTAATATATGTCTCGAAATTTGCACCTTATCCTCCTTTGTACTGGGTCAGAAGGGTTTCCCCAAATATGATCTAGAAATATCCCTAGAAACCCAAATGTCCTTCCTCAGGTGATGCACACTTCTTGGCTATCTGATATGCCCTAGTAGATTCCACCGTCATAATATGATAAATGGTCACTAGAAAATTTGGGTCATTTTGTGTTGGCTATTTTGATGCTCTTACGATGTTATGTCATGGAATTTGTGACAAATCTGGACTCTCTAAAATGTCATTTTATGTCATGTGGCAATTGCAATGAAATTGAATAAACATTGCAAGAGCGACTCCCCTAGGGAACTTATCACAATTGCAACAAAAAATAAATATCGTTGCCAATACGACAATTTAGGCAAAAAAATGAAACCAACATTTCGTCTCAATTGTGATGACCCTTGTGACGACAACTTTCATTGTTTACATAGAAAAATTGTCGCAACAATTCAAGTTGTCGTCTCAAGTGTGATGACAATTTTTCGTTGTTTACATAGCAAGTCGTAGTTATTTAAGTTGTCATCTCAAGTGCGACGACAGCTTTTTGTTGTTTACATAGAAAAACTATTGCATCTATTCAAGTTGTCGTCGCAAGTGCGACGACAACTTTTCGTTGTTTACATAGCAAAACTATCGCAGCTATTTAAGTTGTCATCGCAACCGCGACAACAACTTTTCGTTGTTTACATAGCAAAACTGACGCAACTATTTAATTTGTCATCTCAAGTGCGATGACAACTTTTCGTTGTTTACATAGAAAAATTGTCACAGCTATTTAAGTTTTCGTCACACTTGTGACGACAACTTCTGTTGTTTATATAACAAAATTGTCGCAACTATTTAAGTTGTCGTCGCAAATGTGATGAACAATATTTATTTAAAAAAAAATAAAATTATTTGATTTAATATTACCATTTTAATATCAATATTAATACAGGATGCAAATGAAGAGGTTAATGATCTTATTAGAATATTTTATCACATAATTAAGGTGCAATAGACCAAAGAACAAGTGAATGAGAGATTCCAAGAATATCAAAATAAGATGAAAATTATTTTTGATAGAAGAGTTAAAGAGAGACTTTACTCTTTTACTCCATGAGATTTGGTGCCACATCAATGTTACCAAGGAAGAAGATGGTAAAGTCAACGATATTAATGGAATAGGGCATCAATGAACAATTATGTGACAAGATATTATCAAATATTTAAGGAATCAAGGGAAAGGAAGCTATCAAAGAATGACACTGAAAAGAACTAAATATGGATGGATGAGTAATCATATTGTATGACAACATAAATATAAGTAACTCAATTACTTGGTTTCATCACATGCAAAATATTTATCCACAAAGCTTTTAGGATATTTTTTCGAATCAGGGTACTTATGTTATGACCCAATGGGGGGTATATATGGGGTTGAATGTATATGTAATTGGATTGAATGCATATGTAATGGTGTTAAATGTATATTAAATAGGGGGCAATCTAATAGAGGGGCCACATGTGCAATGAGTGAGAATATGTATATATAGAGATCAATATAGTTATTATCAGGAAACATTTGAACATATGATTTGGATATATGGATGTACTTGGGTTATATGGAGGAATTTGTTCCTAACTATAAGGAAGTTGTGCTCCACACTCACATTTGGCGTACAATGTGTATATTGGTTGAGCGTGTTATTTTGAGTATTTGGACAATAACTCTTACTTACCCCATGGATTTGCCTTCTAGATATATACTAAGGGCAATTGGTTTGCATGATGTAATCAACAAAAACTGAAATCAATTCTATAATTGTCAAGTTTCTTGATAGTTCAAACAATATTTTTCTTGATAATCATTATCTTGTTAAAGTGTTGCCATCCTCTTTATTTGGTCATCTTGAAGTCATTGTGCATTTTTCTCTAAAAGAAGGTTTCATTTTTAATAAATCTTATTCTAATTATAATATGAATGATATTTTCTTAATAGCCAAGTTTGTATGGAGATGATTTCATTCATTTTGGTGAGTGGTAGTTTATGTTCCTAATATTTCGTTATCCCTAAGACCAATATATGGCATGCCCATTATATTGTTTCCATGCTTTGAATACAATGCACACCAACCACCCAACTTAAACTCACATCAAACCAAGGTTGTGAGACTTGGGATTGACGAAAATTCAGCGAGTTTGGGATATGGAAAAACTTGGCAACTCGACAAAAATCAGTTCAAAACTCTTCAAATAGAAGCAACACCCAGAATACAGAAAATTTTGTGTATAAAAAATATTAATGACATTTCCATCCTTAAAATATATAAAATGATAGGTTTTCCATCAATTCATCTCATCAAATATAATAACAAAAAATCTGGCACTTAAAATTGTCCTCAAAAACTCAAACATAAATCAAATAACTTGCATGGGACTATGACATCTTTGCAACGAATTCATTCTAGGTGGTGTTTCAGGTTGTTTGTGCCCCACCTTTCATACTGTGGTTATAGTGTTTGCACTTGAGCTTCTTGTCATCATTTGATTCAAGTTTTAAGGAATGTTCTCATGCTTGATCAAAACACCTTTTGGACTTAGGAGCCATGGTTTGTCAAGATTCAATACAAAGAAGAGAAGAGTATATCATTGTAGGTTGATCCCTGAATTAAAAATAAAGATGAAATCTCCAAAATCAGTTTTGCTGAAAATCAGAATTCTTTCTTCAAAATCATAATGCAATTGAAACTGAAGATCTAACATGTAGATATCTTGTCTCTCCACCTCCTATTCGGTCTCCAACCCACAAATACAAGTGTTCTCAAGACTCCAACTGAACCCCAAACAAAAATAACACAACCTGCTAAAAAAAGTTTCAGTGTTCACAGTCCAACTGAAAACTCAAATCAATGAAGATAAAATGACCAAATGAGTGAAATGCATCTTGTTTTTGGGTTATATGCCTTTAGGGTTTCCTTTGATGTGTTCCTGCTCATATTTCTCCCTCCAAAAAACACATTTTGGCCTTTTCTCCAAGTCAATTCCATGTGGGATCCACCTTTGCTTAATGGGCGAGTTTTGCCAGGTTTCAACAAGTCTAACAATTTCGAGTCGGGTTCAATAGGTTTTGGCAAGTTTCATTTATAGGAAAGTTTCACAACAAGTTTTCACTGGTTATTCATTTCAGCATTGACCCAACAAACTCACAGACCTTCGGCATGTCTCACAACATTGCTTCAAACCAAGGTTGTGAGACTCATACTCAACAAAAACTCAGCCAGCTTGGGACTAGGAAAAACTTGACGGCTCAACAAGACTTGACAAAACTCTAAATTGAAAATTAAAATCAAATTTAATTAAAAAAAACTCTCAAAATACAAGAAATTTTATGCAAAAAAAATAATATGACATTTTCGTCCATAAATCTATAAAACAACAGTTTATCCATCAATTCATCTCATCAAATATGATAATATAAAATTTGGCACTTGAAATGTGTTCAAAAACTGTACCATAAATCAAAATTTCAAATAGCTTGGAATCCATCAAATAATAACAAGTTCAACAATTCAACTATTGTACTACATAAATCATGACATAATCATAAACTCAAAATAGACAATGTCTCCAATCTCGAGTATCATTTATTTTGT
>ML784043.1:783282-805592 GCA_009831015.1 Picea engelmannii | reverse complement strand
ATAACGAATAGCTCTTATAACCTTTAATCCTTATAACTCATAACTCCTAACACTTAAAACCCTAACCCCTTTAACCCTTACCGATATTACCTTATTCATAAAACACTAAATCCATATAATCCATATTCGTAAAACACTAACCCGTTACTGCCATGACATCTAACCCCTCACCCATATAACCCATTACACACATATCACCTAATTATTAACAACTATAACCCCTATAAGTCCAAACATGTATACTCTTTAAGTCCTTTAACTAATATCACCCCTAACCTCCCTAACCATAACTCATGTAAGCACTTAACCATTAATCTCTACTCTTTATATATTTATAACCCATAACACCTCATCTAGTTTATAATTCATTTAACTTTTAATAGTTATAACCCATTATTTCCAAATACCTATAATGTCTTCATCACTTAAATACTAAAACCCTAGCATATATAACCCCTAAGAATTATCCCCTATAACACCTAAATATTTGTATGTATTACCATTAACACTTAACACATATATCTTTTATCCATAATTAGCGCCTATAACCTCTTGCTCTAAACCCTTATAAGGAGTGAAAATAAACCATAAAATAGTTCAATAGAACCAAATTACTAAATCACACAGAAAATTTTTAAGTATTGACCTTCAAAATCTCAGCTATGTAGAGTTTGATCAATTAAATGTTTCTCTTCTTGAAAGAGAATTGAAATCAAGATTTCATAAAAAACCAGAACAACATTGCATCAGAACACCCGAATGATTTTCGCAACTATAGAAAATGATTGTCGTAACTATAGCAAATTTGTCATAACTGGGATATACATATGATTGATTTGCCGCAAATGACTGTTTGATTCTCACATGTGCCATTGTTGGTCACTAGAGAGACTAAATGGTGGTTAGTCACTAGAGCGGCCAACGTTCGTCGTTAAAACAACTAACCTGGAATGTTGGTCGCTAGAGCAACCAACATTTCGACCCCGAAAAAAAAAGGATATTTAGTACAAAAAAAGAAAAAAAAATACGAAGAAATTATAAACCATCGTAATATTTCATTGTAATTTGTGCCCAATGTAGTAGTGACAGATCGTCATTAGCTATTTGTGGAGTCGCCAGATGATTTGTTTGAAATCATCAATGATAAAGGGAAAACACCCTAGTGGATTTGCCTGGCAAGCTTGTAAGATAAGGCTCTAAGGCAAGGCTTACCAAAAAGGTTTGTCGTTTGAGGAAAATTGACTCAGTGCTCCCTGACAATGGCGCCAAAATGTTATCGCACAGTTTGTAGTTAGGATGAAAGGCTATAAGAAAGAAGGCCAAACTGGCATACCAGGAACATATCCCACCCAATGTCACCACGATGGGGAGGTTATTTCTTTTTAGGGAGGTGAGGCCCAGGGGAGATGTCCCTAGTGACCTGTGGTTTTGAGGAGGAAGAAAGGTAAATGAGACAAGGACAAGATTTCCCCCTCACAAGTCACCACCAAACATATAATCCCGGATAAACAACCAATAATAAAGTAAATCCTCAATGAAGAAACACCTACCTGGAACAAAGCAACATCAAACTGATATATGCAAGCTATATTTCAATGGGCTAGTACTTCATAAGATTATCTGATAAATATATATAAGCAATTGGCAATAAATGTTGAGGAAGTCAATGTTTATCAATAGAAATGAAAAGATATAACACTTCACTAATAAATATTGGAACAATGTGGCATTCAACGCAACCAATAAACACCTTGTTCAATTAATGCCTAAACCACCATTCAATTGCTCTTAAAAAACAAAACGTTGCTGCTCTAAAGATGAAATAACCAATGATGACATCAACAACTTAGGGTTAGTGAGTCAGTTAGGTTTAGGGTTAGAGTAGTTAGGGTTTGAAATTCAAAGAGTTTTGAGAGTGTGTAATCAAGTTTCACTTCAACGTTGGAGGACTTTAGATCAATGCCTTAGGTTAAAATGGAGTCAAAAATGAAGGACGCAAGGGTTGGAGGAAAGCTAAGGACTAGAGAGAAGAGTTCTGAAGTGCTGCTATAGAAGGTCCTAAGAATCAAAACGCTAGGGGAGAGAGGCTCACTTTTATGTTGCGATAGCAAGGCCTCGTGATCTGTCCTCCTTCCTTAGGTCAATTTGGCAAAATGGCTAGCTCAGATGAAGCACAAAATCAAGACAAGAAGGCTTAATGAGGGAGAGTGTTTCTAAAACAAGGCTCTTTCATCAAACCCTAAAAGAAAAATGGCCCTAAGTGTAGATAACCTAGGACTGGGACATCTTCTTCCTCTTGAATTCAAAATGGTATGGCTAGCAAAGGAGAGGAAGAAAAAGGAGCGTAGCTACGGCTAGGCTCTCTTCTTCTTCTTCAATGGCTGGAAGTTTCTCTATCAGGGGACATGAGACAAGGACCTACTTGTGTGCTTGTCACCTAGGGTTTTGTTTAAGAAAATTATAAATATATGCAATAAAATAAGACTACAACCATTCATTTAAGAATTTTTGTAGAAAAATACTTATAATTCATCAATAAATAACCATGCAAACCCTAGTTGTAACACCTTCCTTCAAGAGAAACATCATAGAGTGCCAAAAAGTCTTCCTTCAACAAGTGCGCCTCACTTAGATCAGCCAAATACCCAATATAGGGCGCAAATTTCAGACCTCCTTATGGAGTGAATGAGTGATGATGAAAAAATAAGAGTGAAAATCTCTCATTTATACAAAACCTTCACCTAATTTTACATTTTAGGTTAGGTAAAAAGGCCGACAAGGCCAAAATATCAAATCATATTGTTTTACATTAAATTTTCAAGTTAAAACCCTAAATCAAGCTGAAAGGAGAGTAAAAACCCCTCCAAGGGAAACATTAGCCCTTTTTAGGGCAGATGGGGTGTCCTGGAGCAAAACGTTAGCCATCCCTTGGCTTCTCCAACCTGCCACACATGCCACTATTGCCTAGTCTGCTTGTCCCAAACCTCCATGATGTTGGGTGATGTCATGGTCAAGGTGGTGATGTCCTAGGCCTCCAAAGGACAACATTCCACTAAGAAAGGGTCATCCCCCTAGGTCAATTTGTGTCGGGGTGCCTCTGGTGGAACACTCTCTTCTTCTCCAGTGCAAAGCCCCTAATCCATCTGTGTCCTGTCTCTACCCCCTGATGGGATCTCAACATCCATCTGGTGGACTCTTCAACCCCATGGAGGTATGAAATGATCATCTCCACATGTGTACCAGTCCAAATGGTACCTGTCCTTCGAGCATGGTCCTGCACATCAAAGGCTACGCCCTCTATGGGCTCATCAGCCACATGGATCATAGCAATGTCAATCACATCTCATCATCAATATTATTAAACATATGCATAAAATCCCTAATACATCTTTCAATATCTCAAAGATGTTACACAAGCCTGCTATACAAATCTAAGAGAAAAGACAAAAGGTCCTATTGGGCTAGTGCCCATTAGAAAAGGAGAGTTCCCAGGAGAAAACTCATCAAAACCATGTGAGTGGGTGATGTGGTCAGGGGAAGTCCAAGCATGTGGGTGCAGTGAGGGACAAGGATGAAAAGTGTTACATGTGGGTGCCTTTGTATAAGGCGAGTTGTACCTGTCATGGATGCATTCTTTCCAGGCCCATTCTTTCCTTTATTGTTTTTATTCTTTTATTGCTTTTCTTTTTATTTTTGTTCAAGAGCTAATCAAGGGACACTTCCCTGGTGTGGTGACCAGTGGTGGCAGCATTACCCAAAAGTACTTTCACATAAATGAAAGGTTGGATCGTGATGAGACCCCCTTTCCCTTGGCCATGCAACCAAGAGTCATTTCCCTGGCATGGTAACTAGCTGGTGGAAATGTCATACTTCTAGGTACCCATGGACCTAATAGGTTGGCTCGTGATGAGACCCCATATCCTCTGACTAGGTCTTGTTTTATTATTTTTCTGGGTCCCTCTTGTTCCTTGCTGAGAATATTTTTATTACTTTCTCAGGGATCCCTGGGCGAAGCATCTCAAGGTTTTATTCTTAGGCTTTTATATTTTACCAGCTTACTTTTACCTTCTAGGCCATTAGCCCCTTCTTCCCACGAGATAGGGTGCAATCCTGAAAATAGGTCAACCCAATGCCTGGACAAGGGGAGTGGGACAAATGAGCAGGAAATAAGATGAAATAGTGGTGCTATGATGTGAGCAAACGATGGATTTTCAGAAGTCCCCTAAGTGGCAAACCAAAACCTACGGACAAAGTCTTGCTAGGACACCCTGTCAGTTCCCCAGACATGGTCAAGTGGGAAAATGTAAGATCCAAGCAGTTGTTAGAAACAAAAGGAATCAGATGCATATATTTAAAGGTTTTAATGATCAAAAGTGACACATACCATGATACCTGGACCAATTACCTGATGGAGCAAGAACCCTTTCTGATATAGGACCAAGCCGATGGTGATGGATTCTACTAATGTTGACAAGATAAGGATGATGGAAGAAGAAAAGGTGGGCCCTCCAAGGCCATGCTCAGGTCAATCCTTCTCTCGGTACTCCATGTCTATGACCTGTAGGCCTCAAGACATGATCTCCTAGTTATCCCTAAAAAGTGGGGATAACAAGCACAATTCATGGCCCACTAAATTCTACAGTACACCACGATCTATAAGAAAACCATGACCAATCACCATATTAGAGACCAGATATAGGAAAATCCATAGTGCACCACAACAACCAAGATAACCACAACCATATATCATAGTTGATAATACATCTAAAAAACCCATGACAAGAACACGCCACCCACCAAATTCTAGTCTACACCATGACAAGCATGGACCACCAAATCCCGACAACAATAAAAACACATGCTAAACCATATTGAACAAGGAAAATGAACATAAATTCCTTCATATTCATCTCATTTCCACCTCATGCATAACTTCGTACAGGAATTGGTAACCTACAAGTTTTTTGAAAAATGGAAAATAAACATATATTCCCTCATATTCATCTAATTTCCACCTCCTTCCACCTTCATATATGAATAGGCAGCCTCCATTAAAACTTACAGAGTTGAATAGGTAGCCTCTATTAAAACTTATAGAGTTGAAGGAAAATTATTATTTTTAGCTTTTGACATAATACCCTAGAAATCCCAAGAGACATTTCCCCAAATCCAATAAGAAAAACAATAAATCCACAGATTAAATATTTTCAAAACCTAGATTAATATGGAATTTTCAAATGTCCTAGGTAAACTTAAGAAATATTTTTCTATTTTGTAGATGTACGATTGAACCAATAGAGAGAAAGTGTACATGGAGCTAAAAATCCCATGTAGCGACTAATTTGACCAATAAAGAGAAAGTTCATAACACACGAGATAAAAGTCCCATATAGGGACTAATTGGACCAACAAAGAGAAAGTACAAAAAACATAATCTTAAAGTCCCACGTAGGGGGGGTCTATTGAAGGAGAATTTTCTTTTATTCACCCGAATTGGTTGTATTATCTCTATTTTATAGGTAGCATGGAGAGCCATAGCCAACCTGGACACTACCCCTATTGTAAAATAATATAAATCTATCATTTTCTTCATAAACAGGAGGACCTAATTGCTGAGAACTAGGCCTCTATATTCTCATATATTAGTAGAATCCATGTTCAGGAAGATAATCATAATACAAGGTCTGTTTTTATCATGGAGTCTCTATTACAACCTAAGAGGAAAATCAAAGCTTTAAAGGAAGAGTGCATATGTTGCACTAGAAAATCTCAAATTTTTCAAAGAGATTTCAATATGTTGCTTTCAATGCCAAGATGTATGTCAGTTAAATGCTTATGGAAAAAAAAGAAAAAGAATATGTTCATCAAATTCCTCTAGATTTGGACATGGTTGGGGAAGCCCGAGACTCTTATCCCTATCCAATGGAGAAAGAGGAAGCTTGCAATATGCATGTTTTTTATTAATTTCAAGTCTTCGTGTACTACAAAGTCTATCTAGTATTAAGYGTCATCTATAGGCTTTGTACTAGTAAAAGTTCACAATCCTCTACAAAGGATAGAATTGTATTTTTGGTAGACAAGCATCAATTTTTTTAACAAACTATGAATCATAGATTGTGGGACAAACCATTTTTTTGTATTCTTACATTGACCAATACAACTATAACAAATTTTGCTTCATTATTTAATGAGCACTCAAACTATTCTCACAAATCCTATTGAGGTTCCTCTTCATCATTGTCATTATTCTTAGGGTGAATAGTATTTTTTTTGGAACATTTTTTCCACCAATACCATTTTTAATTACACCCGAAGTAAAATCCCTTAGCTTGTATCTCTTCCATTTACTTTATCATGATTATGGTGTGCTTATGCATTATTGTGTTATTTAGAACATATGATGCAGGAGCATCACTCCAACCTAGCTACGCGCCATCCATCCAGCACATCAAAGCGTGCATTCAATGGAAGGAGAGAAGCGCAGCCCTCTCGTTTTTCAAATTTTGAAATAGTCTTAAATATTGTAAGGCCAAAGAGCCAAAAGCCATGCATGTACGCAAGCTTTAGATAAAGGTTGCCTTAAATGGTTGTAAGCCTAAGATCTAGATTCGATTCGGACTAGACAACCATTCAATGTAATTGAATGTAAATTAATGAGAGTTGGTGAGATGGAGGAAAGAGCTTGAGGAGCCCCTCTTGGTAAAAAGATCTTCTTTGTATCTAGATTTAGTTCGGGGAGAGTAGAACAGAGAATAGGTTAGAGAGTAGAGGAAGTCATGACTCTGTTGTAGTCCGAGCTCACATTGTAAAGAGGCATTTCATATTAATGCAATCAGAGCAGATTTTCCTGCATATTATTCTATGTATGTTGATGAATGTCTTTATGTGTTTATGATATGCTGTAGATGGATGTTAGATGTTCATTTGCAGGGATAGATAGATTTTTCTATCTGTGGGTTTACTGATTTTACGTCTGGTTCTTTGTGGCTTCATGCAAGAGGTTGCATGACAGAACACTATGGGTTCTGTAAGCTAGTGCATAGAGGTCACTTATGAATTCTGCGGAATTTAGACAAAGACGTGCCAGGAGGGCACACCATAGAAAGTCATTGACTTAAGGAGGAGCCCTCAAGGTTGTTGAACACCTTGAAGGAAGAACTATGCAGAGGAGGGCACATGGAAGACAAAATTTCTAAGAATTTTGTGAGACTCTGCCAAGAGGGCATTGAGTGGATGCACAGGGTGCACAGAAGGAACTCTATTTCGAGTTCAGTGAGAAGAAAGAGTCACTGAAGATTCTATAGAAGTTCTGCCAGGAGGGCATGGAGCAAGTGCAAGGAGTGCACTGAGAAGAACTCTCTTTCGAGTTCTGAGATAAGAAAAGTGTCACAGGGGGAGACACTCATAGGGTTACTGAACACCCTGCAAACTTAGCAAAGCATGTTTGAGTAGGAAGTTTCCAGAGGGCACTTACATCCCTTCAAGGAGAGAAAGGTACAGAGAAATTTTGAGGTCAGAGCCACAGATAAGCTCAAGACAGATAGCACAGTTGTGTGGAGAGACCCTGCAAGAGGTTGCAAAGTGTGAAGGAACCTTTGAGGTTCAGAGAATTAAAGCTCAGGGGGAGGAACGCCTCTTAGAATACAGGCGGGAGCCAAGGTTATTGGCTTCACATTAGAGACAAAGGCTGAGGCCTTTTTGAGAAAGAAATCTTCCAAGGGAAAGGAAGAAGGCCATGCTCAAGATAGAGCACAATTGCTGTTAGATCAGCTGGAGAGGCGAGATCTGGGTCATTGAAGTCTACGTCCAGATGCATGCAGGGAAGCGCACAAGGAAGAGAAACATATATGGGCCATCAGATCTAGTGCAAAGGACCAATAGCCATCAGATCTGAAAGGAGGCGCACGGAGTTTAATCTCTGGGAAGACGCACATAAGAGTAGAACGGATGGTCAGAATTCTCTGTGGAGAAATTGTGAAATCACAAGGACCGTAGGATCAAAGGAAGTTGTAAGGTAATTAGAGGCCGGTGAAACCCATCACTCAGGATTCGAGGATCAATATGAGTCATTGATCTCATTTCAACCCACGTCGTTGGATCATTTCACGAATTCGAGGTTCGTGAGTTTCGAGGGCAGTCCAAATTCTTGGTTTCGCAAAGTCCCAAGTTGCGAGGAGCAGGGAAGGAGATCCAGACCTTTGGATCCAAGCCACGAGAGGACCATTGGATCAGAACCTTCATGGGGTATCGCATATCGGAGGTTCAAGGGTTGAAAGAATTTCTTTTCGACTGTAGAACTCACGAAGTGTCAAGCGTCGAGGGTTCGTACGAACACAGAGCACATATGTTAGGTGGGGGCCGCATGGATGACAGGTGGCATAACAACAACCGACCAGAGAAAGGTGGAAGGGAGTGACAGGTGGTGGACACACGTCGCCTGGGAAGGAGTCAACCCATTTTTGACTTATCGCATATTGGGGGTTCACAAAGGAAGAGCATGAGGGCTCAACACTCCAACTCGAGAATTTGTGAGTTGTGAGTAGTGCTAGCACTTAGCCCTAGATGGTGGTTATGTGTGGAAGGAACTAACAAGGAGGAGCCATACCCATATCACATCTCAGGTATCGACATTTGAAGAAATAGGAGTCAAGGGTCTACGACTCATGAACTTGCGAGTTACGAAAGGCACTTGTGCTAAGGCCTGGTTGTGGTCGCATGGAGATGTAGAGCTCGCGCCTGGTGTTAAGTTGTGCAGGGCAGGTTTTCATGAAGGACCTGTGGATCAAATTTGTGAGGTTCCAATAGGGATCCGAGGGAGCTGCTTCAACTCGAGGAGAATTTAGAATGATCCTGTGCATATCTCAGACAGAGGGTCGGGGGTCTGCGTCAATTGAGGATCAATATGAGCCATTGATCTCGTTTCAACCCATGTCGTTGGATCATTTCACGAATTCAGGGTTCGTGAGTTTGGAGGGCAGACCAAATTATTGGTTTCATGAAGTCCTGAGTTGTGAGGAGTAGGGAAGGAGATCCAGACTGTTGGATCCAAGCCACAGGAGGACCATTGGATCAGAACCTTTGTGGGGTATCACGTATCGGAGGTTTGGGGGTTGAAAGAATTTA
The DNA here is from genome assembly GCA_009831015.1 of Picea engelmannii. Lineage (NCBI taxonomy): Eukaryota > Viridiplantae > Streptophyta > Pinopsida > Pinales > Pinaceae > Picea > Picea engelmannii. The sequence continues at coordinate 796,469 of ML784043.1, read as the reverse complement.
TTTACGACTGCAGAAGTCGCAAAGTGCCAAGCATCGAGGACTCGTACAAACATGTAGCACATTTGTTAGGTGGGGGTCGCATGGCTGACAGGTGGCATAACAACAAGCGCCCAGAGAAAGGTGGAAGTGGGTGACAGGTGGTGGACACACATCATCTAGGAAGGAGTCAACCCATTGTTGACTTATCGCGTATCGAGGGTTCACAAAGGAGGAGCACGGTGGCTCAACAGTCCAACTCACGAAGTCACGAGTTGCGAGTAGTGCTAGCACTTAGCCCTAGCCGGTGGTTATGTGTGGAAGGCACTAACAAGGAGGAGCCATACCCATATCACATCTCGGGTATCAACGTTTGGAGAAAGAGGATTCAAGGGTCTATGACTCACGAACTCGTGAGTTGTGAAAAGTGCTTGCACTAAGGCCCGATTGTGGTCGCATGGAGATGTAGGGCTCGTGCATGGTGTTAAGTTATGTAGGGCGGGTTTTCATGAAGTACCTCTGGATCGGATTCATGAGGTTCCAATAGGGATCTGAGGGAGACACTTCGGCTCGAGGAGAATTTAGAACGATCATGTGCAGATCTCGGACAAAGGGTCGGGGGTCTGCGTCAAGTGTGGTATCAGAGTGGGAATTCGCTTGTATCCTGCAGGCAAAAGGAAGATGGGGATACTCTCAGGCATAGAGTGATCCATAAGTTTTTTAGGTGGGTATACAGAGGATGAATATGGCTACTAAAGGCCATGGGCATGGTCACAGGGAAGACCGCAAGCAGAAGAAAAACCCAGAGATGGATCTGGAACTCTTTGAGGTGAGGGAAAAAATAGTGCAGCTTGCATTGTGAATGCAACAGGATGTAAAGACACATTGGGTATATGAATGGCCCATGAAGAGAAAGGTGAAGTGGCCAGTAAAGAAATTGTTGGTCAGAAGACAACAAAGGCTGTTGAGGAGGTGGTTGAGGTTTGTGAAAAGCCTTAGGACCACAGAGGAGATGGTTCATACCTGTGAACCAGAAGCTGGGAGAAATCACAGTGATGATGAAGAGGAGAGATCAAGCAGAGATCTCATAGACTACCAATTGAGCAGAGATGGACTTTCAAATTGCTAGGTGGGAAATAGAAAGAGATCAAGTGAAGGTCTCATATACTACCAGGAGGGCGGTGCTAAAAGTTCAAATTGCCAGGAGGGAAATGAGATGAGATCACTGGAGGATATCATAGACTTCCAGGAGGGCAGAGAGGAAATCCCATATGCCAGGTGGGCAAGGGAGAGCAGATGAGACTGTCTAAAAGTTTCATGAACTTAGGGATGAGTTCGGGTCGACGAGAGGAGCTAATAGAAAAGGATCAGACACACTTTCTGATCATTGGAGGAATTGAGATATTCCTGCCACTTAGCCCAGTTGAGGTGAGATATTTTGTTGCAGAGGCAGCAACAGTGGAAGGACAACCAACTATGACTATCAAAGACATGGAGCAGATGTCAGAAGTTTCCCAAGGAGAAGAAGAGGAGCACACAATTGACATGCTCACTCCTTGGGAGAAGGAGATAGAAATGTTGGAGGATTGGCTGAACAATCCAGAACCAGTAGATGGCTACTGAGAGAAAACGGTCATGTATATGTTAGTAGAGGATAATTCCAAGGAATTGCTCGAAAATTTCAGCTAGGGAGCTGAACAGTTGATGATGACTACAATGCCGAGGCATGTAGCAATAGATGAAGGAAAATTCCAATTTAAGGAGCAACTGGAGGAAGATGGAATTCAACCAATGCAAGGGGAAATGGTAGAAGGAAGTTTGTCAGAGAAGGTGACTGAACAGTAGGTTATTCAAGAAGATAAGACTGATAAGACTGCAGAGCTGAATTTTGTAGAAGGGTGGCAAGTTGAGGCCACAGAGGAAGAAGATGCTATGGGAGATCTAGTTGATCTACCCATTTGCAGGGAATAAGTGCAGTGGAGTAGGCTGCAAAAGGAGAGCCAACCCTAGGAGTAGTTGGATGATATAATTGAGGAGATCAGAAGGCTAATGATCAGATTAGCATAAGTGGTCAGCAAAGGGAAGCTGAGCAGAGGAGAACCTGCCATAGCAGCAGGGCAATAGAAGCAACTATAGCAGTGAAGTGATGGAGTGGATGGATAGCTCCAAAGAACTGTTTGGGATCTAGGGGGATTTCGACAGCCATGCTGGGAAGCTCATGAGCAGGAGCTCATGAATTATTCACAGCATAGGAGTATGATGCAGGAGCATCACTCCAACCCAGCTATGCGACATTCGACCAGCACATCAAAGCGTGCATTCAATGGAAGGAGAGAAGTGCATCCCTCTCATTTTTCAAATTTTGAAATAGTCTTAAATGTTGTAAGGCCGAAGAGACAAAAGCCATGCATGTACGCAAGCTTTAGATAAAGGCTTCCTTAAATGGTTGTAAGGCTGATATCTAGATCCGATTTGGACTAGACAACCATTCAATGTAATTGAATGTAAATTAATGAGAGTTGGTGAGATGGAGGGAAGAGCTCGAGGAGCCCCTCATGGTAAAAAGATCTTCTTTGTATATAGATTTAGTTCAAGGAGAGTAGAACAGAGAATAGGTTAGAGAGTAGAAGAAGTCATGACTCTGTTGCAGTCTAATCTCACATTGTAAAGAGGCATTCCATATTAATACAATCATAGCAGTTTTTCCTGCATGTTATTCTGTGTATGTTGATGAATGTCTTTATGTGTTTATGATATGTTGTATATGGATGTTAGATGTGCATTTGCAGGGATAGATAGATTTTTCTATTTGTGGGTTTACTGATTTTATGTCTGGTTCTTTGTGGCTTCATGCAAGAGGTTGCATGACAGAACACTGCGGGTTCCGTAAGCTAGTGCATAGAGGGCACTTATGAATTCTATGGAATTTAGACAAAGATGTGCCAGGAGGGCACACCAGAGGAAGTCATTGACTTAAGGAGGAGGCCTCAAGGTTGTTGAACACCTTGAAGGAAGAACTGTATAGAGGAGGGCACAGGGAAGACAAAATTTTTGAGAATTCTATGAGACTCTACCAAGAGGGCATTGAGTGGATGCACAGGGTGCACAGAAGTAACTCTATTTCGAGTTCAGTGAGAAGATAGAGTCACTGAAGATTCTGTAGAAGTTCTGCCACGAGGGCATGGAGCAAGTGCAAGGAGTGCACCGAGAAGAACTCTCTTTCGAGTTTTGAGATAAGAGAAGTGTCATAGGGGGAGACACTCATAGGGTTACTGAACACCCTTCAGGCTCAATAAAGCATGTTTGAGCAGGAAGTTGCTAGAGGGCACTTACATCCCTTCAAGGAGAGAAAGGGACAGAAACAATTTGAGGTCAGAGCCACAAATAAGCTCAGGACAGATAGCACAGTTGTGTGCAGGGACCCTGCAAGAGGTTGCAGAGTTCGAAGGAACCTTTGAGGTTCATAGAAATAAAACTCAGGAGGAGGAATGCCTCTTAGAATATAGGCAGGAGCCAAGGTTATCAGCTTCACAGTAGAGACAAAGGCCGAGGCCTTTTTGAGAAAGAAATATTCCAAGGGAAAGGAAGAAAGCCATGCTCAAGATAGAGCACAATTTCCGTTAGATCAACTGGAGAGGCGAGATCTGGGTCGTTGAATTCTACATCCAGATGAACGCAGGAAAGCACACAAGGAAGAGAAACAGATATGGGCCATCAGATCTAGTGCAAAGGAATGATAGCCATCAGATCCGGAGGGAGGCACACGGAGTTTAATCTCTGGGAAGCTGCACATAAGAGTAGAATGGACAGTTAGAATTATCTGTGGAGAACTCGCGAAATCACGAGGACCGTAGGATCAAAGTAAGTTGCAAGGTGATTAGAGGTTGGTGAAACCCATCACTCAGGATTTGAGGATCAATATGAGTCATTGATCTCATTTCAACCCATGTCATTGGATCATTTCACGAATTCAGGGTTCATGAGTTTGTAGGGCAGACCAAATTCTTGGTTTTGCGAAGTCCCAAGTTGCAAGGAGCAGGGAAGGAGATCCAGACCATTGGATCCAAGCCACGGGAGGACCGTTAGATCAGAACCTTCATGAGGTATCGCATATCGGAGGTTTGGGGGTTGAAAGAATTTATTTTTGACTGTAGAAGTCATGAAGTGTTGAGCGTCGAGAGTTCGTACGAGCATGTAGCACATCCATTAGGTGGGGGATGTGTGGCTGATAGGTGGTGTAACAAAAAGCGACCAAAGAAATGTGTAAGCGTGTGATGGGTGGCGGGTACATTTCACCTGGGAAGGAGTCAACCCATTGTTGAATTATCGCGTATCGGGGGTTCACAAAGGAGGAGCATGAGGGCTCAACACTCCAACTAGCGAAGTCGCAAGTTGGGAGTAGTGCTAGCACTTATCCCTAGCTGGTGGTTATGTGTGGAAGGAACTAACAAGGAGGAGCCATACCCGTATCACATCTCGGGTATCGACGTTTGGAGAAAGAGGAGTCGAGGGTCTACGACTCATGAACTCGCGAGTTGCAAAAGGCACTTGCGCTAAGGCCCGGTTGTGGTCGTATGGAGATGTAGGGCTCGCGCCTGGTGTTAAGTTGTGCAAGGTGGGTTTTCAGGAAGGACCTATGGATCGGATTCATGAGGTTCCAATAGGGATCCGAGGGAGCCTCTTTGGCTCGAGGATAATTTAGAACGATCCTGTGCGGATCTCGGACAGAGGGTCGGGGGTTTGTGTCAACATATCTATCATTACTTTAGGCCATGGATCCTATGAGAGAATTATGTTTATCTACATTATTAGATCCAATATAACAAGCTAACTTGATTGGTTTGACCATAATAGTTGGGACCTATATTCTGATTTTAATGTTGGGTTACATCATTTAAGCCATGAAAGTAAAGGCCATGTTAGCATCTAGATATGCAACTTTGTTTTTTAGGCACTAACTATTGAAAAAGTTGTAGATCCAAAGGTTGTTCTTCTATAACATTGCATGAGAATGATGGGGTCCATTAAACCTTGATTTTGTTAAGGTTTATGTTCATTAAAAGTTTAAGCTCTCTACTGTTCCTTCTAAATTAAATGGATATTTGTTAAATGGTAAAGGCATCATCCCATAATATTTTTGTTGAGAGTGAAACCACAGTATGTGTATGCACTCTTAAAGTATTCATGCCCATTTCAAACCCATCTAACATCTACGAGGATGATATTGAATATGGATTACCTACCTATCATCATCAATAAGCGTAGCAAGTGTATGAGCTAGCTAATTGTCTGAGCTTTGTGCCTATTGGCTAGATGTTAGTTGGTCATGTGCGAGCTAACTACTTGTCTAAACTATGTACCTATTGGTTGGTAGGAATTCAACTGCATACGAGCTACAAATCTAAGGCCCTTTTATATTACTAAGGCCTATTAGTATTCATGAATCCTCTAGTTCCAGCTACAAACCTACCATTGAAGGGAAAAATAACTTATTAAAATTCATGTCTTATTTCTCCTTTTCATGTCATGAGTTTCTTATTGACTTGTTGTCTAGACAAACCAACAAGAATATTTTGAAGCTCAAAAGGGTCACAACTTGGAGCCTAAAAGGATCATCCAACAATCTCTTTCCATATGCCAAACCCTCAGTGCCAATCATATCAAATAAATATTTCTATCCCTGCAAACCCATAATGGATTTCACACTTTGTAATATCCTAACTTCAAATATCTTCCCACAAACCGAACACCTTAAGATAAATTGTATTTCATATCTTTCTTAGGTTCATATATCTTAGAGGATTTATCTCTTTATGTTTCCAAAAAGACATGTGGTGGGCTCAAAAATTGTCATGCCATTATGATGATGTCAACATGGTTGGCTCATTAAACACAAGGTCCAATTAAATTCCACCACATGGAAGTTAAACATCAACATGAATGAACTTGGAAGGACTAGTGGTGGCTCTAGAATGTGCCACATGGGACCACTACACATTTTGCAAGCTAAGTTAGAAGACACCCTTATAAAAAAAATTCCAAGTATTTTGGAGAATTGGACTCAAACAAGATTTCACTAGGCTCTAATAATACTTCAGATCCATAGGAATTGACCAGATTTGTCATTTCAAATATCTCCAATGAAATAACTTTCTTAGAAACATGGTACCTAGACTTAAGCCTAATGCATAATATTTTAGGTTTGGATGCCTTGGTGGGCCTGGGGTTCCATGGCTTAAATTCGTTAGACACTTGACACTTGCTAGAAGAATATTGCATCAGAGTTTTGTTGCATGAGGAATAGGGAAACCAAGAGAATTTAAGGATACAATGAGTTGTTATGAGAGAGAGTCCAATATCTCAAAATCCCAGTATAATGACACATGGAATAATCATGTACGTACAAGGGAATTAAAGAAAATAAGATTGAGAGAACACCAAGTGACCACATTAATACAACCACATCCACTCTCATGTTTCTCCATGGTAGGATGCATCAAGTCCACAAAGGTACGAGTCTATGATAATTGGATATGATGTGGACTAATGATTAAATGTCATGTGGCAGTGGGGCCCACCACTAAAATAATTATACATTGCAGTATTATTTTACAAAATGTTTGATTCATATTGAGGTAAATAATAAGTAGAGGGTTGAGTCTCCTCAAAGGTGAATAAAATATACAGTTTCTTTTAAGCACAGATTAGAGGGCCCTAGAGCCTCTGGATGACTGTAATATTTCAAACAAGATCTRCTATGAGGAAAATTTTCTCTGAGTTTTTCCTCTTTTTGGTTGGAAGAAATATGAGAGGTATGGCTCTGGAAATATAGTTAGGACGTGATGTATATTCTCATTTCAGTTTTGAAATATTGAATATAATGTTTTTTTCATGGAAAAAAATTGGTGTGGATATGCCTCAAAATTTTAAACTGGATAGAAATTATTATATTTTCCTCAGGCTTGTTGATAAGAAACATCTTCTTGAACTCATGGATCTATTGTACATATTGCTAATAGCTTGGAAAAGAAAAACATTGTTGGTTTCTTACATCTTGTCTATTGATCTAATTATAAAAAAATAAGGATTTAGTGATGTTATATTTGTACGGAAATTAACAACCATGTCCATCAGAAAGCACCATAGAATGTATTGTATTTGGAGTTCCTCTATAGCACTACAAGGGGAATATGGTGATGTCACATGTTTTGAGACAACAAATGCCTGTCAAAAGTCCCATGTACCACTATCTCAATGACTTCAAAGAAGTCAGTTGATAGAAGCATGTGTTCAGTGGTTTTCCAAAGTATATTGTCATTCTTCATGAACTTGATGGGCAAGGTAATATACATGTTTGTAAACATTAATTTTGAAAATTTGCATGGATGGAAAGAAATTTTTTCTGAAATGGAATAGAAAATAATATAGAAAGATAATCCACTATGGGAGACACTGTAGAAGGTTATTTAGGTCTTTTCGAGATTTTATTTTCTGTCCTCAAAAAATGTTTGGCAACTTGCTTCAAGTTGTTGGGATCAAAAGATACACAAAAACCAACATGAGCATTCTTTTCTAAGATAGATGATGGCTTCAAATAATGAAAAAGAAGTTAACGTCACCATGAAGGACCTAATAGAAATGCGTCAAAGAATATTGTACAAATAGTTGGTTCAAGGGACCCAACAGGGTAATCTACAACAAAAATGTATGAAAGAAGAGATGACACTAGATTAACTGCTTAGTATGATGGGAATTTGTGGATGACGAGGAGTTGAACTTGATGAGAGTAGAACCTGGGTGGCAATGATTTGTTGCAACAAATTATGAACTTGTAATGCTAGGCAGTGATAGGGTTATTAGTGATCTAGAACGAGATGATGGCCTGATGACTTTGGCATTACTTATGATCAACATGGATTAGTAAAGCTTGGTTTAGTGATTCATAATGATGTAGCTAACTTCGGCATTGAAGTGAGGGTGATTGGGAGATTAGTATTTATAGTTTTAAGAAAGATAAATATGATCAGTCAAGGAGCACTCATTAAATGATGGAAAAAAGCTAATGATGACTGGTATATGAGAATAAGGACCTCCTAACATGATGGAGTAAATATTCTTGGCAAGATCAAAAGAAATTATGGGGTTGGACAAAGCATCTATGAAGATCAAGAAATTTTCAAAGATCTTGTCAAAATAAGGGATATGGGGCATGGTTGTGTTGATTGAGGGGTTCTCTTTTCTATCTCCTTTTAGTAGTAATAATAATAATAATCTATTTTTGAGGTCACAGCCAAGCCAAACACCAAATTGGTGTATGAGACCCCCTCAACCCAACGATTTTACTGGTAAAGTCTATGGAGGTATACATACCCTACCGACCCCCTATGGATTTGAACATATGACCTCTTAGAAGAAAACTACAGCTTCTGGTCTACCAAGAGGATTTACTAAGGAATAATCTGTTCTACCTGTGGGATCAAAGGCAAAATCTGGTCTACCAAGGGGAATACTACAGCTTCTGAGGATACAAATGACAATGGCAATGACACTATTGGATTCCGATGATGTTTTGGAATCATGGAGATGCAATATTAACAATTGTTGCACCTAGAATAAGATTAAGGGACTATTGAAACATTGATATTTATCAGTTGACATAAATAAATTCTCACTATCTCAAGGAGATAACTACCCTTTTCAAATTTTGAACTACTCTTTGAGCAAAATTCTTATTTTTTCCAAACTAACATCCACAACCAAACTAACCAATAAAATAAGAAAACTTGAACATGTTTTAAATTAGCAAATGGATTGTAATGTGTCACTATTGTTAATGGTTTTCCTAGTATACAGTATAGGACTCGACAAAAATTTAGATTTTGCAATTCTCTATACATGACAACTGGATGAGTATGGCTAATATTCTCCATATTATCCTAATTTTGTGAAAACCAGTTCGCAGTTTCATTTTGTTCAAACAAACATCAAAATATACTGCCTTCAATAGATACAATTTACAAAAATATGGGAGATCTATGATATTTTTGGTTAAAGAGTTATTTTTAGTGAAACAAGAATCACACTTTAAATTGCAATTTTCCGAGTTTGAATTGGATCAGCCTCCGAACAAGCCGATCCAAAGGTCACTGAATCAAACTCACATTAACCAAGTTTGACTCAGTCAACACAAGTCAAACTCATGATTTTGGCATGGATCGCAAGTCAAGGGCAGATTGTACCAGTTGGCTTATGGAAGCAATTTTCTATGGGTTTTCTCTAATTTTTTCCGCCTGTTTGAACTAGTTTCTTCTCTACCAGTCAACTACAAGTGGTAAACAGAGCTACAAGAGGTTGACGTAATCCATTTAAGTCCATCCATTGACCCTACTAGACATCTATGGGTAGGGGATAAGAAGGCATAGGCAATCCAATTCTTAGGGATCTAAATATTGCATAAACACAATTATTAGGGCGTATTCTTAGGGAGAAGAATGTGTAGGCAATCCTGCAATTCTTAGGGAGTATGGGTAGGAAAGACCTTATAGAATTAGACCTTATAGAAGGTCTATTATAAAAATTGGATATGGATACAGAATGGAGAAATTGGAAATTCCAACAAAAAATAGAGTGTTGGAGACTCTTTTTGTTGTTGTGTGTTTTGTCATGAAGTTGGGTGTCTGAAGAATGATCCTCATCAGATAGAATATAGAAAGGATTCTACACAACTTGACACATTAACTCCAACAACATCTCCATATAAAAGAGGTATGTATATCTCATACATGTTCTTGCACCTTCATAATGTTCCTAGTGGCTTCTCGATTCCAATTGGTTATGAGGCTACTACTAAACATATGGAATTAACAAGTGATGGTCCTCATTCAATGTTTGAGTCCTAAATTGGATCAAAAAGGGTCAAGGGAATGTCTGGCTCAAATGAGTTATTATAGGAGTTGGGGGAGATCATTTAGAATAAGATTGTTCTAGGGGAATGTAGTGTACCCTATGTATATATGAGATTTGATTCTAATGATACTAAGTTGGTCCATGTCCAAATGAATAATGTTTTGGTCAAAGAGACTAAGTCACAATCCCTTCTACCCACAAATGACCCTCAGAAGAAGTCTAAAAAAATTGCCATAAAGTGCTTATGTTTGTTAAGATCATTAAAATAATTCGAGATGGAGCCAAGGGGGTTGGTGGGGGGACTAGCCATGGAAAAGAAAATGCCTTCTACTATTGAAAGGAAATCAGATATATCATTTTCTAAGTGTCAAGCAAGGAAAGAAGTAATAGAGGTTAAACAACTCACCATCAATGGGGTCTTTAGAGAAGGGAAGACCTAAAAATTGGTTACAAAATTATCATTATTTCACTAAATTCCAGAGGGTTTGGGGGTGCCTACAAACAATTATCCGTCAAATGAATGTTCTCAATTTACCAACCTAATTTTATGATGCTACAATAAATTTACCAACCTAATGAATAGCTTTGTGTGCATTTAAAACTGTAAAATTCCCACTGAATCATTTTTTATCTTTTTCTTGGTTTTATTGTGTTGGCCTTTCGTCAAACAATTTTCCATTGAAATGTTTATAGAGGTTGTTATGAATTTACTCATTGTTGTATCAATTTTATATGAATTCCTGATTGTGGACTTTTGACAAACACTTGGACTGTAGGATATTTCACGTTGTTTGACTGCCCAATTTGCAGTTATGGTATTTTAGATGGATTCTTAAAGTGTTTTAGATGGTTGGCATAGATTTAAATTCGAATATGCCCTAACTCAAATCTACAGAATATCTAATTCAAACATGGTAACCTAGATCGAATATATAGAATATATCATTCAAATGATGATGCATGTGTGCCCTAGACTTTTTAGACTAAAAATGTTGAAAAGGATAGAGTGAGGAAAATTTACTGAAATGGAAGCCATTGTTGGTCTAGTTCGCTTCTTTGTCGCTCTTTGTCTTTCTGGCTCCTTCCTGGGGTCATCACGTCTCTTGTTGGGGTCTTTGTATACCTTTGTGGATCAGGATGAATGCGAATGGGCTGAATGGAGTCGACTGAGTTCAGGGATCAATGCTTGGAATGGGGTCGACCGAGTTCGAACAAGACGAGTTAGGGCAAATGAGGTTAGGGATTTTGGTTCTGTTTGACTGTGGACTATGCAATGCACCAGTCAGATGGTGGATGGTGTTATGGTGCCAATGTTTGACTGTGGATGGTGTTCTACTATGGATTGTGGATGGCTTTATGGTGCAGGTCAAATTCTGTTTCCACTGTGTGCAATATTGCAAATCATTTTACGATGCGATTGGGTTATGTTCGTTACATATATATCATATATGTTACATATATATGTTATATATGTAACGAATGTAACATATATATGGTATATATGTTACATATATAACATATATATGTTACATATATAACATATATATGTTATATATGTAACATATATATAACAATATTTTAATTTTATAGTGAAGTGGGGAAATGTTCCATGTGAACATCACTTGGACATGGTTGGTTAGTCAATCCTAAGAGATGGGGAATCCTTGTATCAAGGGTGCACTCTGCATGAGCATTGAAATAGAATTGGGTTAATATTCCCGAACCAGGACATGGTGGTGGATGACAATGTTGGGAAATCTGGAGATGTCATCGAGGGCCTGGGAAGAGTTATCTTTTCTTTTTAACAACTTTCCCACCCTGAAATCGGTTCAACCGAAGATAGGTTCCAACATTTGAAATAGAACGACATGTCCTATGGTGTTTGGTGCCCCCTCGACGGCCATTGTAAATATGGTGAACCAAGTACCATCCATGCCCGATCGTACTCATATATGCCTCCTTGGATTTTTCAATGTCCAATAGGTTAGCGATCTTGATGAGATAATATCTATCTTGGGATACTTGTTTTCTCTTGGCTCTAGACCATTTTGTTAGTATTCTAAGAATAAACAAGTTGTTATTATCTTCTCCACTAACGACAACTATGCTAGTGAAGTTCATGTCGGGAAGCATCTTCTCGGGATACAAATGATGCTTGATCAACTTGGTATTCCTCCACAAACTCATTCCACCTTTGTGACAATAAAAGTACCATTGAGCTTATTCATAATCCAATGAATCATCAAAAGACAAAACACATGGATATTTGGATGCACTAAATTTGGAAACCTCGTGCGCAAGGACAACTTGTGTGAATCTTTGTTCCTTTAGTATATCAACAAGTAGATATCTTCACCAAATCTCTTCTAGATCCCGCCTAAACCCCTGTAAATATAATTTTTAATAATATTACATACAACCACTATTACCGAGTAACCATCTAACCCCTAAGAACCTATGGCCATTAACCCTTATAATCACTATAATTTATTTCCCCAAACGCATTTGACTCATAACCACTACAATTTTTAGAATCCCAAACCCTAAACCCTTGAAAATTTTACCCTAATCTTTAACCCTTATAACCCCAAACATGTACATTAACTATTAAATCTATCCATTATTAGTACTAATCTATCACCTATGTTAACCCTAATCACTTATAACCTCTATAATTTCTAACTTATAAACCCCAAATAGCTAAAGCCTAACTTATTAACCCTAATCACCTAATACCTATATCTCACAAATATTAATCCTTATAATACTCAAACCATATAACCACTTTACTCCATAACACTATAACCCTTATCATCCCTAACACCTAACCCTTAATTCTCACCATACCTAACCCCTATAAACATTAACCCCTAATCCCTATAAAGCACAATTCTAAACCAATGTAACCTTTATCTGACTTGTAACTCCTAATGAGATTAACTACCATAACCCCTAATAAAACATTTCAACATGAAGAGCACTGAAACAACATCAAAGCCTACGAGAACATGGCCCTACAATATCGAGAATACAAAGGTCCTGGCTATGTCAATTGACATAGGTGAAAAGGAAGATGTGTCTAGTGACACCAAAATAATAGGAGAATCATTAGTAGAGAATTGTAAATTCATTGTATTTGTGTTCAAACAAATACAAAGAATTTTCAATCATTACTAGATAAATGAGGAACCAAATGCAAAGAATGTTCAAACTAGCACAAGAGAGAGAATTTGTGTTGATTTCCATAGAACATGGAATGCATGATACAAATAAGAAAACTCTATAATTCATGTTGACCTACACAT
>ML784043.1:715113-765109 GCA_009831015.1 Picea engelmannii | reverse complement strand
CTACCAATGAAAGCCTAACATTACGAGGTTCATCTTTGAAATCTACCCATTTTCCCTCAATTTCCCTAAATGTAGAACCATTAGAAGGCATTCGAAGAACACCATCTCCACTTCTATTACGTGCATGGTAATCCATAAATTGTGATATGCTTTCACACCTGAACAATCATTGCAAACGTAGAATTATGGGAATATGACAAAGAACCTTTCGAGGCACCCTTTTTGTTACTTGATCAGTTCGATATCTACTGATAAGACATTGCAGACATTCGATTTTCGAAGCATGTTTTCCATAATATATAATATGGCCATTAGGAAGTGCATCTATAGTTTGATAATCCATTCCAATGCCTTTCATAATGGCATGTAAACCTCGATATGTGCGAGGTAAAATATTTGACGATGGTAACAAAAAATCACCTAACAATCTACAACATAACAAACAACTAGTTAATATAAGAATATTAATCGTAAAAATTGCATTCTTATTTTACACATTAATTAACACTAAAAACAAATAAAAAAAATCAACATTTATGTATAGTATGAGATGAAACATATTACATACCTTAGTATCTGTTTCATACAAGTGTTCGACAAATTATTCATAACCTTTAAGTTCACTAGCAACAATGTACCAAAGAGAAGATTTTCTCTTGATCCTTCATAAAGTCATTTATTTTCCTTTTCTAATAAGGTTCATCATAAATACCATCATTTTCCCCATCCTCATCCGGCTATGAAAACAAATCTTGGATCATTTTGTTTGTCCCGTCATCTTCTTCCATGGGATCATTACCTTGATTTTTCCCATCACATTCTTCCATGAGATCCTCATTTGCTTAGTCATGATGATGTTCCTCATCTTCTACAACATAATTTATACTAATACTTGGTGAAATATTCCGCGGAAAGTTAGAGGGAAACTCTAACTTCATAATTACAAACAATCATGCAAAATTGGTGTATACTATAACAAACATTCAAACAATATATATACATATAGAATTTTATATAAAATTGACAAAATAAAAAAAGATAATGAATATATAGCTAATTACCACGAGACGATATTCATTTGATCTGCCATCAATGTGACCATATTTCATATAATGTTTTGTAGCTATTGCTATTAAAATTCTTACGGGATGTCTGAGGCAACATTTTTTACAAGGGAAATAACATTTACCATCACCCTTTTCACCCACTTTACTTTTTTCCCCACCTCTAATAACATTCTGCGACATTCTTCCACACAAAAATACCCTTTTGGAACCATCGGTGTTATAGCAAGATTGTCGCAACATATTTAAATCATCAAATATTTATAGTGAAATTTTAGGTCACTATCATTGCAATTGTGACGACAGTGACCTAAAAATATTTATTTATTTACCTATTTATTTTAGGTCATTTTTAACGGTTAATTTTAAGGTTAAGTAATACGTCGCTCTTGCATGTTGCGACGAAAGAGTACTTTCATCTCAAGTGGTCATCACAAAATTTTCAATATGTAGTAGTGGGTGTCTCAAAATAAGTGCATTGGCCTCCTCTCAACTAGGTTGGAAGGAATCAACGAGATAATCATTGGTCTCATCCAACTACACAAAACTCTCTCAATCCCTTGCACCCTCACTAGCTACACTACACAATCTGTGAACTGGATCTGTATACTCTTGATCTAGCACGGTGAAATACCTGGATGGCATCTCTGATAGGCTAGGGTGTGTCTTCCAACACTAAAACCGATCTGGGTGGTGGTTTCCTCCAAAATCCACAAAACATCAAATAGGTTGACTTCCTCCTTTTATATCTTCCCTGATCTAATTCTTCGTTGACATCACTTAAGCTAGGCACTTTTCCTCCTAAGTCGATTGATTAATTAATTAAGTCCCCCCTCAACAACTTTTTCTTCTATTTAGCCATTGACTTTGGCTTAAGTGACTTTTCCTATGCTTTTTGGTTGAATTCATTGTTTAGCCATTTATTCACCCTTATTTCTCCCTTTGTTCCATGTTTGTTCTTGACTATAGTCTACATGAATAGATAGACTACTAAGTCACTCCTTGTTGGCCTACTCTTTGGAATGGGACATCACAAGTGATCTTCACACCATTCAGAAAAATCATCAAGGGGATACAAACTGCCAGGGGGAGTTACTCTTTACCATTGATGTCAAAAGGGGAGAGAAAGATAAGAAGAAAGAAAGAGGGAGAAAATGTCATAGCGGGAGTATGAGTGGTGTCATCAATACCAAAGGGGGATATTGTTGAAAAATTGATTGTCACTGATGTCAACCCTAGAAGAAACCCCAAAGCAAGTCCAGAATCCCCGGATGTGTGGTAAGAAGCGTCGAATTTGATTGAATAAAAATAGTATGAAGGACATTGAAAATGCATGCAAAACCTCCATGGATTGATAGTCCTCATCAAGCCATTTCCCACGACAGGTGGCATGCCAGGGTTCCTCATGGTTAAGGATATATTCCGTCTTAAAGATGATAATGTAATATATGGTCAAGAAGCCTTAAATAAGCCCCGGATCTAAGGACAATAATTCCCTAAAGTTGGCCCCAAGTGGAATGAAATATTGAAAATCAAATTGAATTTATATGATAAAGTCGACCCCATTTGGAATTACTCTTGAAAACAAAATAAATTTTAATGTGTAAATTTGGCCCCAAAAAGGATGGCTAAACTAGTATAAATAGGTGCATAGGATCATCATTCCAAACTATCATCTAAAGTGTTCTATTTTGAGGTAAACAAGAGTTCAAGAAGAAGAAAATTTCATTGAAACAAGGTGATTTTTCTAAGGCAGTAAGGCACAAGTCTGAGGCTATTCTAAGGCATATTTCAAGGTAAGATTTTTTATCAGCTATTATAAATTTCTTGAAGTCTATTCTAGGCATGTTTTGAGGCAGTAAGGGAGAATTTTTTTTAAGAAGAAAGATCGATTTTTTTGAGGCTATAAGGTTGTGTCTGACACCTGTTATAAGAAAAAATATGAGGTAAATATGAGGCATTTTTGAGATGGATTTGAGGATGTGAACTCCTGCAGAAAATAGGCAACAAATAGGAGACAGACTTCATGGACAAGATAAGTTTCTGATATGTACTTTTATGAGTTGTTGAGGTCTTTTCAAATCAACTTTTAGACTGATTTCTGAGGCATCCTTGAGGTTGTCTTTCAAGTAGAGGAGAAGGGTTGTGATTTGGGGCCAAACTAGCATTGAGTATAAGGGTTATTACAGAGCTATTTTGACAATAGTTTCGACAATTTTGATAAGAGTTTTGACAGTAGATTGGAAAGCATATTGAGGAATTTTTTGACAACATCCTTGAGGTCAAGTTAATGTCTGTTGGTGTAGCTATTGTTTAAGTAAAGGCTACAACAAGTGTGTGACGGATTTAGATTGAAGAATATTTGTCAGTGATATTGGAAAAATAAAAAATGACAATTGCATATCTATGACCAGCATGGCATATTGCAAGGTGAGTTGGTTGTAGTCAGAGTTAAGAGTGAAAATCTAAGGATTTCATGGAGAATTGAAGACCATTCAAGGACATGTTTACATTTGTGTGTGCAACAGTGAACAACAGGTTGAAATAAAGGATCAAAACAAGATAGCTGGATGAAGCCCTAGTTGCAGGGAAGAATGGACAAGAGGTCCCTGTAGGAAAAACATATATCCTTCAATGTTCAAAGTCAAAGTAGCGGGGTGCTTCTAGGGAGGATATTGAAGTCTCCTTTCAGGTTGGTGCCTGCAGGGGGTTGGTGCCTCCTTCTAGTTGATGTTGGTAAAGCTAGGGAGTAGTGGATTCCTTTGTGTTGGTGCACATAAATTGAATGTAATCTTTATTATTTTAAGAAAGCAATATATGGTTTTCTCCTGATTAGGTTTCCATGTAAAATATTTTTGCATTGTGCATGTGATGTGATATGGTGTGATTTAGAAATTGAATAATGTTTCATAATTCTTCCATAACTTTAAAGTGTTAAATATTGTTAAAAATAATTAAATACTAATCCACCCCCCTCTCATTATTTCCAACAAGTTACAGACACGGGGAGTATTACATAATTGACTAAGGGTTTCCATCAATGACAAAGGGGAATATTGTTGGAAATATTGTTTTCATTGATGTAAAATACAAGGGGAGACTACATATGTCCAAGATAAATATTGCAAGATGGAGATTGTTGGAAATATTGTTTTTCATTTTTTATGATCAGTTTGGATACCCTATCTTTGAAGGATTTTTTACTCTAGATACCTAGCTCAAATGGTAGAATATGATATATGGTTGAAAATATTATTTTGATACCTTTCCAATGGTTTATAGCACTCCCTCTAAATCCATAGGAATGAGGAGATATGAAATATTTTTTCAGTTCAACCTAGCCAAAAAGTACAGGTCGACCCAACCTGTTTTACACGTTGGCCCCATAAGTGAACATAGAAACACTATAAGTATAGGAAATATGTGTGAATTTGAAGAGAATCCAAGAAAGAAGAGAAATTACAAGTGCACAAAAGAGATATGAGGTGCACAAGAGGAGTTGGGGAGTATTCTTGGGGTCTAAAGGTCCGCAAGAGGAATTTTCTTGAAGTTTTAAGGGTGCGCCATGAAGGACTAAGGTCTATGATTTTGAAAAGTGAGTTATTTTGAGGTTGTGATGTTGTAGTATGGATTTGTATTATGGGAATGTTGATATGAGGTTCGCTATGGCATGAAGGATAAATATAACTAGGGTTTGAAGCTATGTGTTATCTCCAAAAAATCGCTCACAACAATACAGGTGGTGGCTGAAGAAATTATCAGTACAGCACACCAAACAACATACCTCCAACATTAACAGGATTCATTTAGAAAAATCACAAAACTATACAAAATGGCTCCTTGAATTTCAGTGTAGTCTTCCAAAGGAATTTCTGCACACAACAATGTGGGCTATTACTATCAAATTCGTGTAAATTGCATGGATTACACAACTGTCATCGAAGAAACCCACACAAATGTGAAAGAATAACATTTATAATTCTATTCAGACCTCACCCACTTCCATATCAGGTCTACCTTGAGAATCCATCCAATCCAAGTCCAAATATATCCTTGGGGGCATTTAAGGACTAGGGAAGTACCTACATGAGCACCCATATTCACATTACAAACTAGTTTTGTAAAACCTTGAGTGAATCCTATAAATACAATCTTGAGGTATGCACCAACATAAGAATTCATATGTATTGTTATGCTTGTTAGAATATACACCAATACTGAGAGGGGCGGGGGGGGGTGTGAATCAGTATTGAACAAATTTAACCATTTTTTCTCATTACCATTTAACTAGTCATCACATAATTTAAACGTGGGAAATGTAGGGAATTAACCATGTCAAATGATATCAACACAAAGTCACAATACACATGTATTTTACATGGAAACCCAATAATTGCATTTTTTACTGGATCCAACCTATGAGGGACACAAATCCTTGCAATAAGCACCCACTTACAACTCAATTTTATAGGTACCCACTTGTTTAGAAGATGAGGACACCAATCCTCATTGTAAGCACCCGCTTACATTTTTCAAGAACCAACTTGTTATGAAGATGAGGACACCAATCGTCACTGTAATCACCCACTCACAATCTGCAGACACCAATCTACAAGGCATCAACTATTAAGAAGACGAGGACACCGATCATCTCCCTTACACCACTGTGCCATGTCCCCCACAACCATGTTATCCCTAGAAGTCCTCTAGACATGTCATTCAAAAAGCAAGGTTTCACTATCTACGTTGGGTGTTGTTGACCCATCGGATGATGGGTTAATTGTGTTTGACATGGAAAAAGTCGATACCTTTCGATTACCCCCTTCAGTGTCGTTTCAACTTCCAATGTCCATAAAAAATGTCGTTATTCATCGATGCATCATTAATTAATGAACATCTACATGCATCATGTCAGCCCAAGTTTGGAAGTAGTTAGGTTCACTTGATCTTGTTCCATATACCATTTCTCTTGATGCATATGATGGTATCCCTTCTTAGTGAAAAGGGTTATACTATAACTATCCCATATAGATAGAAATCAAGCAAGTAATAATTGGTGTTGAGGTTATAGATGCCCCTTTGGATTATAACATCATATTAGGTTGTAGTTTTATGTACACTATTAAAGTAATTGCCTCTTCGATTTTCAATACAATGAGTCTTGGAATTCAACAAATTTCTTATTTAGCAATGGCAATGGTCTTATCGAATCTTCTCCTCCATCTCTCTCATTATTTGGTTCGAATTTTGGACCCATTTCTTCAGGTGATTGTTCTCTTCTTGACGTTAAATATCGATGGCCCTTAAGTCTTCCAACATTTTTTGTTTGTTGTACCCATGTTGAGTCTACACTCTCTTCAAAGTTCTGGCAACTTTTATTCACCAACATAGATACTTGGTAGAAATAACATATGATGTTTTTTTTTCCTTGTACAATATCTCTATTCTTAGTGTAACCTACACACGAACCCAACTGCAAACATCTCCATTCACTATCCTTTAGCAAACATTTGATGATGGTATGTTTTTTTCATATGCTTGAGTTATTTCATTTTTGTAATGTTCTAAAGGGCATGTTCATAATTAATCTTGTTTGGGAAAATATCCATCATGGATTCAATCTCTTTGCCAACTCCATCATTCACCTTTCTCTTTTAAAAGAAGGCACATTCAGTTGAATAAAAACATGATGTAAGAGGTTAAATGGACTGATATAATGCTAAGCTCTTATTATGCAAGAATGGTGATAAATCAATAGTGTTATGCTCGTCCAATTGTATAGGTATGTGATATCTCTATCCAAAAGCTTATTAACCCACAAATACACTTGTCAATAACACCCCATCAATAAAATATACAAGGATCTAATATCAAGAATTAGTGAGACGCTCTGGCATAAAAAAATTTAGTTCAACAACAAACATAATATTACTTCATTGGGGTGCCTAAGATTTAAATGTAATCAAGTTGAGGTCCACCAAACAAGCAATCTTGGGATCTTATTCATATAATCCACTAATTACCTAGTTGTAATCACTCTGTAAACCCTCCAAGAATGAGTTATCCTTAACCGCCTTTTCTTGGCTTTGACACCAGAATCAATTATTTTTTGTTCTTATGAATCAAGATTCATTGGCATATACAAACACCATGAAGAGCACATCAAAAATCCATTTTTATTCTACAAGATTATTGTATTCTTTGAGATGTTGAAGAATGAACAAGATTAAGAGTAGCAAAGTGATTTAAGTATAAATCCCATCAATGACTAGTGTTCATGTATGTAGGTTGATTTTTTTCCAACAGTTGGAATAAGCAATGACTCCATTTCAATGATTCAAAATACGCTATGCATACACTTTTCAAAAAGGTCCATGTAGCATGTGTGATATTTAACCCTGCAATTCAATCTTCCACTCCATAATTACTTTGATTGGGAAATATTTGAATGTATTCTATTCAATTCCTTGGCTAGACATTGTTGGCTAGTATAGCAGAAACTTCGAATCAGAATTCACGTTATGAAGTGGAGTGGAAATAATGAAAAATTTGCACCATCCATTGATTTCTCTATCTCTTAAATAGAGAAAAAAAAAAACAAAAAAACATGACAGACAGTTCGACCTCAAGGGTTGAAACCTTCCTACAAAAAACCCACTAAAGAGATTATAGGAAATGTAAGCCCTCATGCAAGGAGAACATGGCATATATGGCCTCAAGGAAAAAAAACACAAACTATATGTCCTTTAGGAATAAGAACGCATATTATTAGCGAGCTCATTCAAACGGTGGATGTAGTGTACGGTCTATGGGGAGTTCGTTGGGTTGATCACGACTTCTCAAACCAGAATGCTCAATGTGAAGGTTATCTTTGGGATGTGAAAGGTCTCCTCCAATCAACAAATGACCAATCCAACGATCTTGAGAGGATGAATTCCTAAATTTAAGAGCCCGAATTAGAAATTCAATTGGAAATTTGCAATAGCTAGATGATCACATCCATTGATCTCAAAGCTTGGGTGAAATGGACAATTTGGCTTTTCCAACTATTGTATTCCATCAATGTTGTATATTCCAATGAATTTTTTTGTAAGTGTACAATTGTGTGGCAATGAATGTGTGAGGATGTTATCCCAAACCATACACAAAAGTTGATATTCAAATTAAGAAAAACTCAATCTCAAACCACTACTTATTGTTGATCCCTCTCAACTTAGAACAACAACTTGATTAAGTTCCAATGGACAACAATTCATATGGATTTTATTTATGAGGCCAACAACCAATAATTCCTTCACTAGAAATTTCCATCAACTTAACTACAAATGATAGTGGATGTGTTCCATTGTGCATAATTTCTCATTTCACACCATGAACATGTTGGAGTTACTTCACACACACCTAGTATTTATTTTTCCTAAGGTTTTTCCTTGTTTATTAGTCATTATCCAGTCTCCTATCTTTTAGGAAGAATATTTCTCCAGGGAGAATATTCTCTTTAGTTTTCACTTCAGTTTGACTAGTTGAGTGGAATCTAGATGTTGCATTGGTTTTGTCACCATGCAACATTGGGATCATCACCAAATAATGTGAATTATCCTTGGTATCATCACCATAATTGCGCATTACCCATGATTCTCTGATCTTCTTCTCACTTCACTCTATTTCAGTCAGTTAACTGAAGACTGGTAGACTAGTTAACTCAATTAGGTGGCAATTCACTCTCATAACTACTTGAGAGACTCGACTAGGTGGAAGTTTACTCTCGTAACTATTGGTGTGTTTCCAGATCACTCTAGAACACCACTATGGTGCATTGGATTCTCCTCCAGTGTGCATTGGTCAAGTTATACAGAGTATATCATGTGTAAATTATTCATTATTCATTACGGTTAATGAGAATTCTTCCATTATTTCTCTCTTGCTTCTTCTTTCTCAATTTCTCTCTGCAAATGTGTGTGGTATTTTCTAGATAGATATATTTTGTGCAGGTTCAACACATTTACAGAACAAAGAATGAAATTTAACTCTTAACTATGCACCCATACAAATAAAATCTAAAATGATAGACACTGTCAATTTTCACATGCAACTTTATGTGACTATTTTTCAAATATGAAAATTGCTTCCTATTGATCTAACAGTAAAACTATAGTTGTTATCACTGAACAATTTTACACTGAAAAATATTCACTAAAATTATATGCAGCAGAAACACAAAGGATCAAAGATCAACCATCGACACATATAATACACAAATTTTAGTTATGTAACCTTGTTAACTTCAGAAATTCGGAGGGAAAAAATAGCACTCCCAACCAGTGCAGTATCACCAAATATGAGGACAACCTTGTCCTTTCATCCAATACAAATATCACCAAAATATGAGAACAACATTTTCCTCCAATAACCATACAAATCAGAAAACCAAACCTCAACAGTTTATTGGAAACTTCCTCTACCCACAAATCTGCTACAGACCACTTGCATGACCTAATGACATCACATGCCAGCCTGTACAGACCTGCTCCTGCCCAAAAAACTATGTACATGATTATCCTTAATACAACCTACGTATATACACCCTTTTCTCCATTGAAAGTCATGTATACATGATTGTTACCACTACAACCAGAGTACATATGTGATTCACCCTCCTACAACCCACGTACATATGTGTTTTTCTTTCCTGCAACTCATGTACAAGTACATAAAACCCTTGTATGAAAATCTATGTACAATTCACTCCCTACAACTTCTCTTCCTCTTGGCCAAATTTTCCACGATGCAGAATTTCCCTTTGTTGAAAACACCAAGCCACCTAGCACAAGTGCATACTCACGTATGCTAACTCCATCCTTACACTATGAGAAAATTTCATAATGACATCTCTCCTTTATATACAAGTCAAATGAGTGAGTTTAAGAACCCCTTATAAACTAAAAAATTAATTCAAATATTGTATTCCTCTTTGTAGGTGTGACACCCCATCACAAGCGCACAAATCCCATCAACTTGCCCATGAAGGCCTCACCTCATTTCGAGGCTGATTTCACTTAAACAAAATGATGACATGGTTCTAGTGAATATTCCCACATCTCTAACACCTTGGCCTCTTGTGGGAATACCTCTCAAATCTACCACAAACAAAAGACACGGTAATCAATCACATAATGGACACTTGATTTTACCCTAGAAACCTATATAGAAAAATCAACATAAAATGGTTGTTAAATCTATTTTGGAAATCTTTGGTACAATGCAGCCTATGGCTCTCTCTATGCATCCTCCTCTCTTCCCTTGGCCAACCAAAATCCCTTTGAGAGTGAAACTTAAAAAATAAATAGGGATATTTGGGGTGATGGGAAGGCTAACAAGTATGACCATTTCCCATTCCTCACTCTTTTCTCTCCTAGATGATTTTTCTTTTTTATTTAATTCTATTGTGTTTTTATCGTCTTATTCACTTTTAGATTTTCATTGTCTTTACTAGTTTATCTAACCTTCATAAATCACCTAATTTTACTTGAAGGTACTGAGTCTTAAACCATTCCCTTGTTTGAATCCATTTCAAATGAAAAACCTAGATTATATTATGGTGATAGATGATGCAGGTGTGATGCCTAGGAGGACCTATGATAGGTGATTTTTTTGTTCCAGAAGTTACCAGTGTGGTTTTCACCTATGATAAGAGGATATATTTTTCATATTGTTGAGGCATCTAAGGGTGGCTATGAGCAGCCCATAATTAAAACATAGTAAATTTCTTGGCCCAGTCCCCCACAGCCATGTCGTCCCTAGAAGTCATCCATATGTGTCTTACAAAGGAATGTTTTACTATCTTCTTTGGGTATTGTTGACCCATCGGATGATAGGTTAATTGTGTTTGACAAGGACAAAGCCAATACCTTTTGATTACCCCCTTCAATGGCCTTTCAAATTTCAATGTCCATAAATAATGTCATTATTCATCGATGAATCATTAATGAAGGCACATCTACATCCATCATGTCAGCCCACGTCTAGAAACAATTAGGTTCACCCGAGATTGTTCCATCTACCATTTCTCTTCATTTGTATGACGATAGGCCTTCTTAGCCAGAAGGGTTATACCAGAACTACCCCATCCAATTAGAAGGTAAGAAAGTACTAATTGATGTTGAGGCTATAGATGCCCCTTTGGATTATAACATCCTCTTAGGTCCTAGTTTTATGTATGGTATGAAAGTAGTTGCCATGTTTTCCATACAATGAGTCTTTTCATTCAACAAATTTCTTCTTTAGTAATGGCAGTAGTCTTATTGAACTCTCAAAGTTGATCTGGATTTAGGAGCAGAACGAACTGATTACAGACTGAATACCATAAAAGCAGAGATAGGAAGAATAACACAAATATTCAATCAACAATATCTTCTATTAAATAATGAAATAGGTTGAAACTGTAAAACTGCAAAACTGAAACTTGCTTGAATGGTGGTAACTATCTCTGAGAAGAGATGTGGCTGCTACGTGCATTCATCTGAGCATAATGGATTACAATGAGGCTCCATAGGGCTTTTTCACATTACTCACAAATGCCAAAACCCTAGACATCCAAAAACCTAACCTTAGAAGGTGAAACGCCAAAAGTCAAGTGGGCCCTATGGGTAAGTTGGTGTAATTTGGTACCTCGACTTCCTAGGGTCATAACTTTTGCATACGACCTTTGTTTTAGGAGTGTGATAGCCCATTGGAAAGGTATTTCAAAGAACTACACATTTCACCATCAGACTCTAACTTTGTCTACATATTGACTATGGAGAGCCAAAAAACAATGTTTAGGGCCCCAAAACAACCCTGAAAGTACAAGAAGTTGTGTTGACATGAAAACACACAAAATAGGCCAGTTGGATTAGGAGAGAGGCCACCTGTATCCACCTGGAGAATGTGTGAGGCTTCAGACAACCCCAAAAGTGTAGAACTCATAATTATAAAGCAGTACAAAAATACGTGTTGAGAAAAAACTAACACGAGGAGCCAGTTGGAATAGGTCGGTGGCCACCAATATCCATCTGGATCAATCATCCCCCCTTAGGAAGAAATGGTCTCCATTGCATGGATTTCCCCCATTAGGTGAGGAAACTTATGTTGGATTTGGCCCTGAGTGGGCCACTTTCCTTGGTGTAGGAATTTCCCTTCCTTGACAACCCGATAAAGTTGTATTTGTTGTTGGCAAGTTCCCTTTACCTGTGTGTCCACTATCTGATCGGTGGATTCTTGTTCCATGTAGTTAGGGTTGAGCTCTGTTGGTGTCAGTTTCTTACAGATCTCATAGGTGTCCAATAATGGTGTATAATATGGCCGAAGGAGGTCCACATTGAATATTGGATGCAGACCAAGGAAGGGTGGAGTGTTGAGCTCAAAAGAATTGCTACCCACATCCTTGGTGATAGTGTAAGGCCCATAAGGAAGTGGTCGAAGCTTCTGATGGGGCCCGATGAGATGCTCCTTCTACAAATGTAACGAGAATTTGTCTCCAACCTGAAATTGGTGTGGTACCATGTGTTTATCATGGCACTACTTGTACTTAGCATTGGATTTCTGCAAAATTTCTTGGACCTGTTGGTAGATGTGTTGAATCCACTCAATGAATCTGGTGACTTTGTCAACCTCAAAATAATTAGGGGAAGAGTTTGTCTGTGCGGTGGCAAGAGGAAGTGCAACAACAATGGGTCCCAAGGTTTGGAATCCCAGACCCACCTGAAATGGGATATGGTTGGTGGAACTTTGGAGAGCCATGTTGTAACTATGTTGGACATATGGAAGACTCTTGTCCCATGTACGAGGATTCTTAGAATTGTACATGCGCAGGATGTGCACAATCATCTAATTGATGACCTTGGTTTGGCCATCAATTTGGGGGTGGAACAAAGTGGATTTTTTGAGCTTGGTGTCCAATAGAGACCAGAGACTCGACCAAAAGGTGTTGACGAACCTATTGTCTCGATCGGAGATGATGGTCTATGGTATCCCAAAGTGAACCCAAACTCGTTCGAAGAAGATATTGGCAATATCAGCCACTGTGAAAATCTTATTATAGGCTATGAGGATGGCCATCTTCGAAAACTGATCAACAACCACAAACACACAGTCATTTTTGTGCTTGGTGGACGACAAACCAAACATGTAATCCATGGATATGGACTCCCACAACTTCTTAGGAATAGGCAGAGAGGTTTATAAGCCTTGTGTCTTGATGCTCGGCTTGGCAATGGCACAGGAAGTGCAAGATCTAATATACTTGCTGACGTCTAGTCGAAGATTTGGCCAATAGAAATGTTTCTGAAGGACGACCACAATTTTCTCTACACCAAAACGTCCTGCCACCCTACTGTAGTGGGCTTCCCAAATCATCTTTGCACTCTCACTTGTAGGAACACAAAGATGGCCCAGGTGGCATAAGAGTCTGTCTTGAATATGAAAATCAATGACAGTGGCACCCATACCCAAGAGTTGATATGTGGTGGAAAAGTCTAGATCTTGTTGGTAAAGTTGGGGCCACTCTGATGTTTCATGTCCACAGGAATGGAGCACAATGGTCAGTGCAGCCACAGGAGTTTGACTGAGGCAGTCAGCGAAATGATTGGAGATACCTGTCTTATACTTGATGTTGATATGGAACTATTGTAGGAAGGTGGACCACTTATGATGGCAGTCATTCTACAATTTCCCCTGTGTCTGTATGAACTACAGAGGCTTGTGATCAGTGTGTATGATTGTCTTTGTCCCCAGAATGTAATGTTTCCATTGATGACAAGATTTTACAATGGAATATATTTCCTTTTCATATGTGGGGTATTTATGGATAATATCATAGAGTGTCTCACTATGGTATGCCATCGGATGCCCGTGCTGAGTGAGAACTATGCCCACATCATAGTCAGATGCATCAGTCTCAATATCGAATGGTTGTTGCAGATAGGGAAATGAGAGTATTGGAGCTGAGCACAAACAATGTTTCAAATCTTTGAATGCTCATTGTTTCTCCTTCCCCCACATGAAATTGGCCCTACCACCTCCCTTGGTCACCTAGTTGAGGGCCCAAGCAATATGGGAGAATCCTAACATGAACCATGGTAAAAATTGGTGAGTCCTAAGAAGATCTGAAGCTTGGCCAGTGTGGTCGGGACTGGCCAATCATGGACGAATTGGCTCTTAGCTATATCAACATGTACCCCATGCTCATCAACAATGTAGCCCAGGTATTGGACCATGTTCATGCCAAAAGAGAATTTTTCCAAGTTGGCATAAATTTTGTGTTGCCGCAAAGTGCTCAAAACCTACTGAATATGTCATGTTCTCCTCCCACATTCTACTGAAGATGAGGATGTCATCCAAATATACTACCACAAAGGATTTGGTGAAGGGTCTCAATACATCATCCATCAACTTCATGAAAGTGGCTAGTGCATTTGTTAAGCCAAAGGGCATGACTAACCATTCGTATAGACCTTCCTTAGACTTGAAGGTTGTCTTCTAGACATCCGTTGGTTCGATGGGAACCTAGTGGTAGCCAGACTTTAGGTTAATCTTTCTGAAGAAATTTTCCCCCTTGAGTTGGTAAAGAAGGTCATCAATTGTGGGATAGCGGTTCTTGACTGTGATTTTTTTTAAGGCTCTATAATCAATGCAGAGTCGCCAAGTTTCGTCCTTCTTCTGCACCAGTACAATTGGGCTTCTACAAGGGGAGGAGTTGGGTCTAGCATGCCCCCTTTGAAGAATCTCTTGGATCTAACACCTGATTTCTCCATTCTCCATTAGCGAGCGTCGATAGACTGGTCCATTAGGTAAAGGTATGTCAGGGGTCAGATCAATTGGATGCTTGACTTGGAAGTGTGTCGGTGTTGGCCCTTGACCAATTTTTGGGAGATTCTTGGTCGTGTTTGAACTATTTTGGGACTTCAACAGCCTGTCGAAGATGGAGCGCAAGATGAAGTAGAGATCATGGGATCTCGACCCCTTTTTGGGTCTTTTTTGGGTTATGGGATTATGTAATGGGAATGGGATGTCGGCCCATGGGTTTACCCATGTTTAGGCCTATTTTGTAAAGTATAAATAAGTATCTAGGTGATGTAAATATCTTGGCCGATAAGCTAAGTGCTAAGTGCAAGTATGGATTGTAAATGCTTTTTGCATACTGTGAGAGACTCACAGAGCTAAGTGCAAGTGATTGTGACAGATTGTGGAAGGCTTTGTGTTGTAGCACAAGGAAGGATGATCTAGCAAGGTGTGCAGATCTTTTGTCCTATGAGGAGTAAGGGTTTTGAGGATTTGTGCATGTAACTAATTGAATAAGCTAATAAAGAAAAAGAGTTGGTGGATGTAGCCCCAGGGAGGGGGTGGACCACGTAAATACTGTGTTATTCTGCTCTGTGCGATGTTCTGATGTGTTTATGTCATTCTTTACATGCTAAGTGATTTGATATAGATAGATAGATTTGTTTTTTCTTTGTGATTTGTGCTTATGATTCCCTTGGATGTTAGATATGACCTATGTGAACTTGCTTAGTGCTCAAATCTGCTAGATCTAATCTATTTCTTTATGCTAAGTGCTTAGATACATTAGATCTGGGTGAATGCTGTGATACTCTATTTTCTCTGCGGAGTAGGTATTGGTTAAATAATGATGAAATGACGGTGCTAAGTGCTCTATTAATTATTGTAATCATAGATCTGTGTCCCAGCTAAGGTTGTAGACATCTGAGTCCTGCAATCACCCCTGCCTCTACCTCGGGTGAGACTTCATCTGCTTCACAGATGTTGCTGAAAGGGCCAGTAGTTAGGTTTTTTTTGGTGCGTTGTTGTAGCATTGAACCCTGGGTGTGCCCCTATGCCAACGGTCGGTACCCCTGTAGATGAGACAAAGATGTCCGTGTATTCTTCCACGATCCCATCCACTTTCTTATGTTGCAAAGAGAGGTGGTGTGTAGAGGCCATAGATGTGGCGGCGACCTTCTGCTTACCGTGAGCACGGATCACAAAGAAGATGAACTTCCTGATTTGTGAAATGACCTTGTTGCATTGCTTAGAAGATATTAAGAAATAGCAGTAGGCGGTGCCACCTCTGGGATCCTGTATAATTGTCTACCCAAAGTAATAATAAAACTACAGGGTCTAGACTCATACATAGCATGAAGCTTCCACAAATATGGTTGTCCTAAAAGAACATCACAAACTTCAAGGGGAGCAATATCACACAGTACCTCATCTTTGAAAGTATTGATGTCGTAGGACAGACGACATTGTTGGCTGACACAGATATATCTTCCTTCACGAAGCCAGTCGATAGTGTAGGTTTGAGGGTGCGGTGTCGTTGGCAGGTTCAACCACTTAACGACCTCTTCCAAAATCAGGTTCTTCTTACTACCGCGATCAACAATGAAGTGAATCGGAGCTCCCTTGACCCACATCTATGAATGAAAGAGGTGTTCCCCTTCCTTTGATTCTTCTAGTTCACATGGCCAGACTTTGGTGGTAGCAACCATGGAACTGGGTTCAGCATTGATAATTTGCTTCCCTCCTTCAAGATTTGACTCAGAATCAGAATTAGCCTCTGACATGGAATTATTCAACTCAGCCACAAGCGACTGCTTGGAGCGGCATTCATTGGTGTTGTGACATGAACTTTTATGGTACTCACACCATTTTCTCATGTCCTTCTTTGTCTTCTTGTTTCCCTTCCTGTGTTGTGGCTTGGACAGATTGTCCTGAGGGTAGCCATCACAACTTGGTCCCCAACATTGTGGGTTGGGGTTTCCTTTGCCCTGCTTCAGCTATGAGGGGTTTGTAGATCCAAACTCTCATCATTTTTCTTAAACTTATGCTCGATCTTAGCGTATATATAAGTTGTGCTCAATGAGGCGATGTACAGGAACTCCATTTCTATTTGAATGTATCTATGCAAACAACCGTGGTATTTGAGCACCAGATGACACTCAGAATATTTTTGATCCAGATTTTATGAGTAGAACATAATGAATACATATTATTAACAGATTCTTAACACAAAATAACAAAGATACAGTAAAACTGGTTTTCTATTCAATAATGAAATAAGCTAAAACTGTAAAATGCAGTGGAAACAAGCTTGCTAGAATGGTGGCGGCTTATCTCTGAGAAGAGATGTGATGGTTGCGCTCATTCGCAAGAAGATCATTACAATGAGGATCTGAAGGCATTTTAAAATAAATAGGAATGCTAGAAACCCTATAAATCCAAAAACATAACCCTAGGAGATGAAGCGCCAAAAGTCATGTGGACCCCGTTTGGGTAAGTTAGGACATTAACTTCCTGGGGTCGTAACTTTTGCATACAATCTCCATTTTAGGCGTATGATAGCCCATTGGAAAGGTATCATCAAGGAGATTCATTTTTGGGCCTCAATCATATTGTAGGCTATAATTTTAGAATCTTGATCCCGAAAAACCTTTATTTAGGCCCTCAAAATGGCCCCGAAAGTGAAAACTGCTAAAAATAATAAATTTCCAAAATTGCCAGAAAACTGTTTTGAGCCAGTTGGAAATGATGGGCGGCCACTAATATCCATATGGATCAAAACTCCCTCCTTAGGAATCAATTGTCTCCATTTTGTTGAGTTCACCCATTAGATGAGGAAATTTCTGTTGAATTTGTCCTCGGGTGAGACACTTGCCTTGGTGCAGGAGCTACCCTGCTTTGATAACTCGATAAAGATGGATCCTTTGCTATCGAGTTCCCTTGATCTGTATGTCCACAATATGATCGTTGGATTCCTATTGGATGCATTCGGGGTTGAGCTCTATGGGTGTCATTTTTTCTGCTACGTCTGAGGTGTCTAGTAATGGTGGGAAATAAGTGCGAAGGAGATCCATGTTGAACACTGGGTGCAGGCCAAGGAAAGGAGGAATGTTGAGATCAAAAAATTATCCCCCACGGCCTTGTGATGGTGTATAGACCATAATGCAGTGGGTGAAGCTTCTGATGGGGTCCTGTAAGTCATTCTTTCTGCAAGTGTAACCAAACTTTGTCTCCCACCTGAAACTTATGTGGCACTCGATGTTGATCATGGCATTGTTTGTACTTGTCATTGGACTTATGTAGGATATCCTGAACCTGTTGGCAGATGTGCTAGATCCTCTCAATGAACTAGGTGGCTTTGTCAATTTTATTTGGAATAAGAGATGAGTCGGTCGAGGTGAACGCAAGGGGAATTGCAACATCTATGGGACCTAATGGTTGGAATCTCAACCCCACCTGAAAGGGGCTGTGGTCGGTTGAGCTATGCAAAGCTCGGTTGTAGCTATGCTAGAAATAGGGAAGGCTCTCATCCCATGTGTGAGGGTGCTTTGAATTATACATGCGAAGTATATGCACAACCATTCGATTTACGACCTCGGTTTGGCCATCTGTCTGGGGGTGGAAGGTCGTGGATTTGGTTAGCTTGGGGTCCAGTAGTGACCAGAGGCTCGACCAGAATGTGCTAAGAAATCGAATGTCCCCATCTGACACAATGGTTTGTGGGAGTCCAAAATTTACCCAGACCCATTCAAAGAAGATCTTGGCAGTGGCCTTTGCTTTGATTCTCTTCTTGCAGGCAACCAAAATCACCATCTTAGAAAAGCGGTCAACAACCACAAAAACACAGTCATTTCTCTGCTTGGTGGATGGAAGGCCCAACATGTAGTCCATTGAGATGGATTCCCATGGCCTGTCAAGAGTAGGAAGAGGGGTGTACAGGCCATGTTTCTTAGTGGTTGGTTTGGAAATAGCACATGCAGTGGAGGACTTGATATACTTGCTGACCTCCTATTGGAGTTTTGGCCAGTAGAAATGTTTATGTAGCATCACCACTATCGTTTTGATGTCGAAGTGTCCTACCACCGCTTCCCAGATCAGCTTCATTCGCTCGCTTGATTGAACACAGATATGGTCTAGACGACACAACAACCCATCCTGAAGATAGAAATTATCGACAACTATGTTTGCACCCAACATTTGGCAGGTAGTGGTGAAGTCTAGATCTATCTCATAGAGTTGGGGCCATCCAAAGGTCTCATGGCTGCAAGAGTCTATAACCGTGGTGAGTTCTACGACTGGTGGTCTGTTGAGGCAATCAATGACATGATTGGTGTTTCATGTTTTATACTTGATGTTGGGGTGGAATTGTTGCAAGTATGTGGACCACTTTTGATGGCGATCATTCTGAAATTTTCCCTGTGCCTGCATAAACTGTAGTGGCTTATGATCAATGTGGATGATTGTCTCCTTCCCAAGAATGTAATGTCTCCACTGGCGGCAGGATTTCACAATGGAGTACATTTCTTTATTGTAAGTAGGGTACTTACGGACAACATCAGATAGTGTCTCACTATGATAGGCCACAGGGTGACCGTGCTGAGTGAGAACGACACCCACAACATAGTCTGAAGCATCTGTCTCGATCTCGAAGGGATGTTGCAGGTATGATAGTGAAAGTACCGGGGATGAGCACAAGCGCTGCTTCAAATCATCAAACGCTTGTTGTTGGGAATGGCCCCACACAAATTTTTCCTTACCACCACCCCTAGTGATTTGGCTAAGGGCCCATGCAATATGGGAGAATCCCAACACAAACTTGCATTAGAAATTGGAAAGGCCCAAGAAGCTCTAAAGCTCAGTGAGTGTGGTTGGGGCTAGCCAGTCACGAATGACTTGGATCTTGGCAGGATCCACATGTATGCCATGCCGATCAATGATGTAGCCTAAGTAATGAACCTTGTCCATGCCGAAGGAGCATTTTTCCAAGTTGGCGTATAACTTGTGTTGCCGCAGGGTGTGCAGAACCTATTGAATATGCTACAAGTGTTCGTCCCAAGTCTTGTTGTAAATGAGAATGCCATCCAGATACACCACTACAAAATTATTAGTGAATGGTCACAGGATATCGTCCATCATCCTCATGAAAGTGGTCAGAGCATTTGTCAAACCAAAGGGCATGACCAACCATTCAAAAAGACCTTCCTTTAACTTGAAGGCGGTCTTCCATACATCTGTCTGTTCTATCGGGACCTAGTGGTAGCTAGACTTCAGATCAATCTTACTGAAGTATTTATCCCTGGTGAGTTGATCAAGAAGGTTGTCGATTTGGGGAATTGGCTATCGGTTTCTGATTGTGATTTTATTCAGAGCCCAGTAATCAATACAGAGTCACCAGGTTCCATCTTTCTTCTGTACCAGCATGATTGGGCTCCCGCAAGGTGATGAGCTAGGATGGATGTGCCCCTTGTGGAACAGTTCTTGGATTTGTCGCTTGATCTCCTCATTCTCTAACAAAGAGTGAATATAGATTGGTCCATTGGGTAGCAATGCACCGAGGGTCAGATCGATGAGGTGCTTGACCTGGTAGTGCAGAGGTACCCTGATAGGTGAGGAGAAGATATCTGAGTACTCTTCCACGACCTTATATACTTACTTCTATTGTGTGGAGAGGTCGGCCGCAAAGACCCTGGATGTGGCTGTGATCTTTCTCTTATTCTGAGAGTGAATCATAAAGAAGACAAAATTCCCCGTCTGAGAGATGACCTTCCTGCATTTCTTAGCAGAGATCAAGGAAATAACACTAGGTGGGACTGCCTCAAGTATCCTGTACAATTTCTTGTTCAAAGTAATAATAACACTACAAGGCCTAGACTCATATATAGCATGATGTTTCCATAAATAAGGTTGACCCAAAAGAACATCACAAACTTCGAGAGGAGCAACATCACACAATACCTCATCTTTGAAGGGCTTGATGTCGTATGACATTCGACACTGTTGGTTGATGCGGAGATTGTTTCCTTGGCAGAGCCATCCAATGGTGTAGGGTTGTGGGTGAGGCGTTGTGGGTAGGGCCAACTGCTTGATGACCTCTATAGAGATGAGGTTATTTTGGCTACCTCTATCAACGATGAAGTGCAGCGGGGTTCCTTTTACCCACATTTGCGAATGGAAGAGGTGCTCTCCTTCTTCCGGCTTGTCTGGTTCACTAGGCTGGAGCTTGGTGGTAGCAATGGTGGCACTGGATTCTGTGTCAATGATCCATATTCCCTTTTCTGGTTCTATCTCAAAGTTAGAATCCACATCTGATTCATAGGCTTTCACTTTGGCCACCAGCGACTACTTTGAGTGACAATCAGCAGTGTTATGCCAAGGGCTCTTATGGAAGTCGCACCACTTCCCGGTATCTTTCTTTGTCTTTCCAGTGCCCTTATTTTCTTGCGGCTTGGACTGGTTGTCATGATACTATCCATCTTTTCTTTGTCCTTTGTTCTGTGGGGTGGGGCCACCCTTTCCTAGATTTTGTTGTGAGGGGTTCCCAGGCACAAATTGCCGCGTATTTTTTTTTAGTTTCTGCTCGATTTTGATAGCATATCGGTAGGTCGCACCCAAGGATGAGATGTCTAAAAATTCCATTTCAGTCTGGATGTATCTATGCAAAGCACCATGATACTTGAGAACCAGATGTCACTCTGAATCTTTGATACCCAGCTTGGTGCGCAAGGTATGGAAGATATTTGTGAAATCTGGCACTACTTGGTCTCTTTCTTGCCGCAGTGTGCTCCATTTGGTATATAAGTCTTCATAACTTCCGACAGGATAGTGTTGTTCCTTAATAGCATCCCTGAAGGAATCCCAGGTGGCTTTGACTAGAAATAATGAGGGTTCATATGTTTCCTTTTGCTCACAGAATGTTTCCCACCAATCTTTGACATGGGGGACGACTTTGAGGAGCGCAAAAGTAATATTTTATGTATTCGAGAAGTTATGGAAAGAAAAATACCCTTCTAGCAGATTCAACCACTTGTCTACAATATATGCATCTATATAGCCTTCAAATATAGGAATATTGAATTTTATTTGTACCTTGAAGGGGGTGGCACCTCTGCTCGAAGAAGATGCATTGCCTGTTGGTAGCTGCCGAAGGATTTGCGCAAAACTATCCATCATCTCATTCCTTTGTTGCGTGAGAGATTCCTCAATCAATAGTTTAAAAGGATCTCTTGTACCATCATATTTATTTTCTCCTACCATGAGAGGTCGCTTGGGCGTGTGAGAGCTTTTGTCCTCAATAGAAACAAGCTCAAGACCCAATGCTTTGTACTCTGACCTTGTTGGGGACATGCATTAAGACGACAAGGAGCAGACCGCTCTGATACCACTGATCCAAATTTTATAAGAAGAACAAAATGAATATAGATTCGTAATAGATTCTTCACACAAAATAATAGAGATACAATAAAACTGGTTTTCTATTCAATAATGAAATAAGATGAAATTGTAAAATGCAGCGGAAATAATCTTGTTGGAATGGTGGCGGCTTATCTCTGAGAAGAGATGTGACGGTTGCGCTAATTCACAAGAAGATCATTACAATGAGGCTCTAAAGTCATTTTACAATAAATAGGAATGCCAAAAACCATATACATCCGAAAACCTAACCCTAGGAGATGAAGTGCCAAAAGTCACGTGGGCCCCGTTTGGGTAAGTTAGTACATTAACTTCCCGGGGTCGTAACTTTTGCATACGATCTCCGTTTTAGGCGTATAATAGCCCGTTGGAAAGGTATCATCGAGGAGATTCATTTTAGGGCCTCAATCATGTACTAATTTATTAATGAGAAGATCGATCCCGAAAAACCTTCATTTAGGCCCTCAAAATGGCCCCGAAAGTGAAAACTACTAAAAATAGTAAATTGCCAAAACTGCCAAAAAACTATTTTGAGCCAGTTGGAAAAGGTGGGTGGCCACCGATATCCATTTGGATCAATTTGATACCCAATTTTGTGTGGAGGGAATGGAAAATATTGGTGAAGTCTGGTACTGTCTAGTCCATTTCTTAACGTAGGGTGGTCCATCTGGTCCTCGTAGCTTCCAACAGGGTAGTATTGTTCTTTAATGGCGTCCCGGAAGGAATCCCATGTAGGGGCCACCACAAAAATTTAAGATTCCTTCATAGCCCTTTGCTCAGAGTAGGTATCCCACCAGTCTTTAACATGGGGAACAACCTTGAGGAGTGCAAAAGTGATCCTTTCCCGATCGGAAAAATTGTGGACCGAAAAATATCCTTTGAGAAAATTTAACCATTTATCTACAACATGTGCATATATCAGTTCTTCAAATAATGGAATATCAAAATTTACTTATACCTTGAAGAGACTTGAATGGAAGCCTGATGAATATGCTTCTCCTGTGGGAAACCGTCGAAGGATCTGCGCAAATTTGTCCATCATTATGTTCCTTTGTCGCGTGAGGGATTCCTTGAGAAACATTTTAATAGGATATTCTGCTCCATCATCTTCATTTTCATATCCCATGGGTTGTTATCGGGCTCGGCATGGTCGATCTAGTAATGGCTTGATTGGTTCAAGTCCCAACTTCTTGTACTCAGACCTTGTTGAGGACATGCATGAAGAAAAATAAATGAAGAGTAGACCACTCTGATACCACTAATCTAGATTTAGGAGTAGAACGAACTGATTACGGACTAAATACCATAAACATAGAGATAGGAATAATAAAAAAAATATGCAGTGAACAATATCTTCTATTAAATAATTAAATAGGTTGAAACTATAAAAATGAAGAACTGAAACTTGCTCAAATGGTGGTAGTTACCTCTGAGAAGAGATGTGGTTGTTATGTGCATTCGTCTGAGAAGAATGGATTACAATGAGGCTCCATAGGCCCTTTTCATATTACTCATGAATTCCAAAACCCTAGACATCCAAAAACCTAACCCTAGAAGGTGAAATGCCAAAATTCATGTGGGCCCTATGGGTAAGTTGGTGTAATTTGGTACCTCAACTTCCTAGGGTCATAACTTTGCATACAACCTCCATTTTAGGCATGTGATAGCCCGTTGGAAAGGTATTTCAGAGAACTACAACCTTTGTTGTTAGAATCTGACATTTTCTACAATCTGACTGTGGCGAGACAAAAAAAAAATTGTTTAGGGCCCCAAAATAGCCCTAAAAGTACAACAATATGTGATGACATGAAAACATACAAAATAGGTCAGTTGGATTAGGTGAGAGGCCACCCGTATCCACTTGGAGAATGTGTGAGGCTTTAGGCATCCCCAAAAGTGTAGAACTCACAATTATAAAGCAGTATAGAAAGACATGCTGAACAAAAATGGACACGAGGATCCAGTTGGAATAGGTGGTTGGCCACCAATATCCATCTGGCTAAAAAGTTCTCCTCCAATTTTCTTATTATTTGGTTCAACTTTTGGACCCATTCCTACATGTGCTAGTTCTCTTCTTGGAACTAAGCATTGATGTCCCTTTAGTATTCCAACCTTTCTATGTTTTCTTTACCCATGTTGAGTTTGCACTCTCTTCAAAGTTCTGGCAGTTGCATCATGGCCAAGGAGGTCAAGGAGGTCATCAATCCTGGGAATGTGATAGCGGTTCCTGACTGTGATTTTGTTTAAGGCTCTGTAATCAATGTAGAGACACCAAGTTCCATCCTTCTTCTGCACCAGTACAATTGGGCTTTTGCAAGGGGAGGAGTTGGGAATGATGTGCCCCTTTTGAAGAAGCTCCTTAATCTGACGCTTGATTTCACCATTCTCCATCAGCGAGCATCGATAGACTAGCCCATTAGGTAGAGGTGTGTCGGGGGTTAGATCAATTGGATGCTTGACTTAGAAGTGTGTCAGTACCCCTGTAGGTGAGACGAAGATGTCTTTGTATTCCTCCACGATCCCATCCACTTGATTCTGCTACAAAGAGAGGTGGTGTGTAGAGGCCATGGATGTGGCAGTGACCTTCTTCTTACTTTGAGCACAGATAACAAAGAAGACGAACTTCCCAGTCTATGAAATGACCTTACTGCATTTCTTAGCAGAGATTAAAGAAATAGCAGTAGGCGGTGCCACCTCTGGGATCCTATACAATTGTCTACCCAAAGTAATAATAACTGTGGGGTCTAGACTCTAGGGATGATTTTAAGGATGGAAATTTATTTTAAAATGTAGAGACCTTGGCGAATCTTACTAATCCTTCATATGCCAAGTATAAATGTTTGGCGATATTTTTGTAAAAATATTCAAATTTCTAAGGATTTTATATAGTTTTTATAAAAATTTGGCGATTTTTAAGGTAAAATAGTTTTATCCTATAGAATTTGGGCGAATCATTTTTAAAATAGCGAATCTCGTTTTTGGAAAAACCATGGAAAATTAGCCCATGAACAAAATTTAGCCCCTAAAATCATCCATGCTAGACTCATACATAGCATGATGCTTCCACAAATATGGTTGTCCTAAAAGAACATCAAAAACTTCAAGGGGAGCAATATCACACAGTACCTCATATTTGAAAGGCTTGATGTCATAGAATAGATGACACTGTTGGCTGACTCAAAGATCTCTTCTTTGATAAAGCCAACTGATGGTGTAGGGTTGTGGGTGTGGTGTCGTTGGAAGGTTCAACCACTTGATGACCTCTGTCAAAATCAGGTTCTTCTGACTACTTCTATCGACAATGAAGTGAATCGGAGCTCCCTTGAACCACATCTGTGAGTGAAAGAGGCATTCCCCTTCCTCCGATTCTTCTAGTTCACTTGGCCAAACATTGGTGGTAGCGACCATGGAACTGGGTTCAACATCGATAATTCGCTTCCCTCCTTCAATATTTGACTCAGAATAAAAATTATCCTCATACTCGAAATCCTTTAACTCGGCCACGAGGGACTGCTTGGAGCAGCATTCGTCGGTGTTGTGCCATGAAATTTTATGGTACTCACACCATTTTACCATGTCCTTATTCGTCTTCTCATTACCCTTCCTATGTTGCAGCTTGGATAGATTGTCCTGAGGGTGGCCATCCCGACTTGGTCCCCTGTTGTGTGGGTTGGGGTTTCCTTTTCCTTGCTTTGGCTGCGAGGAGTTTGCAGATCCAAAATCTCATTTTTTTTTCTTAAATTTATGCTCGATATTGATAACGTATATATAAGTTGTGCTCAATGAGACGATGTACAGGAAATCCATTTGTTTTTTAATATATCTATGATAACAGTTGTGGTATTTGAGCACCAGATGACGCTCAGAATCTTTGATTCCCAATTTGGTGTGGAGGGTATGGAAAATATTGGTGAAGTCTGGTACTATCTGGTCCCTTTCTTGACATAGGGTGGTCCATCTGGTCCTCGTAGCTTCCAACAGAGTAGTATTGTTTTTTAATGGCGTCCCGGAAGGAATACCATGTAGGGTCCACCACAAAAATTGCAGATTCCTCCACGGACCTTTGCTCAGAGTAGGTATCCCACCATTCTTTAACATGGGGAACGACCTTGAGGAGTGAAAAAGTGATATTTTCTCGATTGGAAAAATTGTGGACCGAAAAATATCCTTCGAGCATATTTAACCATTTATCTAAAGCATGTGCATTTATCAGTCCTTCGAATAATGGAATATCAAAATTTACCTATACCTTGAAGGGGGTTGAATGCCCTCCTGATGAAGATTCTTCTCCCGTGGGAAACTGTCGAAGGATCTGCGCAAATTTGTCCATCATTTCGTTCCTTTGTCACGTGAGGGATTCCTCGAGCAATATTTTAATAGGATATTCTGCTCCATCATCTTTATTTTCATATCCCATGGGTTGTTGTCGGGCTCGGCATGGTCGATATGGTAATGGATCGATTGGTTCGAGTCCAAACTTCTTGTACCCAGACCTTGTCGAGGACATGTGCAAAGAAAAATAAATGAAGAGCAGATTGTTTTGATACCACTGATCTAGATTTAGGGGTAGAACGAATTGATTACAGACTTAATACCATAAACATAAAGATAGGAAGAATAACAAAAATATTCAGTGAACAATATCTTCTATTAAATAATGAAATAAGTTGAAATTGTAAAACTGCAGAACTGAAACTTGCTCGAATGGTGGTAGCTATCTCTGAGAAGAGATGTGGTTGCTACAAGCATCCATCTGAGCATAATCGATTACAATGAGGCTCCATAGGCCCTTTTCATATTACTCATGAATGCCAAAACCCTAGACATCCAAAAACCTAACCCTATAAGGTGAAATGCCAAAAGTCATGTGGGCCCTATTATCACATAAACATGTAAGGGGGTGTTTTGGTGGAAAGAATGACAAGAAGTAGGTTGAAAAACCCACTTATCCTAAGTTTTGGTGCGAAGGCGTGCCATTCTAAAGGGCAGGATGATCTGGATGGCCAAAGATTGCACACCCAGATCTACGGCCGAGGTTTAATTCTGGACCCCCCCCCAGTCGTTCTTCTTTTAATTGGGTGGGGGGGGGGGGTATGATATGAGAGCACACAGGTTTGAGCAGCTGAGAGTGGACTGCTCATATCTATGGTGTAGGTTCCATTCTGCCCCCCCCCTCCCGTTCTGCCTTTAATAGGGGGTGGGGTTCGACATGGGTGGTTTGAATGTGGCCCGCCCCTAAAATCTCTTTACCACTTACCCCTTTCACCTCCTGACACCATTTGTCTCCTGCTTTGCCTCTCTCTTCTGCTCTGTCACATCCCCACTCCCCTCCCACCATTCACGGTCATGAATTTGTCCTCCACTCACCCCGCGTCGTGTCCCTTTCTCTTTGGCACTCTTATATTCCGACACCTGTTTCTCCTCCACCTAGCTCTCACATCTCAGGTCCCACGAGTTCTGTCACCCGTGTCTTCCTGTTCACTTTCCCTTTGCCACATCCATCCACATGGCCTCTCCTCATTTCATCTCCACACCAAGCTATCAAACCACCTCTACCTGGTCATCGTCCATTCATCGCTTCATGTTATGTACTTTGGTCGTCACGTCGGCTCCCACGTCTCCTTGCTAGCCTTGCCATGAATTCCCTAAGAAATTCTAGATGGCAGAATGAGAAGGCCTCCACATCCTTCAGAAGCAAAGTTAACCGGGGCCTTACCCGATCCCAATGAAGTAGTTGGTGGTGGTTGGACATCGTTTCCACCATAAATGCAAATTCCAAAAAGGACTGCAGTTTGTCAACTCATGTGCAGACCCGTTCTGGAGCGCGATTGCATCTGACTGAAGTTCACGACTGACCAGAGGCTGCATGCACAGTCTGTCAGGAAGCATGCATACATAATGCCTTCAATGCATCGACTCGAACTTGTTGTTGTGGTTCTGCTTGGAGTATATACAGGCATTTTTGTCTTTTTTGTAGAAGTCGATGGTCGAGCTAGGCTCCCGCATTGTAAAGTTTTGACAAAGTATAGGTTTTCCTGGTTATGCAATTATATC
The DNA here is from genome assembly GCA_009831015.1 of Picea engelmannii. NCBI lineage: Eukaryota > Viridiplantae > Streptophyta > Pinopsida > Pinales > Pinaceae > Picea > Picea engelmannii. The sequence continues at coordinate 736,766 of ML784043.1, read as the reverse complement.
TGAGACTTCATGTTTAATGAAAGTCAGCTTCCCTCCATCTCTGTGTAAACACTGTTTTAAGACACTCGAAATTGGAGGATCCAGTTGAGGGTGATTGTGTTGTTGTGATGTATGTTTGATCATGACAGTATTTTTACCAGTTTTAAATCAAGTTTTTGTATTATCTCTTCCTCCTCACACTAAGTAACTTGGAATTGGAGGACCGAGTCAAGTTGTCATGGAAACATTCTAATGAAGGTTTGATCACCGTGTTGTTGTAACTGTGTCGCGTAGGCACATTTTCAATGTCTTGTATTTCTTCTCCAAGCTGCTGGAAGGCCTGATGCCCATAGCAATCTTGTTCATCTTTCTTACCAAGTCTTCCCTCTGCTCATTTTAAAGTCAACTTCCTGACTGAAGTTAGATCAATACCTTCCTTGCTCATGCATGCCTGGCCTATTTTTCAGAGTTAAAACGATATTCTCCTTGGCCATCACCCCTTCGACCACCCCAATTTATTCATTTGTGACATATAAAACTAATGGGTATTGGGCTTACTCCTGCCACAATCCAGGAGTGACTTATGGTGCTAACATTCTTGGCGCCGCTCCAGGTACGAAGTTGAATATTTTCCCTAGGATTGAATGACATTGAGCCTCTGATTCTGAAGGTGCATTAGACATCAGAGCCCCACAAGATTGCTATTGTGCACTTGGCAACTCCATTGTGAAGACTCCAATGTGGTGAACCTACTGTTTCAGTTGTGGCTTCCGGAGGTAGGCATACGAGGTCTACCCCTCAGTTTCCCTTGACCACATCTGAAGTAGATCCAGAGAAGATTATCAGAAAGGGAAAGGCTCCCAGAGAAGGAGCTTCAACTGTTGAACCATGTATTTCTGATAGTTCTCATTACCCTCTGTTAGAAACTCCGATATCTTCTTCTCATTTTCCTATCAGACCTCTTGTTGGAGTTTCTTGTTTGTTAAATTATGGGAGTGTTCCTATTGATTTTTCCCCTCATGGTTTTGGATTAGAGGGAGTGAGATTTGTCACTCCTATTTCCCCTGACGTTGCAACCTGGTCTAGACCCAGGAATTCAGAATATTTCCCTACCCAAGGATTTACCATCCATCCTCCTCTTACTGTTGCTACTGTTGGGCCCACACCAACCTATGTTCCCTCTATCCTAGTAGCCTTCTCTTCAAATCCTTTGATGTCTCATTTTCCTCCTACAAGCTCAGTTTCGGCTTCGCCTATTTAAAATCCTTCTCCTCCTAGTTCTCCTCCACCTAATATCCCTATGGAAGGTGCTCATCCCCCTGTAAAAAAAATGGATGCCACAGTGGCTGCAAGGTATGCCCCTCTAGTCCTACCTCAGCCAATGAATCCTCTCCCTGCTGGAGATTATTTGAATTATATGCCTAAATTGACTGGGGAAGAGGACATAACTACTGAAGAGAACCTTTATGCCTTCTACAGCTACGCAGAAAACCTGAACGTAGAAAATGGAGATGTCTGGATGAGAGTCGCCATCCAGAGCCTATATGGTGATGTTAGGAAATGGTTTAGGGGACTAACCTCTGGATCTATTGTTGGGATTGAAGCTCTATATAATGCCTTCTTGAGACAGTGGGGAGATAAGAAAGACTTCATGTATTATATGACAGAGTTTGGGTCCTTGAAGAGAAAGGAAGGAGAGTCTATCTCTGACTTCTCCAAAAGATTCAATAAGATGTACAACAAGATCCCTACTGAAATAAAACCATTAGAAGCCTCTGCCAAAATCACTTATGCTAGTGCCTTTGACCTTGATTTTTTCCTCCTTCTTAGAGAAAGAAGAGCTACTTCCTTAGCTAACATACAAGATGCAGCCCTGGAAGTAGAATCCAATGTGTTGGAAGTTAATCGGCTTAGAAGCAAATCTGACAGAGACAGGGGAAGAGGGAGATCTAAGGCCTCAACCTCTAGTTCTCCTATAGCTCACCCTCAAGTAGATGAACTAACCAAGATGGTAAAGTCTCTGTCTACAGAGATGGAAAAATTAAAATGGAGGGGAAGAAGACATACAAAAATCCCCAAAACATTGATAACAAAGGAAACTTCAGAAGGCCAAACAACCATGCTCCTCACATTATGCCAAGGGAACAAAGAAATAGAGATAGGGATGATTATAGGATTCACACCCCTCTCCAAAACAACATGGTTGATGATGAAGAAAACGAGGAAAAGGAGTTAGAACCTGAAATTCACTGTATTGAAGACACCTCCCCTTTTCCCCATTTGACTCAATCTGCATATGAAGAATCCCTCATGAACACTCAAATAAATGAGTTGAGTAAAAGGGGGAAACACAGTAGTAGTCCCAATAAGTATTACCTCAGGTCAAAAAGGAAAGAAGGAAAGTCTGACATCCTTGATCAGCCTCTCATAACATAAAATCCTGCAGCAAACACTGCCAATGAAAAGAAAACTCGGAATCTCTCGTCGATAGCCAAAGACCCTGTCCCAGAGGTGAGAGAAATTATGAAGCCTCCTTCCTCCTTTAACTTTGAGCATGAAATCCAAAAAATCAAAATCATTGTTCCCCTTTCAGATTTAGTTAAACATGAAGATTTCAAAAGGTCCCTCTCTAAACTACTGCAGTATGAGCCACCTCAGCTTTCCACGGACTCAGTGAATCTCCAAGATGAAAATATCGTAGTCATCTTAGGCCCTATGGTAGAAGACATAGAGGATTCATCACCTCCCTTCTACACGTCCCTAAACATATATGATAAGGTGTTGCGTAATTGCATGATGGATTCAGGGGCTTCCCATAACCTCATGCCTAAAACAATTATGGAAGAGCTCGAGTTGGAAGTAACAAAGGCCTGTCATGATTTGTACTCCTTCGATTCAAGGAGGGTGCAATGTCTTGGACTCATCAAAGACCTGGTGGTAACCTTGTTTCAACTACCCATGAAAAGTATGGTTATGGATATTGTGGTGGCTGATGTTCCTCCCAAGTTTGGCATGTTGTTGTCAAGATCTTGGATAAAAAAGATTGGGGTAACATTACAAATGGACCTAACATATGCTACCATCCCAGTCTTTGGGGGGGAACACAGAAGATTGTATAGAGAGGCTTAGCTAGCTTACATTGTTAGGGATGAGGAAGAACCCACCAATCATCCCATATTTTCCCTTGATACTGATTTGGGATCCATCTTGTTGCAGCTTACCAACACCCCTAAGGCTCCTCTTCAACTCAGAAAGCAGCCCATTAGACCCCATGAATATTCTTCCCCACTTACTTCTGTGTGGAAAATGTTCTTCAATGGAGCTTCTTCTAAAGACGATGTTGGCACTAGGGTAGTTTTGTTTCCCCTCTTCAGGAAACTGTATCTCTGTCTTACAAATTAGAGTTTGAAGTTACCAATAATGTGGCAGAGTATGAAGCTCTTGTTTTGGGCTTAAGGGTTGCAAAGGACATGGGGATTAAAGAAATAGTTGTGTTTGGTGATGTTGAGTTGATCATTCAGCAGATCATAAATGTTTATCAGGCTAAGCACCCTTGACTTAGGAGTTACAGAAATGAAGCCTGGGACCTCATTGACAGTTTTTTCCTAGCTTTCAATATATCATTTATTCCAAGAGGAGAAAACATTGTGGTTGATTCCCTGGCTACTTCAGTGAGCAATTTTAGAGTCCCTCTGCCACCTAAGCTCAGGTATGATACAAAAGTAAGATACAGGCCCTCCATACCTAATAATGTCAAGCATTGGAAGGTTTTTGAGGATGATCTTGAATCAAAAGATTCCTAGAGACTGTAGAGGAGTTTTCATCATTGTACATTGATCAAGACCCTACTTCTGAAGCCAACCCTTATACTGATGATCTTCTAAACAAGATTGTTGATCATCATATTGTTCAGCTACCTAGCAATCACATTCCAAAGGGACTGGTTCCTTTGGAAAGGATTTTTGATAGAAATGATGTAGTAGTAAAGGGCCAAATGTCAAAAGATAATGCTGATACAACTGAGTGTAACATCGACATAGAAGAGGAGCCAAAAAATTTCAGGTTGTCAAGCAACTTGACAAGAGAGAAGAGGGTTGAGTACGTTAAACTATTGAGGGAATTCGTTGATGTTTTTTCTTGGACCTATGAAGATCTCAAGACTTATGACACAACTGTCATTGAGCATAAGATTCCCCTGAAAGAGGAAGCCAAGCCATTTATGCAGAAGCTAAGACAGATCAATCCTATGTTGCTTCCTTTCATGGAGAGAGAAGTAAAGAAGTTGTTGGACACCCAAATCATAGTCTCTTTGAGATATTCCGAATGGGTGGCCAATCTGGTCCCGATGAGAAAGAAAAGTGGAGAAATCAAACTTTGTGTTGATTTTATAAATCTGAATAGGAGATCAAAGAAGGACAATTAACCCTTACCAAAGATGGAACATATATTAAAAAGGGTAACTGGTGCATCAAGGATATCCATGATTGATGGCTTTTCGGGCTACAATCAGATTTCAGTCCTACCTGAGGATAGAGAAAAAACAACCTAAACCACTCCTTGGGGCACATTCATGTATGCCAAAATGCCCTTCGGATTGATGAATGCAAGGGCAACATTTCAGTGAGCCATGGACATAGCTTTCATTGGGGAGAAGGATTGGTTTGTGGTGATCTATCTGGATGACATAACAGTCTTTTCCAAATCTGATAAAGAACATTGTTGTCATCTGACGAAGGTCTTCTTGAAGTGTAGAATGTTTGGTCTTTCCTTAAATCCCAAAAAATCTTTGTTTGCCATGAAGGAGGGAAATTTGTTGGGGCATATAGTATCTGCTAAGGGAGTGATAATTGATCCCAACAGGGTGGAGGAGATCCAAGCCTTATCACTCCCAAGGTCCAGAAAGCAAATTTAGTCTTTCCTAGGGAAGATTAACTTTCTAAGGAGGTTTGTTTCAAATTTTGTTGAGTTTGTGAAGCATATTACAGCCATGCTCAGGAAGGGGAATGAAGTAAAATGGATTGTTCAACCCAGGGAATCCTTTGATCAAATAAAAAATGCATTGACTGAGGCACATGTGCTTATTAGTCCTGATTATTCCAAGGACTTCCTAATCTTTTCTTTCACTTCTTTTGATACAGTGGTTGTTGTTCTATTACAGAAGAATGATGCAGGGCTTGAGCAACCTATCTCCTTTTTCAGCAAATCCCTAAGGGACACTAAGATTGGGTATGACATTATGGAAAAGTAGGCCTATGCCTTAGTGAAAGATCTCAAAGCTTTTAGAGTGTATGTCTTGCACTCAAAGATCATTGCATATATTCCTTCAACTTCTGTAAAGGACATTCTTATTCAACTTGACATAGATGGAAAGAGGAGCAAATGGATTGCCAAAATCCTTGAGTTTGATCTGGAAATAAAACCTACCAAGCTAGTTAAAGGTCAAGGTTTAGCCAAGCTATTGGCTGAATCCAATTGTAAAGCCTTGCGGGTTAACTTCATTAATGATTACTATGTTGATCAACAAGCTGAGTTAACTCACAAAGACTCTTAGGACAACTTACCATTACCAGAATGCACCTGGTATGGAGACATTATATATTTTCTGCAAGAATTAAAACCTCCTGATGGAATAGGAAAGAGCAAGGCAATAGCTTTAAAACTCAAAGCAGTTAGATATTGTCTTGTTGACCAGGTCTTATATTGGAAAGACCCCCTGGGAGTGCTTCTGAGATGTCTAGATCCACAGGAGGCCCAAAGGATTATGCTTGGTTTTCATAGCAGCCTATGTGGGGGGCATCATTTCTGGAAGACTACAGCCTACAAAATTATCAGGGTTGGGTACTACTGGCCCACTTTATTCACTGATGTCTGCAAAAAGATTAGATCTTGCATCAAGTGTCAAAAGTTCTCAGGAAAGAAGCAGCTCAAATCCTTTCCATTGAAGCCCATAATAGCATCAACACCCTTTTAGAAATGGGGATTAGACTTCATTGGGGAGATTGATCCTGCTTCAAGTGGTCAGCACAAGTGGATCCTAACTACAACAGATTATTTCACCAAATGGATAGAAGCCATCCCCACCAGAAGTGCTTCACACAAGGTAATCATCAGTTTCTTGGAGGATATCATAGCAAGGTTTCGTTGTCTAGACAGAATCATTGCTGACAATGTTGCATCTTTCAAGTCTGAACCTTTGATCAAGTTCTATGAGCAGTTTGGGATTTCACTTATTCACTCCACTCCTTATTATCCCCAAGGCAATGGACTGGCAGGGCCTTCTAACAAGAGTTTAATCAAGCTCATTAAAAGATTGTTGGAAGATAATAAGAAGGCCTGGGATTCAAAACTCAAATTCGCTCTGTGGGTTGATCATGTGACAGCAAAGAGGTCCCTAGGCCTCTCTCCTTTCCAACTTGTTTATGGGACAGAAGCTGTATTTCCCTCCCAACTAGCTCTACCTGTAGCAAAATTATTTTAGGAGTGTCGAGGAGAGCCTGATGATATGATCAGGAGAATTCATCAATTGGTGGAGGTCTAGCGGACTAGACAACAGGTGGTGGACAGAGCTTATGATTATCAACAGAAGGTCAAGCAGGCCTTTGACAGGAAGGCGAGAGAGGAGGAATTTTCACTGGGATATCTAGTGCTTAAGTGGGATGCACCCAGGCATGATAGAGGCAAACATAGCAAGTTTGAAGCCCTCTGGATTGGGCCCTTCAAAGTCTCTGAAGTGTTTTTAAACAATACCTACAGGTTGCAGGATTTGGATGGCGATGAAATTTTTGGTGGCCCTGTAAATGGGCATTTTATGAAGAAGTTCTTTATTTGAGCCTTAAGTGGCTCCTCTAATTTTGTAAATATTGTTTTCCTGTTCTTTTTTCGGTTTCAATAAATGACTCCATAGCCCAACAAAAAGGCACTGATGCTGCAAAAAAGTTCTTAGAGCCTCACAGGGAGGAGTCTATCCCCCATGGAACCTAATGTTATCACATAAACATGTAAGGGGGTGTTTTGGTGGAAAGAATTTCAAGAAGTGGGTTGAAAAACCCACTTATCCTAAGTTTTGGTGCGAAGGCGCGCCATTCTAAAGGGCAGGCTGATTTGGATGGACAAAGTTTGCACGCCCACGGTCGAGGTTTAATTCCGGACCCCCCCGCCCCTCCCCCCCCATCGTTCTTCTTTTAATAAGGGGTGGTCCGATATGAGAGCGCGCAGGTTTGAGCGGATGAGAGTGAAGTGCTCAGATCTATGATGTGGGTTCCATTCCGAACCCCCCTTGACGTTCTGCCTTTAATAGGAGGGGGGGGGTATGACATGGGTGGTTTGAATGTGGGCCACCCCCTAAAATATCTTTACCACTTACCTCTCTCACCTCCTGATGCCATCTATCTTCCGCTCCACCTCTCTCTTATGCCTGTCACTTCCCCACTCCCCTCCCACCATTCACAGTCGTGCATCTATCCTCCACTCACCCCACATCATGTCTCTTTCTCTTCAGCCCTCTTATCTTTCGACACTTGTTTCTCCTCCACCTGGCTCTCACATCTCAGGGCCCACAAGTTCTGTCACCCACATCTTCCCGACCACTTTCCCTCTGCCACATCCGTCCACATGGCCTCTCCTCATTTCATCTCCACACCAAACTGTCAAATCATCTCTGCTTGGTCATCGTCCATTCACCATTTTGTGTTATGTGCTCTGGTCATCATGCCAGCTCCCATGTCTCCTTGCTAGCCTTGTCATGAAGTCCTTAAGTAATTCTAGATGGAAGAATGAGAAGGCCTCCACGTCCTTCAAAAGCAGAGTTAACTGGGGCCTTACCCGATCCCAATGAAGCAGTTGGTGGTGGTTGGACATCGTTTCCACCATAAATGCAAAGTCCAAAAAGGACTGTAATTTGTCAACTCATGTGCAGACCCGTTCTAGAGCGCGATTGTGTCTGACCGAAGTTCACGACTGACCAAATACTGCATGTGCAGTTTGTCAGGAAGCATGCAGAAGTAATGCCTTCAATGCATCGACTCGAACTTGTTGTTGTGGTTCTGCTTGGAGTATATACAGACCATTTTGTCTTTTTTGTAGAAGTCGATGGTCGAGCTAGGCTCCCGCATTGTAAAGTTTTGACGAAGTATTGGTTTTCCTGGTTATGCAATTGTATCTGAGACTTCATGTTTAATGAAAGTCAGCTTCCCTCCATCTCTCTGTAAACATTGTTTTAAGACACTCGGAATTGGAGGATCCAGTCAAGGGTGATTGTGTTGTTGTGATGTATGTTTGATCATGACAGTATTTTTACCAGTTTTAAATCAAGTTTCTATATTATCTCTTCCTCCTCACATTGAGTAACTCAGAATTTGAGGACCCAATCGAGCTGTCATGACAACATTGTGATGAAGGTTTGATCACCATGTTGTTGTAACTGTGTCGCATAGGCACATTTTCAGTGTCTTGTATTTCTTCTCCAAGCTGTTGGAAGGCCTGATTCCCATAACAGTCTTGTTCATATTTCTTACCAAGTCTTCCCTCTGCTCATTTTAAACTCAAATTCCTAACTGAAGTTAGATCAAGACCTCCCTTGCTCGTGCATGCCTAGCCTAGTTTTCAGAGTTAAAACAATATTATTTTGGGTCAGCACCCCTTCGACCACCCTGATTTATTCATTTGTGACATATAAAACTGATGGGTATCAGGCTTACTTCTGCCGCAATCCAGGAGTGACTTATGGTGCTAACAGGCCCTATGGGTAAGTTGGTGTAATTTGGTACCTCAACTTCCTAAGGTCATAACTTTTGCATACAACCTTTGTTTTATGCACGTGATAGCGCATTGGAAAGGTCTTTCAGAAAACTACAAATTTTGTCATCAGACTCTAACGTCATCTACAATCTGATTGTGGTGAGCCAAAAAAAAATGTTTAGGGCCCCAAAACAGCCCTAAAAGTACAACAAGATGTGCTGACATGAAAACATACAAAATAGGCCAGTTGGATTAGGCGAGAGGCCACCCGTATCCACCTGGAGAATCTGTGAGGCTTTAGACATCCCCAAAATTGTAGAACTCACAATTATAAAGCATTATAGAAAGATGTGTTGAACAAAAATGGACACGAGGAGCCAGTTGGAATAGGTGGGTGGCCACCAATATCAATCTGGATCAAAAGTTCTCCTCCAATTCTCTTATTATTTGGTTCAACTTTTGGACCCATTCCTACAAGTGCTAGTTCTCTTCTTGGCACTAAGCATTGATGGCCCTTTAGTCTTCCAACCTTTCTATGTTTGCTTTACCCATGCTGAGTTTGCGCTCTCTTCAAAGTTCTAGCAGTTGCATCATGGCCAAGGATTCAATTGCTCTGATACCTCATGACCCGTAAATGAGTGACTTATAGCCCACTTGCTTCACCTGCACAGATACTTGGAAAAAATAACTTTTGATTTGTTTTTCTCTACCTTGTACAAGATATATATTCTTAGTGTAACTTGCACATAAACCCAACTACAAACCTCTATGTTCACTATCCTTTAGCAGACATTTGAGGATGGTATGTTTTTTGGCTTCAAGGCTTGAGCTATTTCGTGTTTGTAATTCTTTGAAGGGCATACTCACACTTACTATTGTTTGGGAAAACCCCATCATGGATTCAATCCCTTTGCCAACTCCATCATTCACCTTTCCCTTTTAAAAGAAAGCACATTCAATCGAATACAAACATGATGTAAGAGGTTAAATGGAGTGACATAATGCTAAGTTCTTATTATGCAAGAATGGTAATAAATCAAGTGTTATGCTCGTCCAATTGTCTACGTAACTGGCAAGAGCTTATTAACCCAACAATACACTTGTCGTCAACACCCCAACAACAAAAGATACAAGGCTTTAGTATCAAGAATTAGTGAGATGCTCTAGCATAAAAAAATGTTAGTCCAACAACAAACATCATATTACTTCTTTAGGGCACCTATGATTTAAATGCAATCAAGCTAAGGTCCATCAAACAAGCAATCTTGGGATCTGATTCAGATAGTCCACTAATTCTCTAGTTGTAATCACTTTGTAAACCCTCCAAGAATGAGTTCTCCTTAACCGCCTTTTCTTGGCTTTGACACTAGAATCAATTATTTATTGTTCTTGTGAATCGAGATTCACGGGCATATACAAACACCGTGTAGAGCACATCAAAAATCCGTTTTTGTTCCACGATATTATTGTATGCTTTGAGATGTTGAAGAATGAACAGGATTGAGAATAGCAAAGCGACTTAAGTAGAAATCCCACCATTGACTAGTGTCCATGTATGTAGGTTTCTTAATTTTTTTCGGGCAGTTTGAATAAGCAATGACTCCATTTCAATTATTCATAATAGGCTATGCATGCACTTTTCAAAAAGGTCCATGTAGCATGTGTGAAATTTAACCCTGCGAGTCAAGCTTCCACTCCATAATTACTTTGGGAAGCCAACGGTCTCCTCCAAACAACAAATGTCTATTCCAACGATCTTGAGAGGATGAAGTCCTAAATTTAAGAACCCGAATTCGAAATTCAACTGGAAATTTGCAACATCCAGATGATCACATCCACTGATCTCAAAACTTTGGTGAAATGGCCGATCTGGATTTGCCCATTGTTGGATTCCATCAATGTTTTATATGCCAATGAATTGTTGTATAAGTATACAATTGCGTGGAAATGAATGTGTGAGGGTGTTATCCCAAACCACACACAGAAGTTGGTATTCAAATTAAGAACAAATCGATCTCAAACCACTATTTATTGCTCATCCCTCTCAACTTTTAACCACAACTTGATTAATTTCCAGTGGCCGACAATCCATGTGGATGTTATTTATGAGACCAACAACCAATAATTCGTACACTGGAAATTGCCATCGACTTAACCACAGACGATAGTGAATGTGTTTCATTGTGCATAATTTCTCATTTCACACCATGAACAAAGAATGGAATTTCACTCTTAACTATGCATCCATAAAACTAAAATCTAAAATGATAGACACGGTAATCAATCACAAATAGTGATTTTACCCCAAAAACCAAAACAGGAAAATCAACATAGAATGGTTGCTCAATCTAGTTCGACAATCTTCGGTACAATGCAGCCTATGGCTCTTTATATGCATCCTCCTCTTTTCCATTGGCCAACAAAGATATATCTCTTTGAGAGTGAAACTACAAGAATAAATAGGGAGAGTCAGGGTAATAGGAAGACCAACAAGCATGACTTTTTATTTCCCATTCCTCACTCTTTTCTTTCCTAGTTGATTTNTTTTTTTTTTTTTTTTTTTTTTAATTCTATTATGTTTTTCTCGTCTTATTCACTTAAACCATTCCCTTGTCTGAATCCATTTTAAATCAGAAACCATAGATTCTCTTATGATGAGAGATGATGCAAGTATGATTCCTAGGAAGACCTATGATAGGTGGTTGATTTGTTCCAGGAGTTACTAGTGTAGTTTTCTCTTACAATAGGACAAGATCTTCTTCATATTGCTGATTTTTCAGGATAGACATGGCTGTTGATTTTTCAATAAGCTAGGCTTAAGCATGAAGTTCATTCCATTTTAGCATTTTACTTAAACCATAAACAATTTGTTGTAGCAACCAAGATCACAGGAAGAAACACCATGCACAAGTACACAAGAAGTATCCTGGGAAACCCTTCTCAACAACGGAAGAAAACCCATCCAATCTTTTGGTATATTCTTCAAGAGAAAGACCTCCACCACCATAAAGACCTAGCACACAAGAGGGTTCTCACAAACCCTAGAAAACTAGCGCCCAAGAGTGGTGCGCACTTTTCCCAAGAAGATGTACTTGTTGAAATTTCCAATCTCACACAAAAGATATGATTCATCAATGGGGAATTTACCTTTACGTATATTAGACTTGACCAGTCAACATAAGTGTCTATTGGCACAACAGGGCCAACCTCTCTAACTCACAATATAATTAATAATAACCAGATTAATTAGCTTTTACATTAATTATCAATTACATTAAGGTGGGTCCAACTTGTACCATTTACATTACAATTAGGGTTACAGGCAGGTCTGACTCTGGAACAATATAGCAAGGGATCTCATACACCCACTAGGGGCACATCCATAGGGATGTCCATATCTCTATCTCACTATGTCTCATAGGAGAACCACACTCACTAGTGCTTTGTTGAAAAGTCAACAAGAAATGTGTGTCTAATTTATTTTTCCCTTAAATAAATTGGACAATAAATATTAATCTATTATCTCATAATTACTTGAAAATAGTTAACTGAAATGGCAAATCAGTTAGCTATAGGAAATTCGAGTTCAAAGGTTGACTAGTGGGACATCCTAGTCGAATTAGTTATAACTGAGTGATTTGAAGTTGTAACAGAGTTGGATGTGTAGTTATGTGAGTTGTGAAGTAGTTTAACTTAGTTAAGTGAGTTAAGCTCAGTTGTACTAGTTGTAACTGAACTTACACTAGTGAGAAATCAGTGAATTAATTATTAATTAATTCACAATCAGTGATCTCACATGCAACTGAAGATTTACCACTCTTAACTACATGCATGTCAGATCCAGTGGAGACCCAGTTGCGATAACAGGTGAAAGGGACAGTTTGACTATCAATTGTGACATTAGTGAGTGCACTCATGCAACCACACACACAGTGGATGTGCCCATAAGGAATGTGTAGCCTAGGCAAGAGGAATTTGAATTCATTGCAGGGATTTCCATTAATAGGGATTGCGCAGAGGAGGCAGGTTGTCTGGAGGCAGTAAATTGGCATATGCATTCGCCAATTTTTGTATGACAGTGTGAGACAATTGTATATTGTACTAAGAGCTATTGGATTAGATTTTTGTATGAGATTGTTTCATGATCCATGATATAAACATAATATATGATAGTGGGGTTTTTAGCTTTATGCTTTCCCGATAAAACATCTGTGTTGTGTGTGATTAATCCTTCTTCTTGATATTGCAATTGACGATCGTGTTTTAAATTCCACAAGAATATTTGTAGAAGTGATTATGTATTTAAAAATGGTATATAATTGTTAGATCGTGAGAATCCAGGCAATACATAATTTGTATTGAAATTTCTACATGGTATCAGAGCGCACAAGATTGCAGAAGATGAGTTTGTGACTGGATAGAATTCGAATTTGCAGAAGCCTTTCTTGGTGCTACAGCTGATTCAAGATCGAAATGGATTTCAATGGCTTGAGGTTAGAGTATGCACTCAAGGGCATCTCGAACTATATTTCTTGGAAGGACGAGATGGAGACAGTACTCAAAGATAATGGCTTGAAGGAATTCATTGACAAATATGTTCCTAAGCCAGATGTTGCAGACGCTGCAAATCTTGATGCATGGAAAAAGAAAGTGTCAAAGGCGAGGAGGATATTGTTGGAGGGAGTATGAGACTACATTGTCTCAAAACGCCATGGGAAATCCACACCATATGCAATGTGGAAGGCTTTGACAGATCTATTCCAAAACAACAGCGACCATAGGAAATTGGCACTCAAATATAAACTCATGAAGATCAAGATGGAGAAGGGCGACTCCATTCCAAAATATCTCACGAAGTTTGTCCAATGTCGGGATGAGCTAGGGAGTGTGGGAATAATAGTCGTTGATGATGATTTGGTGAGCTTGGCGCTCCTAGGACTTCCCAAGAGTTGGCACAGTTATCAAGACTCTGTCAATGGAAGGGAAAAATTATCAGTTTGGGAATGACTGTGGTCGGATCTAGTGCAGGAGGAGTTCAGGAGGAACACCAGAGATGGCTCTTCATCAAAGTATGATGATGAAGAGGATTGTGCTTTGGCTGCTAAGGCAAGGAAAGGGAAGGGGAATAAATTCCATTCAAAATCCGAGTCTAAAGGCAAGAAGCTAGATTTGTCCAAAGTGAAGTGTTTTCACGGTCACGAACATGGGCATCTCGCTACTAACTGTCTGCAGAAGAAGAAGAAGAAGAAGAAGGTTGTTGGAGCTGCAGCTAGTGAAGCCCTTGCCTCACAATTTTAACTTGACTTCTCCTTGATTGCATGCATGGATTCAAGTGCATTGGGATCGGTGTGGTATTTGGATAGCAGCGCTTCCTTCCACATGATGGGAGATAAGGAGCTTTTCAGTGACTTAGAGGAGAAAAATCTCAAAATGCATATAGATATGGGCGACGATGGACAATATAGTGCGAATGGAATTGGTACCATTACCTTTTAGAGGGAGTCAGGTAAACCATTTCAATTGAAATATTTTATGCATGTTCTAGGTCTGAAGAAAAACCTGGTCTTAGTCGCAATGATGGAGGACGGAGGCTATGATGTTGTTTTCAGTGATGGAAAAGCTTCCTACGACATAAAACAATGGGTCAAGTCGGGATTTGAGTTAAGAATCTCTACAAGTTGGAGGTAGATGGCTGAGCTGCCATGATGGGCAAGGTGGAAAAAGTGGTGAGCCGAGATGAGGGTGAATTATGGCACAGGCGATTGGGCCATCTTCATCATGGAGCCTTGAAAATCATGCAGCAAATATCTACTGGTCTTCCAATGGGAACACTTGCTCAGTTAGATCAGTGCAAGGGTTGCACCATGGGGAAGTATGTAAATTCCACCTTTCATGAAAAGAAGAACTGTGCTTCGGTGATCCTGGAGAGAGTTCACACAAACGTGTGTGGACCATTCTTGGTTGCTTCAATAGAAAAACATAAGTATTATGTTATTTTTGTTGATGACTTTTCTCGTAAATGTTGGATATTCTTCATGCATAAGAAGGATCAAACATTCTCAAAGTTCTGTGAGTTTAAAGCATTGGTGGAGAAAGAGTCAGGGAAGGAAGTGAAGTCTCTTAGGAGCGATAATGGTGGAGAATACATCTCTAATGAATTCAAAGACTTCTACTGCAAAGAAGGAAATTGAAGAGAACTCATAGCGCCTCATAACCCACAACAAAATGGGGTCACGGAGAGGAAGAACAGAACGATCGTGGGTGCATCATGAGCGATGTTGTATGATCAGGGCCTACCAATGCATTTGTGGGTGGAAGCATGCAATACTATGGTTTATGTGCAAAATCGTTGTCCTCATAGAGTACTTGGCATGAGTACACCTAAAGAAGTTTTCACTAGTAAGAAACCTAATGTTTCTCATTTGAATATTTTTGGCTCATCTGTCTATGTGCATGTGACCAAGGATGCCAGGAAGAAGCTGGAACTGACTGCTGAAGTTGGGATATTTGTGGGGTACACATAAACACCCCATAATTATCGTGTGTATTTTCCTAACAGTAAGATGATTGTTATGCGACGTGATATAAAATTCGATGAAGGGAAATCCATGAGGTTGTCGCTTGAGAGGGAGCTAGACTTGCATGCAGAGGAGGAACTGTTGGTTCCCAAAGATGAGTCTCAAGATGTGGATCAACCACATGAAGAGGTTCATGGAGTTGAGGAAGCCACTCATGCAGATCCATCCATCATAAATAGAAGAAAGCGCACCACGGAAGCTAATAGATTGAGACTAGATGCTACACAGAATGTAGGAGCCCCTACTTCACAGTGCAAACATAGACAGTCTCCTGATCGATTTACTAGATACATGGATCTCATGAGAAAATGTATTGTGACTAAGCCATGGGTAGATGCAATGGTGGAGGAGTATAACTCCATTGTCAAAAACAGTGCATGGGAAATTGTCCCAAGACCGGTCGACAAATCAGTGGTAGGTTCGAGATGGATCTACAAGGTAAAGCAAGCTGTTGATGGGAGTGTGGAGAAACACAAGGCCAGGTTTGTGGCCTGGGGATTCTCACATATCGAGAGGATAGATTATGATGATACCTTTGCACCTATCACAAGGTACTCTTCCATAAGATCCATCTTTGCACTCTCAGCGCAGATGGGTTGGCGCATTCATCAGATGGATGTAAAAACTGTGTTTCTCAATGGGATAATTGAGGAACAAGTGTACATTGAGAATCTAGAAGGTTTTGAGACCTTTGATAGGGAGTCACATGTGTGCCAACTCAAAAGAGCGTTGTATGGGCTGAAGCAAGCACCCCGTGCTTGGTACACTCGGATAGACAGTTATTTCACCGGACTGGGCTTCACCAAAAGTGAAGCAGATGAAAACCTATACCAAATTGTGGTGGAGGGTAAGATTTTAATCATTGTTCTTTATGTTGATGATTTAATACTGACTAGAGATGAGAAGATGATACACTCATTCAAGGAGGACCTTGCAAAGGAGTTCGAGATGAAGGATATGGGCCTCCTTCATTATTTCCTTGAATTGGAAATATGACAACGAGATGGTGAAATTTTTGTGTCTCAAGGAAAGTATGCAAGGGAGATACTAGGTAAGTTTCACATGGAGGGCTGCAAACCCATGGATACTCCTCTTCTAGGAAACTGGAGGAAAGAGGATGCTACTTCTGGAGAGGTAGTGGATACTACTGTCTATCGACAATTAGTAGTTTCGCTAATGTATTTAGTGAACACAAGACCAAAAATTTGCTATGTGGTTAACCAACTGAGTCAAGCGATGGTTAAGCCTACCAAGCTCTTTTGGAAGGAGGGCAAGCATGTCCTGAGATACCTGAGGGGCACATCTAAGTATGGATTATGGTATAGAAAGATAGATGAGGTGAAGTTGCATGGCTTCACAGATGCAGATTGGGTTGGTAGCCCAATGGAAAGAAAGATCACATCATGGGGGATCTTTAGTATCGGATCTACAACTATTTCTTGGTACAATAGGAAATAGAGATCCATGGCACTCAATTCAGCGGAAGCGGAATACATGGCAGCGAGTCAAAATGCATGTGAGGCTATCTAGATGAGAAAGATCTTGGTTGGTTTGTTTGGTTCTCATTTAGATCTGACAGTGATTCATTATGATAATCAGAGTTGCATTAAACTCTCGATTAATCCTACGTTTCATGATAGATCTAATCATATAGATATACAGTATCATCATCTCAGATATTGTGTGCAGCAGAAGATCATGTTGTTTTAGTACATTCCTACGGAAGATCGGGATGCAGACATTATGACAAAGGCACTCACCAGGAGAAAATTCGAATACCATAGAGACAGAATTGGGGTGAAGGATAATCCCTTTCTTGTTGAGAAGGAGTGTTGAAAAGTCAACAAGAAATGTGTGTATAATTTATTTTTTCCTTAAATAAATTGGACAATAAATATTAATCTATTATCTCATAATTACTTGAAAATAGTTAACTGAAATGGAAAATTAGTTAGCTATAGGAAATTCAAGTTCAAAGGTTGACTGGTGGGACATCCAAGTTGAATTAGTTGAAACTAAGTGATTCGAAGTTGTAAAAGAGTTGGATGTGTAGTTATGTGAGTTGTGAAGTAGTTTAACTCAATTAAGTGAGTTAAGATCAGTTGTACTAGTTGTAACTGAACTTACACTAGCGAGAGATCAGTGAATTAATTATTAATTAATTCACAATCAGTGATCTCACATGCAACTAAAGATTTACCACTGTTAACTACATGCATGTCAGATCCAGTGGAGACCCAGTTGAGATAACAGGTGAAAGGGACAGTTTGACTATCAATTGTGACATTAGTGAGTGCCCTCATGCAACCACACACACAGTGGATGTGCCCATGAGGAATGCGCAACCTAGGCAAGAGGAATTCGAATTCATTGCAGGGATTTCCATCAGTAGGGATTCTGCAGAGGAGGCAGGTTGTCTGGAGGCAGTAAATTGGCACATGCATTCGCCAATTTTTGTATGAAAGTGTGAGACTATTGTATATTGTACTCAGAGCTATTGGATTAGAGTTTTGTATGATATTGTTTCATGATCCATGACATAAACATAATATATGATAGTGGGGTTTTTAGCTTTATGCTTTCCCAGTAAAACATATGTGTTATGTGTGATTGATCCTTCTTCTTGATATTGCAATTGGTGATCATGTTTTAAATTCCGCAAGAATATTTGTAGAAGTGATTATGTATTTAACAGTGGCATATAATTGTTAGATCGAGAGAATCCAGGCAATACATAATTTGTATTGAAATTTCTACATGCTCAACCACTAGGATCACATTCACTTGTGCTCATCCACAGGCGCGTCCACACAACAGATCTTCTTTCCCATTACATTACACAGGAGAGTCATCTAGATTTCATCATCTCAACTATATGCTCAGAGGAAGTTAATACATCATCTTCATCTCTATCTCATGATGATGCACCCAGCTCATGGTAATTCACACGTTCACCTTGTGCCCATCCACAGGCACGCCCACTCAACATATGTTCTTTCCCACTACATTACACAGGAGAGTCATCTGGAGTTCATCATCTCAACTCTCTGCTCAGAGGAGGATAATACATCGTCTTCATATTTTTCTCGTGATGATGCACCCAGCTCATGGGAATTCACATGTTCACATTGTGCTCAGCTACATGCACGTCCAACTCAACAGATCTCCTTTCTTACTATGTTACACAGGAGAATCATCTGGAGTTCTTCTCAACTCTCTGTAAGGAGGAGGCCATCACTGTGTTTGATCTCTGTCTCAGATAGGAACCACACACCTACCTCAGGGGCGCTCTCTCAAGTCTATGTCCTGGAGGATGTATCACATAGTTGTAATGATCAACAATGGATATGGTTCCTTGTCTTTTAAAATTATGTCTATTGTTGGATAGTATGTGGACAATGGAGCTTCAAAACTATGACATATTACAAATCATTATCCAACAACTTTTAGGAGAAATAGGAGGGTATGAGTGTGAAGTTTGGTTATGATGTTACTTATCCTGTGTGAGGAGTTGGATCCATTTCCTTCCAAATTCCTTTAGGTCATGTCCCTAAGTTGAGTGATGTTTTGTTTGTTCCCGGTTTGAAGAAGAATATTCTTTTAGTGTCATGTATGATAGATGTTATCACACGGATTTTAGGTTGGGAAAAGCCCAACCCAATCCATAAGAGAGAGACACGTATGGGAGTAACTACCCATTGTCACCTTAGATAGATACTCCCCTCTCTTTAGTGATGATAAGTCACCACAAGGGGGGAATCTGGGTTACCCTAAGGGGATTGATATGGGAAATGGTAGAATTATCAAGGGATCCCCTATAGGTCTAAGTTGGAGATGAATGAAGGCTTGAGGAAGAATCTTTTGGAAGGGTAAATGATTGGCAATGGTTGTGTACCTGCAAAATAATGTTATCCCACCAAGACAAGACAATATATTTCAATGCAGGCCTCAAAACCTAAGGGAAATCAACAAGATAGGTTTGTTCTCCCAAAACTGCAGCATATATCAGATTTATATCAGCAACAAGTAAATTATAGATGTTGCACAACTAACCATCTGAGTCATCAAATGATTATTGGATAATTAAGCCCAAAACATGTAGATAATATTCCAATACTTAACTCAAATTTTGATGGAAAAATAGGGCTGCGAAAAGATGTTATCAACAATGCATTAGGGAATATTTATGCCTGTAGCAAACAATTTCTACAGTAGCGAGATCTAACCACAAAAATTCACAAGTAAACCATCAAAATGATATCCAACTATTAGTAGAATAGTAATATAGGTTCACAAGTAAACTTCCACAATAGATTAGAGAGTAGAGAATGAAAGAATGAGGATTTTACTGCAGCCCTAATGGATGTAGAACTAAATTTGTTACAGCAATAAATTCCTTGGCTAAAATAGGACGCCCTTAGGGCATAAGTAAGCTTATAACACTAAGAAAACATTCCATCTAGAACAAATGCAATATCTCCCAATTTCACTTATACCAATGCAATGATTTTATTTCTCCAATGCAAATTAATATTAGTGTCTTGTCAATGGGTTATGGAGTCTTCTTGTGTAAAGTTAGGTCTACTACTTCTCTAGGTGTGTAATCCATTTTACTCCCTAGAGTGAGTAAACCTAACAAGGTAAATCTAGGAGGGTGTAAACCCTTTTACTCCTACTAGAAACCTTTTTCAATAGCTTATCCAATAAACAATAATGATAGACTTGGTGGAGGGTGTATTCCCTTATACTCCTCCAAGTTTCTAGACAAGAATAATCATGAAACAAGAAAGAAAGAATAATCTAGAAACCATCACCAAAACCCTAGCCCCCAATGTGACGTCAAACCCTAAAAAGTGACATTTTAGGCTTCCAAGGCCAAACCTTGGGAAAGTAGGGGGCTAGTTTCTTCCATGAAGGTGTTCTATCATGCCTCTGAAGGAAAACATCTCTAACCTAGGTGTCCAAGTGGAAAGGGTGCATCATCCAAGTGGGCTTCATGCCCCAACTGAAGGTCCAAGTGACCTTGTGCCTCCATGGAAAGCTCTCCCCCTATCAAGGCCCTACAAAGTCAAGAAAATTCTCCCTCCAAGGGCTCACAAGTCACAAGTATCATGTCAAGTAAGCCATACATAATAAAATAACCACCTGAACATGTGCATCAAGTCTCCCCTCTCAAAAATAAAAAAATGCTCAAAGACCTTATGTAACTTGCCAAAATTAGGTATGGGAGGGTTGTCATGGTGACCTATTGGGTGAACATTCCCCAAGTTAAGAAGTGTTTCCCATATGGACCCTCTCTAAGTCATATAAAGAGTATGAAGTGGATGGGAGGTAATACTTTTGTGCATGGGGTTTCTTGACATACAAGGGCTCATATTGTCTCATTTATGGGTGCCTTTGTAGAGGGTGTGTTGCCCTTCATTTGCAATGCATAATTTTTCCAAGCCCTTTCTCCATTAGTTTATTAGAGTGCTCCCAGGTTGAAGAGAAGGTGGGGCTTCTACATAAACATGAAAAACATTTCCCACCTTAAATCTACTCTGGTCACACCGTGCTTCCCCAAGTTCAAGACGATGTGTGGGACGTATACCTAAGCATGAAAAACATTGCCCACAAACGCTCTACCTTGGTTGGCATGTTCAATTAGTTATTTATTTTAAGGGTCCCATGATCTAGGTGGATATCGGTGGCCACCCACCTTTTCCGACTGGCTCAAAACAGTTTTCTGGCAATTTTGGCAATTTACTATTTTCAGCAAGTTTTAACTTCCGGGGCCATTTTGAGGGCCTAAATGAAGGTTTTTTGAGATCTAGGTTATCAATGATAGCCAAATGCATGGTTGATCCCCCAAAATGAATCTCCTCGATGATACCTTTCCAACGAGCTATCACACGCCTAAAACGGAGATCGTATGCAAAAGTTACGACTCTGGGAAGTTGATGTACTAACTTACCCAAACGGGGCCCACATGAATTTTGGCGCTTCATCTCCTAGGGTTAGTTTTTTGGATGTCTATGACTTTTGGCATTCTCGTCTATTGTAAAAAGGCCTCTAGAGCCTCATTGAAATCATCTTCTCACGGATGCGAGTAGCAGCCACATCTCTTCTCAGAGATAAGCTACCAGCGCCCTAGCTACTTTATTTCCATTTTGTCTGTAAGCATATTTCAGTCATTTGTTATTAATGAAATGAAGTCTTATTTCCGCTGCATCTCTACATTTATGTGTATTTATGTATTTCATTGTGTTCCTACATAAATCCGGATCAGTGGTATCAGAGCGGTCTGCTCATTCTCGATCCTTCTTTGCATGTCCCCAACGAGATCGGGGTATAAGGAGTTGGGGCTCGATCTGGTTGAAC
>ML784043.1:682039-699681 GCA_009831015.1 Picea engelmannii | reverse complement strand
TCCTACACCTCGGGGACAATTACATTTCTTTTTTTCCAAAATAACATTTTATTTTTTTATTTTAAACCAACCTAGATCCATTTATCTTTGGATCTATAAAGCATCAAGAGGGATCAAATATGTATAGGTGCAAACCTTTAACCTTTCCTCAAGTTTTGAAATTAAAAAAAAATGCACATCTAGAGATTTGATCCCTTTCGATGCTTGATAGATCCGGAGTTTAATGGATCTAGTCTAGTTTAGTACATTAATATTAAAGTATTAAAAAAATTAATATTAATAAATATATTATATATTAAAAGATATTAATATATTTTATAATATATTATGACACAACCACTACATTGTTTTCATGATCTATTAATTGAAGCTAAGGAAAATCAAAACCGAACAAATTACAACCAATATATATATATATATATATATATATATATATATATATATATATATATATATATATATATATATATATATATATATATATTGTTGGCATGTTTTACAGGAAGTGTGTGCTTGTCATTGATGGCAAGAACAACAGCGACGATGGAAAGCATAGATCAAATCTCATAAGGAAAAGCACAGTACATAAACATGATGAGGATCAAAATCCTTGATCATGGATCTGCTTCGAGAGTCTTCACGACCGTTGGATCAAATTAAGGATAGGATAAACGGGGCACAAGGTTTGAGAATTCGATTATATGAATTTTCATTAGTCGTCGGATCAAATTAAGTGGAAGGATAGGATAAGCAAAGATGGAGGGTCGTTGGATTTAAAACCAAGGCAAAGCAACATCGCAGACAGATCAAGTTGTCAACCTAAGATCATGATCAATGAACAACATTCATTTCGGGTCTAAAGATGTGAGGAGGTTATGCTCTAGAAAAATCTCACTTCAATAATTTCAGTTTGAGATTTGAAATTCCCGAAGCCCAGAGAGACGAAATAAATTCTCAACCATTGGATCATTCGAAGTAGATCTCAGTCATCAGATCACTCGAAGAAGATCTCAAGCATCGGATCATCCAAAATAAATATGGGTTGTCTGATCCAGATCGTCAGTTTGAGTTTTGAAATTCATGAAGCCTGGAGAGTCAGAGAGCCGAAATAAATTCTCGACCGCTGGATCATCCGAAGTAGCTCTCAGTCATCAGATTGTCCGAAGAAGATCTCAAGCGTTAGATCGTCCGAAGTGAATCTGGGTCATCTGATCCAGAAAAGACGTGGTGTAAAACTGTGGACTTCGGGTAAAGACCCAAAGTAAGCCTCAACCATCTGATTCGAGAGGACACGTGGCAAGAATCCACATACTTCGAGGGGAAGTGAAGTTTGAGACTTGAGATTTCAAAAGTCTGGAGACTCGAAGGAAGTCTTAACCATTGATCGAGAAAGGGGCCACAGAGCTGTTGATCTAGTTGAAAGGTCAAATTCCTAAAGTGGAGGTAGAGACATCGATTAAGAAGGAAAGGTGTCCATAGATCATAGAATCCAGAAGATTGGCGTATGGAGAAAAGCAGGGTTTGAGATTTGAAACTCCCGAAGCCCAGATCACGAAGTAAATCACTGTCGTTGATTTAGGAAAGTTAGATATGATCCGTAGAACTTGAAAGGAAAGATATGAACCATCAGTTCAGGAGCACTGTCAAGATCATGAGATCAATGGTCACGTCGCATTACAGGGTTAGAACATGCTCAGGCCTTAATTTTTCGTGAGCAGGCCGCAATCAAAACCACGATATCACCAAAGGCATACGTGGAGCTCTGTAGTGAATTACGGGGAAAAAATTGGATTTCCCTCAAACTAGCTTTGTCCATGCCCGCAATCATGTGGTCACATGAGAGCATCACCCAAGGTCACATCAGCAAAAGATTGAGGAAGGAGCTAGCACTACTAGGCTCCACATAGGAGGTTACGCATTGAAAAGTCAAAAAGCATCTGCGTGTATAATCCAATGGCGTTGATCAAACTGAATCTGATCAAAGGGTTGTTGTTTCATCTCATGATTTCTAGATCAATTATGATTCAGTTACACTAACTGAATCATTGTTCCTGAGTGATTGAATCATTGTTCCTGAGCGTTGGAATCATGATTCCTGAGATTTTTTTAGATTCCTGACTTGAGCATTGGAGATGTGATGTGTAACGAGTGATGAGCGCAGGAATAAAATAAAAATGCAGTGATAAAGAGAGGTTGTTGTTTCTCTATAAAAAGTAGTCGAACTGTAAGCAATGAAGTTTTACAGCATGAACTGAGGGAGAAAATGTAGATATGAAGAACATAAGTTGAGCAGAGCAGAAATGGTGAAAACAAGAGACTGTACGAGAACTTAAGCGCAAGAAGATGTGATCAGGAAGACATTGATGTAGGCAAAGTAGAGCAGTGTAGAAAAACAGTGATGAGACTGGTAAGCCATTGATAAATACTGTATCACTGTAATAAATTTCAGCAAGTAAAGATTTATAATCAGGGCGGCAGGGTGGTGCTAGGGAGGACTCCGGTCCTCTGTAATTCAAGTTGGTGCTTGAATACTGCAAGTTGTAGCTTCCATCTAGTTGTGGCTAGAAACCAGGGTGGCAGGGTGGTGCTAGGGAGGATTGTTGTCCTCAGAGTTTCAAGTGTGTTCTTGAACACAAGGAGTTCTAGCTTCCATCTGGTTGCAGCCAAAAAAACCAGGGTGGTAGGGTGGTGCAAGGGAGAACCATTGTTCTCTGTTATACAGGTTGGTGCCTATGTGACTGGAAGTTGGTAATTCCATCCAGTTGGTGCGGGAACACTTAGGGAGTTGGTTCTTCCTTCTAGTGGGTGCTAAAGAAACTAGAGAGTTGGTTCTCTCAACAAGTTGCATCTTATTAAAGAAGAGGTTGTAGCCTCATTTTGAGTTGGTTCTCAAAGATTGATGATGTACAAAAATTAAAATATTGCCTATCATTCTAAGAAGAAGAGGTTTTCTCCCTTTATGGGTTTCCTCATGAATATTTGTATTTGTGTATATCATATGTGTGATTGATGTTAATTATTCCTGTTGTTCATGACTTGCATAATATTTATGATCACTTGGAGAGCATTAATAATATTTCAATAGGCATAAAATTGTTTAAGCACAGTAACAACTAATTCACCCCCCCCCCCTCTCAGTTGTCTTAGTATTTCCAACAATTGGTATCAGAGTGGGTTCCTTTTAGCTAAAGGTAGACCAGTAAGCTTAAACATGACAAGTCATGAAGGAAATTCAACCAATAAGCCTCCTTTGTTTGATGGAACAAATTTTGCTTTCTAGAAGGTTAGAATGAGAACATACATTATGGCCTTAGGTGTTGATGTTTGAGATGTTGTAGAGACTGGATATACAAAACCTGTTGTGCTAGCTTCCAAAGATGATAAGTTAGAATTTAGCTTCAATGCAAAGGCAATGAATGCTATCTTGAGTGGGGTTGCTGAAGTTGAATTTGTAAAATTAATGCAGCTTGATTCTGCCAAAGAGATGTGGCATAAACTTATTAGCAGTTATGAAGGAAATGAGAAAGTAAAAGATGCCAAACTTCATACATATAGATTGAAATTTGAATAATTAAAGATGAATGAGGATGAAACATTTAATAAATATTTCTTAAGAGTTGAGGAGCTTGTGAAAGCCATGAAGGGTCTTGGTGAGAATATTGAATATGCATTTTTAGTTCAGAAGATTTTAAGATCTCTACCAAATAGATTTAATCCAAAAGTTTTTTCAATAGAAGAACGAAATGATCTTAAGATTTTGTCTATTGATCAACTTCTAGGAACTCTAACTACTTATGAAATGAGTATTAGTAAAGATAAACCCACATCTAGAGAATCATCATTTAAAGTAGATAAGAATGAGGATTCCGAGCCTGATGAAATTGAAGAAAAAATTGTGAGAACACTAAAGAAAGGATCAAGCAAGTACCAAGGCAAGTTTCCCTTCAAATGTTTTAATAGTGGAAAGATACGTCACTTTGCATTTAAGTGCCCACACAAGAAGAAGGACCATAACTCTGAAGGTAAAGAGAAGTACAAATCCAAGAGATTTGGTAAAAAGAAAAGTTTATGTGTAAACAATGATGACTCTTCAGGAGACACAGATAGTGATTATTCTTGTGAAGATAAGGTTAATGACTTTATGCTTATGGACAAGGAGTATTATGATAATAAAATAACAGGAAGTGATGTTAATGATGAAGAAGTTGTGGTTGACTTGGAAGGAGAACTGATCAGTGCCCTAGAAGAAATTGCTAGACTCGAATTTAAGAAGAAAAAGAAAAAAAAATGTCAGTACAGTTTGAGAAAGACAGTAAAAAACCTTATGAAGACTTTGCCTTGATAAAAGTGGAATTAGAAGAGCCAAAGAAAATAGAGGACATTCTGAAACAGTAGTTATCATAAAAGAAGGAAAGATGTGAAGCCTTGGAAGAAGAGGTAGTAAAAACTAGAAAAGAGATGGAGAAGTTTAAAGCATTGTATCTCCAAAATCTTCCAAGCATTAAAGCCACGGCAGAACTAAACAACATTTTGAGAAAATAGATATCTCCTTTGTTGAAGATTATTTTAAGCTATGTAAGTGGTTAAAGCAACAAACAGACAGAAAGCAAAGAGCCAGTAAAGATGATCAAGTTTCAAGTCAGTAGACAATCAGACCATGTGAGTACTCTGCCACCAAAAGCTAATAAAGACAAGATGATCCCTGATAAAAAATATATATATATATCAGAAGATGGAGCAACAAATTCCAAGAAGAAGGCCATCCTTCAGGTACCAAAATTTCTTCCATGGTTACTATTTTTACTTCTCTAATTTTGGTCATAAGATTGCAAATTGTCAAATTATGTTTAGAGACATGCAATTGAGGAGATCCAGAAATAAACTATCTTTGCAACATAGATCTAAACAACCAATGAGTATACAAAGTTGCACCAATCACTTTGACCTATTGAACAATGAGTTTGAATGCTATAATTGTCATAACTTCGGCCACAAGGCTGCAAACTTCCATCTGAAGAATTACAAATCAGATCCAAGGATAAAACCCTTAGCTAGAAATGTCAGCACATGGAGAAAGAAAGATAGTGAAAAATGTGGTCTAGTACTTTCAGCTCAAAGACAAAAGAACCCATGGTATATTGACAGTGGATGTTCCAAACATATGACTGGAGACAAAAGTAAGTTTATGTCTCTAAGTGAAAGAAAATCAGGAAATATAACCTTTGGAAATGATGCACTAGGAAAAATCAAAGGTAAAGGAATAGTAAGTCTAAGTAATGGAAAAGGGAAAGATCAAGATGTGTTGTTTGTAGATGGTCTGAAACATAATCTTCTTAGTGTCAGTCAAGTTTGTGACAGAGGATGTAAAGTTGTTTTCACTTCTAAAGATTGTAAAATACAATCTGTGAATTCAGGATAGTTGATTGCAAAAGGCATAAGAACATAAAATAATGTCTATGTTTTGAAAGAATAAAAAGAAGAATGTCACCTAAGAAAGTATGATGAAAGTTGGTTATGGCATAGGAGACTTGGACACCTAAATTTTTATCATCTAATCAAACTTAGAAACAGTTGGGCAGTAAAAGATCTTCCAAAAATATCAAAGCCATATGATTATGTATGCAAACCTTGCCAAATAGGAAATCTCACTCAGACACAGTTTAAATCTAAGAACTTTGCATCAACAAAGAAACATCTTTAGTTAGTACATATGGATTTATGTGGACCATCAAGGAAGGAAGGTACAGAAAAAGAAAATTATTTCATGTTGATTATTGATGATTATTCTAGACTTACATGGGTTTCCTTTCTGAAAGAAAATTTTGAAGAATTTGAAAAATCCAAAGTGTTTAAGGCTCTGACTGAGAATCAAACTAGAAAAAGATTGAAGGCGGTAAGTTCTGATAGAGGAGGAGATTTTAGTTCAGGAGACTTCAAAGAGTTTTGTGATAAACATGGGATCAAAAGAGAGTACACTATTCCAAGGACTCCACTACAAAATGGAGTAGTTGAGCGGCAGAATAGATCAGTTCAGCAGATGAAAAGATCAATGATGAATGAAAATAATATTGCTCAGACATATTGGGTAGAAGCAATTCATACAGCTATACATATTCTTAACAAAGATCATCTCAAGACACAAAGTGACAAGACTCCTTATGATCTATGTTTTGGAAGACCTGCTTCAATCAAGCATTTTAAAATATTCGGGAGTAAGTGTTATATCAAGAACAATGATAAAAATCTTGGAAAATATGATGACAGGGCTAATGAAGGTATCTTCTTAGGGTATGCTACAAATAGTAAAGGATACAGATGATATA
Source organism: Picea engelmannii (assembly GCA_009831015.1). Taxonomy (NCBI): domain Eukaryota; kingdom Viridiplantae; phylum Streptophyta; class Pinopsida; order Pinales; family Pinaceae; genus Picea; species Picea engelmannii. The sequence continues at coordinate 693,358 of ML784043.1, read as the reverse complement.
ATAAGAGGTTGCATAAATTGGTTGATTTTATTGACATAAAATTTGATGAAGAAATCTCGGCATGAGATGTAAGTAGTGTTGAATCAACAACAGAGGATATAGTTGAAGTTGAAGAGGAACAGGTCCAAGAATTAGAAAGAGAAGAATCTGAGTTAGATGAAGATACAAATACTCAGGCAGACTCAAATCAGCAGACAACATCAAATCTTCCTCCAGAATTACTCAAAAGAATCATCCTGCAAGTCAGATAATTGGTGAGAAAGACAAAGGTGTACAAACCAGGAGAAGGATAATCAAAGACACTGAGAAATCACATATAGCCTTCATATCCATGGTGGAACCCAAGAAATTTAATGAAGCTAGTAAAGATGTAAATTGGTTAAAATCAATGAATGAGTAACTGGATCAGATTGAGATGAACAATACTTGGGAGCTTGTTCCTAGACCTACAGATAAGAATGTAATTGGATCCAAATGGGTGTTTAAGAATTAAATGAATGAAAAAGGACAATTTGTTAGGAATAAATCCAGATTGGTCTATAATGGGTATGCACAAGTTGAAGGACAAGATTTTGATGAAACCTTTGCACCAGTGGCAAGATTGGAAGCCATCAGAATGTTTCTTGTCTATGCATGTCATAAGAACTTAAGTATATCAGATGGATGTTAAGACAACATTTTTTAATGGAGATCTAGAAGAATATGTCTATGTGGAGAAACCTGAAGGATTGCCACTGACATATAATCCTGACTATGTCTATAAGTTGAAAAAGGCGTTATATGGATTGAAATAGACACCATGAGCCTGGTATTATAGACTGGACAGATTTCTACAAGACAAAGGATTCAAGAAAGGTATTGTTGACAGTAATATGTACATTAAGTCTGAAGGTGATGATTTATTAGTTGTTTTGGTTTATGTAGATGACATTATTTTTGGATGCACTAATGACCCTTCAGTTCAGTGGTTTGCTAATTCAATGCAGACTAAGTTTGAGATGTCCATGATAGGAGAACTTTCATATTTTCTTGGTTTACGAATCAATCAGAGTTCTACAGGGATATTTATCTCTCAAAAAAAGTATTTGAAAGAGATGTTAAAGAGGTTTCAGATGGAATATTATTCTCATGTTAGTACACCTATGGTGGTTGGTTGCAAGCTCAGTAAGGATGATATTTCACCTGATGTTGAACAAAGAACATATCGATCAATGATAGGAAGTATTTTGTACATCACAACATCATGTCTTGATATAATGCAAGCTTTTGGAATGGTAGGTCGTTATCAGTCTACTCCTAAAAAAAATCATATAGAATTTGTCAAGAGGATATTCAAATATCTGAAGGGTACAATGACTTATGGTCTTTGGTATCCTAGAAATCATAATTTTCAATTAACTTCATATTCAAATGTTGATTGGGAAAGTTGTTTGGATGAGAGAAAGAGAACCAGTGGAGGTGCATTCTTCTTAGGTGATTCGTTATTAGCATGGCTTAGTAATAAGTAGGGATCTATTTCATTATCAACTACAGAGGCAGAGTACATTACTGTTGCTACTTGTTGCACTTAGATTTTATGGATGATACAAACTCTTGAAGATTTGAAGGTAACTTATACTAATCCAATTCCACTTCATTCTGATAACACCAGTGTCATTAGTGTCTCCAAGAATCTTGTTCTCCATTCAAAGACGAAGCATATACCAATAAAGTATCATTTTCTCAAAGACCAGATTACAAAAAGAGTTGTTCAGCTGAATTATATTCCTTCCACAGAACAAATTGCAGACATATTTACTAAACCCCTAGCCAAGACACCATTTGAATATCTCCATCATAATTTGGGTGTCATCCCTTCTCTCACCTAAGAGATTCCATCCTATCAGGGGGAGTATGTGTTGGTCCAATATCTAATACCTCCAAAAAGTACTGCAATAGCTCAGGGGGAGCATGTTTTCTTTGACATTGATGTCAAAGGGGGACAAAAGGTGTGGTCTGGATGCTACAGTTGGAGGCCTAAGTAGAATAGTGAAGCCTTTTAGGGTTGCCATCAATGCCAAAGGGGGTGGGGTTTCGCATGTTTTACAGGAAGAATGTGCTTGTCATTGATGGAAATAACAACAACGATGATGGCAAGCAGAGATCAAATCTTAGAAGGGAAAGCCCAGTACAAAAACGTCATCAGGATCAAAATCCTTGATCATGGATCTACTTCAAGAGTCTTCACGACTGTCGGATCAAATTAAATGAAGGATAGGATGAACGGGGCACAAGGTTTGAGAATTCGATTATTCTAATTTTCATCAGCCATCGGATCAAATTAAGTGGAAGGATAGGATACACAAATATGGAGGGTTGTTGGATTTAAAACCAAGGAAAAACAACATCATAGACAGATCAAGCCGTTGACCTAAGATCATGATCAATGACCAACATTTTTTCGGGTCTAAAGATGTGAGGAGGTTACACTCCGGAAAAATCTCAGTTCAAGAATTTTCATTTTGCGATTTGAAATTTTTGAAGCCCAGAGAGCCAGAGAGACGAAATAAATTCTCGACCGCTTGATCATACAAAGTAGATCTCAATCATTAGATTGCTCGAAGAAGATCTCAAGCATCGGATCATCCAAAGTAAATCTCGACCATCTGATCCAGAGCGTCAGTTTGAGTTTTGAAATTCACAAAGCCCAGAGATTTGGAGAGCCAAAATAATTTCTCGACCACTGGATCATCCAAAGTAGATCTTAGTCGTTAGATCGTTTGAAGAAGATCCCAAGCATCAGATCGTCTGAAGTGAATCTAGGTCATTTGATCAAGAAAACACATGGCATAAAAATGTGGACTTCAGGTAAAGACCCGAAGTAAGCCTCAACCATTTGATTCGAGAGGACACGTGGCAGGAATCCACATACTTCGAGGGGAATTGAAGTTTGAGACTTGATATTTCAGAAGTCTAGAGACCCGAAGGAAGTCTCGACCATTGATCGAGAAAGGGGCCACAAAACCGTTGATCTGGTTGAAAGGTCAAATTCCTGAAGTGGAGGCAGAGTCGTCGATTGAGAAGGACATGTGTCTGCATATCATAGACTCCAGAAGATTGGGGTACAGAGAAAAGCAGTGTTTGATATTTGAAACTCACGGATCCCGGATCACGAAGTAAATCACAGTCATTGATTTAGGAAGTTTAGATCTGATCCGCAAAACTTGAAAGGACAGATCTAAACCATCAGTTCAGGAGCATTGTCACGATCATGAGATCGACGGTCCCATTGCATTGCAGGGTTACAACATACTCGGGCCTTAATTTTTCGTGAGTGGGCCACAATCAAAACCAAGGTATCACCAAAGGCATACATGGATCTCTGTAGTGAATTGTGGGTAGAAAAGAGAATTTCCCTCAAACCACCTTTGGCCATGCTCACAATACGTGGTCACATGAGAGCATCGCCCAAGTTCACATCAGCAGAATATTGAGGAAGGAGCTAGCACTACTAGGCTCCACATCATAGGTTACGCATTGAAAATTCAAAAAGAATATGTGTGTATAATCCAACGGCGCTGATCAAACTGAATCTGATTGAAGGGTTGATGTTTCATCTCATGATTTCGAGATTAGTTAAGATTCAGTTACACTAACTGAATCATTTTTCCTAAGTCGTTGAATCATTGTTCATGAGTGTTGGAATCATGATTCCTGAGAATTTTTTAGATTCCCAACTTGAGCGTTGGAGATGCGGAGTGTAACGAATGATGAATGTAGGAATAAAAGAAAAATGCAGTGACAAAGAGAGGTTATTGTTTCTCTGTAAAAATTATTCGAACTGTACGCAATGAAGTTTTACAGCATGAACTGAGGGAGAAAATGAAGAGATGAAGAACATAATTTGGACAGAGAAGAAATGGTGAAAATAGCAGACCGTATGAGAAATTAAGTGCAAGAAGATGCGAGCAGGAAGACATTGATGCAGACATAACAGATCAATGTAGAAGAACAATGATGAGACTGGTAAGCCATTGATAAATATTGTATCACTGTAATAAATTTCAGCAAGCAAAGATTCATAATCAGGGCGGAAGGGTGGTGCTAGGGAGGACTATGGTCCTCCGTCATTCAAGTTGGTGCTTGAATACTGGGAGTTGTAGCTTCCATATAGTTGTGGCTAGAAACTAGGGTGGCAGGGTGGTGCTAGGGAGGACTGTTGTTCTCAGAGTTTTAAGTGGGTCCTTGAACACAAGGAGTTATAGCTTCCATCTCATTGCAGCCAGAAAAATTAGGGTGGTAGGGTAGTACAAGGGAGAACCATTGTTCTCTATTATACAGGTTGGTGCCTATGTGACTGGAAGTTGGTGCTTCCATCCAGTTGGTGCTGGAACACTCAAGGAGTTGGTGCTTCCTTCTAGTGGGTACTAGAGAAACCAGAGAGTTGGTGCTCTCAACAAGTTGTAGCTTGTTAAAGAAGAGGTTGTAGCCTCATTTTGAGTTGGTTCTCAGAGATTGATGATGTACAGAACTTAAAAGACTGCCTATCATTCTAAGAAGAAGAGGTTTTCTCCTTTTATGGGTTTCATCATGAATATATTTCTATGTGTATATCATATGTGTGATTGATGTTAATTATTCATGTTGTTCATGACTTGCATAATCTTGATGATCACTTGGAGAACATTAATAATATTTCAATAGGCATAAAAAAATTTAGGCACAGAAACAACTAATTCCCCCCACCCCCACCTCTCAGTTGTCTTAGTATTTCCAACATATATATAGATATAGATATAGATATAGATATATTTTAATGCTTTATGTTACATGAACATCTCTCCCATACTAGGCTAGGTTGTGGAGCGCCTCTCAACGCAATTAATTTTTTTTTTTGTAAAATTCGCAACCCAAAAGGTATCCAATGTTCACAAAAAAGTTCTTTGTTGTTCCCGAAGGTGTTCATTTAAGAACTCTGAAATCTTCTGGTGGCCCAATTCCATGTGTGATCCTTCTTTCAAGGCCCAGTCTGCCTCTTCGTTTCTTTCCCTGTACACATGATGACAGGTAAAAGAATAAAAAATCCTCTGTAGTGATTTTATGTCTTCCACAATATTAGCAAGTCTTATATTGGTGTATATTTGAGAACCATTAATCTAGTTTATCACATTTTTTGAGTCTCCATAAACTGTTATCACTTTACAATTATGTTCAAGTGCAAAGGCCATGAGAAGTTTGAGGCTCATTAGTTCTGCATAATTGTTTGTTCCTACTCCCAAGCCATAAGTCAAAGTGTAGTAGTGTGTGTCTGAGAAGTATAAAATCCCTCCACCCCCACAATTGTAATTTTGGGAGGATCCATAAAAAAAACACCAAGGACTTATTTTATCGATGGTCACTTCTCTTATATTTTTGGTCTTAACTCTCCCTTCAGTTGGTAAGTAAAAGGACAAGATGGCCAAGATTTTGAGTGTGGTTTTTTTAGGTGCTAGAAAAATATCTTTAAAAATGACTTCATTCCTAGCAAGCCAAACACGCCATATGATCAGCAGGGGAAGCAATCTATAACTTTTGAAACCTCTGTTCTCCTACCATTTCCTCCAGGCTTGTTCCAAAGAGTGGTCGGTCCAATGAAAGTTTTATTTCAGAATGTTAGACACTTTTGTCCACACCTCCTTTATATAATGGTAGTCTATGAAGAGGTGTTGTGTCGTTTCTCCATCTGTTTTACATAGAGGACACCTACCCAGGGCAGAAAAATTCCTCTTTTGGAGTATGTCCCATGTTGGAGCCTTGTTTGTTAACACACTCCACATAAAAAGTTTCGGTTTTGCAGGAAAATTTATTCCCCAGAGTTTTTTCCTCCACCGGACTGGTTCTGCTTGGACTTGTTCTTGGATTAAGAAGTTATACCCTTCCTTTAGAGTGTAGAGACCTAAGTTAGTTCAGTCCCAGACAAGTTCATCCTCTTGGTCCCTTAATCTTACCTATGTTTTTTTTAGGACTGTAATGTATCTTTCCAACTCTGTTGTATCTACATCATTTAGTTCGAGACCAGTGGCCAATTTCCATCCTTGATTCCAAAATTTTGTGGTATCTGGATCGACAAGTTTGTCTAAAGTGTCAAAGCCTTTGATTCTCAATAGAAGAGTAAGCTAATATGAAATAAGGTGATCGCCTTCATTTCCCATCCATGGGTCTGCACCCAACCTCACCCGGTGACCATTTCCAATTTTCCAAACTAGTCCTTCCCCGATAACTGAGAAGTGTTTGATAATAGCCCTCCAAATGACCGATACTCCTTTCAATGATTTCTGAGCCCATCTGATCCACAACTCCACAGAATTAGGCTCAATGTATTTTCTTATAACTACTTTTGTCTAGAGACTGTTTGTGGTTAACAGTCGCCATCCCCCTTTTGCAGCCAATGCTTTTGAGAAAAAATGAATTTTTTTAGTCCCCATCCTCCTAGGGCCTTTGGGGTAGCGATCCTCTTCCATCGAACCTAGGGTGTCACATGTGAATATTTTTTCCCACTCCAAAGAAATATGAAAGTGAGTTTTTGAGATGCCTCCAGTGGTCCTTTAGAAATCAAAGAGAGTGACATCCAGAAAATTGGAATAGCTTCCAAGACTGATTTAACTATGACCAGTCTACCTACCCTAGAAAGCCATCTATGACTCCAGGATAAAAGTCTTTTTTCTAGTTTTTTTAGAAGCCAAGTCCAATCCTCTTTCATGTAGTCATTTGGTTTTAAAACAAAACCCAGATACTTCAGCCCTTCTTCTAAATTATTTTCTGAGAAGGGAAAAACTTGTCTAAAAAGTCTTTTTTCTCTATCTGAGAGTAAAAAGGTAGTGAGGGTGGACTTCTCTTCATTTATGAGCATTCTTGTAGCTTTGGAAAAGAAATTTAAAATATTTTTTAGGGTCCCAGCCTCCAATCTGGATCCCGAAGTGAAGATAAGTATATCATCCACAAAAATAAGATGAGTAACTGGAAGAGAAGTAGTGATATTAATTCCTAGAAAGGATCTTGAAAGATTTTCAGTTGTAAGTGCCCTTATTAGGCCTTCAGCTACTGGGAGAAAAAGAAGAGGGGAGAGTGGGCAGCCATGTCTTAATCCCCTTTATGATCTAAAAAAAGGCGATGTTGAACCATTTATGATCATTGAGAAGGAGACAGTAGTGATGCAACACATAATCCATCTGATGAAGGGGACTGCAAGGCCTAAATGTGTTAAGAGGAGACGTAGAAAGAACCAACTTACTCTATCGTAGGCTTTGAAAAGATCGATTTTCACAACACTTTTTAATTTTCAAGACTTGATGTTGTGTAATGCTTCTTGTGCCACCCCTATCGCTTCATGGATCTGTCTTCCATCCAGAAATATGAACTATTCAAGCAAAATTTTGTTAGAGAGGATTCCTTTTATTCTTCTTGCTAACACTTTGGACATGATCTTGTAAATGCAATTTCATAATGAAATTGGTCTGAAATCATCCAAAGAATCAAGGTTGTCTTTTTTTGGTATTAATGTTATGAAAGTGGAGTTCAAGCTGAGTGGCATTTGACCTGTTAATCTGGTCTCTTCAACTAGCCTTAGAATATCTTGTCCAAGGAGATCAAAGAAACCCAAGAAAAACTCAATGGTCCATCCAACTAGTCCTAGGATTTTTTCCTTTTGAAAGTTTCTCATCACTCCTTTTAACTCCTCTAAGGTTACTTCCTCCATTAGCATTCTGTTATCCTCCTCATTTTCAAAACTAGGGAAGCAATGTGTCATTCAGATCACTTCTTCTATAGTAGCCTTATTTTCTACTTTGTAGAGATCCTGGAAGTACTTTTTCCCTATTCTTGACATTCCTTCAAAGGTATGTTCCTATGTTCCATATTGGTCCTTAAGAAGCCAAATGGTGTTAGAACACTTTCTACCTTTTGCATAAGCTTGAAAAAAAATTGTGTTCTCATCTCCACTTTTCATCCATATGGCTCTGCTTTTTAATCTCCACATTTCTTCCTTTTCCTTGATTAGTCTATTTCTTCATTCTTCCATTCTGAGAAAATTTGTCTTAGTTTCTAATGATTCAAATCCACCCCCTTCTTCCTCCGACAAAAGATTTAGTTGGTTTTCCATATTTTTGAGTTCCAATTCCTCCGAAAGTAGTTTATGATAAGCCCAACTCTTTGTTTTATCTTTGATTCTTTGGATGTTTTTAACAAAGTGAGAACCAGCCATGCAGTTTCTTTCTAGAGTAAAGAGGGGCCAATTTTCTCTAACCAGTTTAGTGAAAGAGTCATCGGTTAACTAGGTCCTGTTTTATTTGAAAGGGCTTGGTGGCTTGTTCAACCCTTTTCTTATTTCTAGAAAAATTGGACAATGCTCTGAGATGCCTCCATAATTGATCCACTGCTTCATTTATAGAGGATTTTCTAGAAGAGTGTCCTTTATCAGGAAATAATTCAATCTTTTGGCTACATTGGCATCCCCTACTCTATTATTTCTCCAAGTTGGTTTGAGTTTTACAGGCTCAAGGTCCAACAAGTTGCACTCAGCCAAATTTTGAGCGAAAAAACTGGTCAAAGGATCTACTCTCACGTGTGTTCCCCAAACTTCAGAAAAACCCAAGGAAAAGTTTAAATCCCATCCAATTATAACTTGTTGATCTTTCAAGAAATATTTTGAGAATATCTTGCCCCAGTAGGGGCCTCTATTTTGACATGGGTTGTATATGTTGAAAATGTTAAGTGGATCTTCCAATTCTACCGAGAGGCCTATAATATCGATTCCTGATTCAAAACCCCAAGAGTTTATGAATTTTATAGATCGGGTGTTCCACCCAATATCTAGTCCTCTGAATCTTCCAGAAGAACTCAAAGTTTTGAAATTCCATCATGGGAATAAGGAGAACCCCGCCCTCTTTTTTCCATAGTTGATTGTTCCATGGCTAAACCCCCTAAAGGTCCTTTACTCAGATACCTTAAGAATTATCACCCTATAGAGGTGCCTGAGGAGGAAGAGGAGGAATCCTCTTTGATAGAGGTGGGATGAAAAAGAATTTAAGGGGAGGGTGTGGTGGAATCCAGGGGGGTCAAATAACGATGGGAGAGTAGATGAGGTAGGAGAGAGGGAAATGGAGCAGGGGAGATAGAAGGGAGAGGTGGGAAAGGAAGATTCCTCAACCACTCATTGCCATTGAAATTTAAATTGTTAATTAAAACAGTAATGGGGGAAGCAGAGTTTGAGGAAGTACCCGAGGAAGCTAGAAAAACTAGTCCTGATACAGTCTTGGGAGGTCTCTGAGATTTTGGTCCTGAATTAGAAGCACGTCTTGAGCAGTGATTGTGGCATTCCATTATTGGGGCCTTCGGAAAAAATTTAGTTTGGCATCCTAGTTCCTTCTGGGTACTGTTATCCCGTAGTTTTAGGGATAACTAGGAGATCATGTCTCGAGGCCCACAAGTCCTAGACATGGAGTATCGAGAGCAGGATTGACCTGAGCATGGCCCTGGAGGGCCCATCCTTTTCTTCTTCCATCAACTTTATCTTGTCAGCAGCAGTAGCATCTATTACCATCAGCTTGGTCTTGTATCAGAAGAGGTTCTTTCTCCATGAGGTAATTGGTCCAGGTATCATGGTATGTGTCACTTTTGATCATTAAAACCTTTAAACATATGAATCTAATTCCTTTTATCTCTAACAACTGCTTGGATCTTACATTTTCCCACTTGACCATGCTTGGGGAAATTGAATGGGTTCCCTAGCAAGCCTGTGCCCATAGGTCATGGTTTCCCACTGGGGGGATTTCTGAAAATCCATCATATGTTCCCATCATAGCACCATTGTTTCATCTTATCACCCACTCATCTATCACATTCCCCTTGTTCGGGCATTGGGTTGACCTATTTGTAGGATTTCACCTTATCTCATGGGAAGAAGGGGCTAAAATCCCAGAAGGTAAAAGCAGCTAGTAAAAGACAAAAGCATAGAAATAAAACCTCAAGATGCTTCGCCCAAGGATCCACGAGAAGGCAATAAAATGCCTCTCAGCAAGAAACAAGAGGGACCCAGAAAACAATAAACAATACCTAGTCAGAGGATAGGGGGTCTCATCATGAGCCAGCCTATTACGTTCATGGGTATCTAATAGTATGACATTGCCACCATCTGGTTACCATGCCAGGGCAGTGACCTTTGGTTGCATGGCCAAGGGAAAGGGGGTCTCATCATGAGATAGCCTTCTCATCTCTGTGAAAGTACTTGTGGGTAACGTTGTCAGCTCTAGTCACCATGCCAAGGCAGTGTCCTCTGGTTAGCCCTTGAATAAAAAGAAAAAGAAGAATAAAAACCAAAGAAAAGAATAAATCAAGAAAAAGAATAAAGGCAAGAACGGGCTTGGAAAAAATTCATCCATGACAAGTACAGCTCGCCTTCTACAAAGGCACCCACAAATAACATTATGCATCTTTGGCCCTCACTGCACCCACATTTCTGGACATCCCCTAGCCACATCACCTCACTTACATGGCTTGGATGAAATCTTCCTGGGAACTTTCCTTTTCTTGTGGACACTAGCCCAATAGGACATCTTGTCTTTTTCTCCAATCTTGTATTGCAGGTTTTTGTAATGTCTTTGAGCTATTGACTGATGTATTAGGGGTTTTATGCATATGTTTAATAATATTGATGATGATATGTGATTAACATTGCTATGATCTTGGTGACTGATGATCCCATGAAGGGCATCGCTTTTGATGTGCAGGACCATGCCCGACGGAAAGGTACCATTTAAACCGTTACACATGGGGAGATGACCAGTTCAGACCTCCATGGGGATGAAGAGCCCACCAGATGGATGTTGAGACCCCATAAGGGGGTAGAGATAGGATGGATATGGATCAAGGCTTTTTCACTAGAGAGGAAAAGGGCGTTCCATCATAGGCACTCCGACAGGACTAGACCTAGGGGGAATGACCCCTTTTCAGTGGAACGCCAGCCTTGGAAAGGCTTGGGACATATCCATCTTCACCATGATGTCATCTAGCTTCATGGATGCTTTTGGAGGTAGACTGGGCAGCAGTGGAACGTGTGGCATGTTGGAGAGGCCCCTGGGAGGCCTAACGTTTTTCTCCTTGGTGTCTCATTTTCCCTAGAAAGGGATAACGCCTCCCTTGAAGGGGATTTTACTCTCATTTGTATTTGATTAGGGCCTTTTACTTAGCATTTAATGTAAAAACAATATGATTTTGACATTATGGCCTTGTCGGCCTTTTTTATGACCTAAAAGGTAAAATTAGGTCATTGATACACTATATATTGAGGGTTTTGACTCTCATTTT
>ML784043.1:639912-662730 GCA_009831015.1 Picea engelmannii | reverse complement strand
AGATACCTTAAGTGACCCCTTTGAATGGTAAAGGGATGTTGATTTTGTCAAAATGAGGTCAAAAAGGGTGGTACTGGCATATAGTTGGAGGTCTGTGGTATATAGTATAGGCAAAGAACATGGTCAAAACCGGGGACCAACAGCATCGGAAGCATAAAAGTAACAATATTTTAATGGTAAAGAAAATAGAACCAAGAACAAAGCAGAAACAACAACAATCACATAATTGGCACGGTGATTTACATGGAAACCCAATACAAGAAAAACCACGGGGCAATGATAATCAATATTCTTATTATTCAAGGGAGAATTACAATATCCAATCAAAGGAATACAACTATCCTCTCCTCTCTTCCCACACACTCTGCTACACTACATTGCTCATTGCTCACTTCACCTCTATGGGTATGCTCGTTTATATAGCATCTATCAAACAATTAGACAAACTAATTACAATATGATCCACCAGTTACACAAACTGTTCACTATAGTGTGCATGCATGCACATTCTAAATTTAGCTAATGTGCATTCTACCGCATGGGAAATTAGTTGGAACGTTTTCGACACTACTTTAATTCTCGATGCATGCGTACCTCGGCCAAACAGTCAAATAGAAATATGTAAGTGGCTTTGCAGCAAAGGATGAAAAGTAAAGAAAAATTATCATCTAGATTATTTCTATGGTAATTGGCCCACACACACTATTGTAGTTCTTGATGCATGCGTACCTCGACCAAACAATCAACAAGAAATATGTAAGTGGCTTTGTTAGTGTTGTCATCCTTATACACACTTGCAAACGTGAGTTCAGTGTTGTTCACTTAGTGTGTCCTTGGAGGCACAATGCCTGGGTTCAAAGCCCACACTGTCACTTTGACTTGAACCTCTTCCATCTAGGCTTACTCCTAGGGAAGCCAAGGGGGGTAGACCCTAGTTACTATGTGAGATTAGATGTTAATTCTAGGAGTTGGTTTTAATTGGTTTAAAGGTTAGGTGGGGAATATCTATCCCATATGCAAAGGCAGCAATGCAATGTACAACAAAATGAATGAGAAAGAAAGCCTTTTCCTAGAACAACTAAGACCAGTACCTAAGATTAGGCAAGGGGTCAACTAGAGTTTAAGGGAGATAGATTTTACAAGGTTACAAAGATTACAAACTACTTCACAACAAGATTAGATACAAATATAACAACTAGATACAAAATTACAACAAAGAATATCTAAGAGTTACACTAAACACAAGATACAATAGATACAAAGATACAAATACTAACCTAACTACTTGATTGTGCAAGAAAAGAAGATATTCAAAGGAAGAGATATTACCAACACATCAAGCCTGGCATGCTCAACAATAGAGTGTCTCCAAAAGGATGCACAACTCTATTGTGACTGCTTTCAATGGAAAATATGAAATAGAAAAACCCAACAATGAAGTGCCTCCAAAGGATGCGCAACTTCAAGGAGGGCTACACAAAAATGTCAACACACAACTTAAATGAAAATGAAATTCTTGAAAAGAAGACTCCAAGGGCGCAACTATGACCACTTAGTAAATTATCCACAGCATTTAAATAACTTGCATGAAAATTAAATGTTAATTGAGAGCTTGCAAGATTCAAATGTAAACCATAAATGTAAATTCCAAGTAGATGCCCCAATGGTTAAAGTGGATTAAGGATTGTTAAAATTATTAAGTTAAGGATTGAATCCTAACTAAGTGTCAACCCCAAGACTCCCCCCACTTGTACCAAGTAGTTGTTGGGTTCTCAAGAAGTATGGAAACAAGGCCTACCCTAGCTCCACAAGTCAACCCAAGGAAATATGTACTCTCGGAAAGGACGTTGAGTGCCATGAGCTCATCCCCGACCTATCACCTTTCGTTGCTTCATTTCAATCCTCATTTAAATGGAAAAGTTGGGTCAGTTATAGGTGTCATATTAAGTCTAATTGAGTGTAGTCTTGTGGAATAAGATAAATTGAGTTAGATAGTGTGTTTAGGCAAGATGTTGCTTGCCAAAAATTGGGTGCTTGAACCAAAACCGAAATTTAAATGCTTGCAAGAGTGAATGTTCTTAAGCACAAGATAAACCTTGAAATGACATGTAAATAACTTGAAAAATACTTGCAAGAAAAGGAAAAGTAAGTTTCTTTAAACCATTCACCACATGCCCATGATATTTGCAATAAGATAAGTGCTTGTGAAATATTATAAACTAAAGGCAAGTACTTGGAAAATAAATCTTGCAAATGAAAAGAGACTAAAGCATAATATAGACACTGTGTCCCCATGGGCCTAAGCTAGCATTAGTGTGTTGCTTCTACTTCTAGATGACTTTAATCCATTTAAACATATTAGAAGCAAAACATTAAACTAGCCATATGATTTTGGGGGTTGGCTTAGCGAAGATCACTCCAATGTGTAGGCAACAAATAAAAATTAAAATCTTTGAAAAGTAAAACTGAAATAAATAAATAAACACTCACAATGGCACAAGGTGGAGGAAAGCCTTCCTATTTTGTGCCAAAGAGGGTTGAGAAAGAATGAAATGAAATACTAAGACAACCTAGCCACACAACCTTGTCCTAATGACAAGTGGGGAAAACAAATAAGAAATTGTAGAAAATTAAAAAGAAAACCTAGCCTTACGATTTTGGGGGTTGGCTAGGCCAAGCTCACACCAAGATGTAGGTACTAAACTAAATTACAATGTACAGAAAATATAAAAAAGAATGAAAGCCTCAAGGGACTCCCTAGGGCTTGCTATAATGATAGAAAGATGAGAAAAGAGTTGGGTGTTATTATCCAACTAGGAGATATCTTCCTTGTGTGTTTTAAGACCAAATTTTGGCAATTCTTCCCCTTATACTGGCGAGAATCTGCAAAAAACAACAAGCTATTGCTTTTTGGAAATGTTGCAAAACACACAGAAATGTTAAAGAAAATTTATGTTTTTACACAAAAATTTTCTGCATAAAAATTTCAGCAAGTATACTGATTTATTGACCTATTCTAGAGTGGTATCCAACCAAATATCTGATATGATATGAACAGAATATGAAAGTAGAAAAGATAATAGCTCAAGGTAGGCTATGAAGGGAAGCTTTTAGCTCAAAGCTAGCCTTGCAAACCCTTGAGGTAACCTGAAACTCATGAAACAAACAATGAGATAAGAGAAAATGTGAGTGAAATAGAAAAATAGCACAAACTAATTTGTAATACCTACTATTCTACTCACATAGATCAACAACTACACTATTGAAAAATCTACCCAAGAAAACTAGTTTTATTAGGAAATATACTCTATATCTCAACGAAATGCTCAAAAATACACAATATCACCACAAATGAATAGATGTACCAAGACAAATATTTTCTACACCAATGTCCTTCAAAGTTCTTTTATTAACCAAGTAGGAAGTTGCAGCAACTAGTTGCTACAAGTTCCTCTCCAAAAGTGAGAGCAAGAATGAGTGAAGCAAGATGTGAGAGATGAGAAGTGTGAGGAGAGAATTTGGTAGAATAACAATAGCTCAAGATATGGTGAGGAAATGAGGGTGAGAGGACCTTCATTTGTACTTGGAGAGGCAAGGTTACCCCTCTTGGATCAAATCCAAGTGTTCACCACCAAGCATAAGTGAGGATCTCAAAGAGGGGGGCACAACTATAGGGTTTAGGAGGTGGAGTGAGGTGGAGGGTGTGGGCCAAGTCCAAAGGATGAGTTGGAAGGCTTATAAGGGCGCACCAATGGAGAGAGGGTCTCACACCTCTAATAAATGGAATTCCTAAAGTTTTCTCATGAGGGGGGGCGCAATTCCCCTAGGGGGGCAAAATGTATGAAGAGGGGGTTATGTCTAGGGGGTGTAAAATGGGTAGGAAAATTTTAGGATAGGATAGGATTAGGTAGAAAATTCATCTCACACCTTTACTTCAAACATTTAGCTCAATTTTACAATATTTGACATTTTTACTATGTCATGACTAGCAATTAAATTGTTGTTTTTGACTGATGGAGACTCCTCGTGGACAAACACCTAGAAAAACTTGTCCAAATTAGATGAAACTTGGTCCAAGGTTGTAGGGGGTCTCATTCCATTTATTTTGAGCACAAATACCCCTAGAAAAATCCCAAGGATCTAGTTTTTACATTTTTTATCAAAATTTAATTAAAATTACCCAACTTAGGGAATTTTAATAAATTAAAAAAAACATATCTAGACTCGAAGGAATTACGCAAAACTTTGAGAGATGTATTAAATGGTCATTTAAAACATTCATAAACACTATATACTAGAGGAAAAAACCATTAGAACGCCTTTCACCACTTTGGACGAATTATTGTGGGAGTGAAAAACTCAAGGGAAATTAATAAGGTCAGTGAGGAAAAATTAATAATCTAAGGAAAAAAAACACTCAGTGAAAGGGACTCCTCTAATGATCAATTATTAAGGCAACTGACCTAACTATGATCCATGCGGACCTATTATGTTATTATCCCATGCAGGGGAGCGGAAATTCCATTACAAAAATATGTGTTGAAGGCCAACAGTGCCTTATAGAACTAGGAAGTCTCTGAATTGGTAGAATATGATGATGCATATCTTCATTGTACATGGATTTTACCCCCTAGTTGAATAGGTGGTCAACATCTGGCTCCACATGGGGATGTGTGTTTGATCTTCACTTTGGGAAGGAGAGCATATGAGAATCCAGCATCTACAAAACAAAGTGCTCACCAATACCCAACATAAATATACATATATAACAAATGAAATGCTATAAACAACAATTACATAAAGAAATAACCATTGTACAACATCTATCATTGCAAAAATGAAACTATGATACAATGAAATATCTAAGTACATAATTACACAATGAATGAAATAATACAAAACTGAAATAAGGAGAAGGGTTAGAGATACGTTACATATGTTGAAATAATGTAACTGCAAAGAGTATTCTTATTATTATTGATATATTATTTATAAGCTTAATCCTTATTGTGGATTAATCATGTCGGTAATTGTATTAGGACTAAATCTCCTTTTGCCGATTGGTCAACAGACAATTGTAATAGGCAGAATAAGAAGTTGGCCTCAACAGTTATTATTGAGACCCAGAAATAAAATAAAGGTGCGTTTACCGACCCAGAGTGAGAGGTCGGCCCTGCCAGTGAAGACCCTTCACATGTGCCAGTCTTGTATATATAGAGAGCCTAGCACCTCACTTTATCACACAACACACTTGCTCATTTTTTTAAGAGGCAAGCTGCAACTTACCAGTTGGAGAGAGGGAGAAGAGTGGCACATATTTTGGAGAGGACTATCTGTATTGGTTTGAGTTATCTCTTGACATTGTATTGGCAAGTTATGATAAGGAAGTTTTTGCTAGGTTTTCTTCCCCTAGAGGGTTTCCCAGGATAAATGTTGTGTCTCTTGTGAATGTGTATTTCTCAGTGATCTTGTTCTTATGTTGCTCTTATCTATTGAAATTCAAAGAACTATAATAATAGAATAAACAATAACATGGTTTCAGAGCCAACCTGAAGGAAGCATATTTTGCAAGAGAAAAACGTCACTGTTACCGGACATGAAAATTAGGGCTTTTTATTGATGAAGCTTTTCAGCCCCGAAACCACCTAGAAAGTTGCACCCTCCCCTAAGGATCATTTTGGCACCTTCAGCGCACCTTTTCAATGGTTGGATCTCCCAGAAAGTGAAACCCTACTTTCACAAAAGTACCAGAAAACCAGAGTACCAAAAGTACCAAAAAACCAGAAGCACCAGTCCAGAAATCCGCAAATCAGATTTGGAGGAGTAAAAGTTAGATTTTTAGAAATCTGACTGCACCAGCTAACTCGCCTCAGCTCAGTGCATCTATCCCCTAGATCAGAATTTCAAAATTCAAAGTTTGAAAAATTAGGGTTTTCTCATAAAACCCTAAGTTGCAGTTGCAGTTGCAGTTGCAGTTTCAGAACCAGTTGCAGTTGCAGTACCAGTTGTAGTTGCAGTTGTAGAACTAGTTGCAATCACCCTTGATGTTTTTGGTAATAATTACTGCTGCTACCAGATGGAGCCACTACCTGCAAATGCTATCCGCGGTATGTACTCACATATGTTTAATGGTTAAACCCTAAAGAGTATTTGCAGGAGAAGGGATCTCTTGCCATAGATCCAGAAGGATCTCAAGATCCAACACATTCAGAGGAATGATGCAACCCAGGTGTGATTATTCTAATATGAATCTATTTGTCATGAAATTATCTTGATCAGTTTTTCATGTTCAAATTATTAGAAGAATTAAAAATTGATCATAGAGCTTATCCTCTAACCTAACCTTCTGTCAAGATAGTGTATTGTCTTAGTACAACAGATAGGTTGAAGAAAGCACTCGTCACTTGAGTGAAGGAGAACTGGAAGAAAAGCAATCACTCACTCTTGAGGACAAGGCTCCAGGTTTGATTAATCAAGATTCAAAGGTACACATGACAAGCTGATGACTTTAGTTGAGATAGCAATCGTCGTAAAGTATTATACTTGATCGCATGTGAGATTATAGATGTAAATACTTTGCCTGATATGACTAACACCTCCTCTAGGAGAAACCTCGTGTGTTAGTTCCAGTTTGCCATGGAAGAATGCTTGGTCACAACACTATGAGAGTGTTGACCTCATTTCGTATTGTATTCCTTACCTTTAATCTTTGCTTCAGATAAATTATAAGTGATAGCTCTGAAGGAGCTACTGTGATGATTGTTCGTGATTTTGCTTTATATTATCAGAAGGATATTATTCTTTCTTGTTGTTTTGTTGACCTTTCTCCAGGTCACATGAGGAAGCTATAGCGAAGGTTGGAGAAGGCAATGTGCTAAAGGAGAGATCATAAATGAAGAAATCATTAGTGGAAAAGAAGAAGGTGGGTCACTCAAAAGCTGCCATGACCCATGCTATTAAAGAATCCATGTGAACTCTAGAAGATTATCTCACATCAACTACAAGGCACTACCATACATATGCAAAGCTATCACAAGTTTACCAGAACTCAAGGTTGATCAAGAAGGCATATGCAATGGATGTGCACAAGGGAAGAATATCAAGAGACCTTTTCCAAAGAGGGGCAGCAAAGAAAAAGGAGTACTGGAACTCATTCATTCAGACGTGTGTGGCCCAATGTAATCATCCTCCATTAATGGGCATGTACACTATGTATCATTCATTAATTATTATTCTCGTAAAAGACCTAGATATATTTCTTGAAATCTAAAGATGAAGTATTCAGTAAATTCAAGGAATTCAAAGCCTTGATAGAGAATCTTTCTGAAAGAAAGATTAAGATACTCAGGTCAGATAATGGAGGAGAATATACCTCAAAAGAGTTCGTGAATTTCTGCAAAGATGTTGGGATCAAGAGGGAACTCACTACTCCCTATAATCCTCAACAAAACAGTGTAGCTAAAAGGAAGAACATAACAATTATGGAAGCTGTAAAGACCATGATTCACGATCAAGATCTTCCTATGTGCTTATGGGTAGAAGCAGAAATGGCAGTTGTTTATGTGCATAACCGATTATCCCATAGCGCACTTAGGTTCAAGACCCCGGAAGAGATGTTCACTAGAAAGAAGCCAGAGGTAATCCATCTAAAAATATTTGGTTGTCCAGTGTTTATTCATATACCAAAAGAGAAAAGAAACAAGTTGGAACCCTCCGGAAAGAAGGGAATATTTGTGGGATACTGTGAGGTCTCCAAGGCCTTCATAATATACATGCCTAGTCACTGCCACATTGAGATCAGTAGGGATGTGACCTTTGATGAAGAAGCAACAATTAAGAAATCAAGAAGATGCCAGCTTGAAGAAGTATATGGAGAGGAACTTGTAAATCCCAGGACTACAGAATCCATGAGGGAAGTTCCAAGATCTGCAGAACCGGTAAGGGAATTCATAACTTCCCCTGATGAGGAGACTCCTGAAGACCATGATATAACAGAAGTTCAAGAACCTCCTCAAATTACCTTCTCCCATAAAAGAAATCCTGCTTGGGCAAGAGAGATTATTCAATATGGAGATAAGTATGGTGTTCCAGAAGGAACCTCAAGACAAGTGAAAAGACCAAAGCCATTCTCCAGTTACATGGCTTTGATGTGTAATATACTAGATGAAGAGCCTACATGCTTTGAAGAAGCCATTCAAAATAAGGAATGGGAAGATGCCATGACAGAGGAATACCAATACATAATAAAGAATGATGTATGGGAAATAGTTCCCAGACCAAAAAGTAAGGATGTGGTATCATCAAAATGGCTCTTCAAAATAAAACATGTTGTTGATGGAAGTATTGAGAAATATAAAGAAATATTTGTCGCTCGTGGCTTTTCCCAGAAAGAAGGCATTGACTATGAAGAGAAATTTTCTCTTGTGGCCAGATACACTTTGATCAGGACCATCATAGATCTTGCAGCTAAGATGAAATGGAAGCTGCACTAGATGGACGTAAAGACAACTTTCTTGAATGGTGTTATCGAAGAGGAAGTTTATATTGAGCAACCCCAAGGATTTGAGGTTGAAGACAGGAAGTCTCATGTCTGCAGATTAAAGAAAACCTTATATGGATTGAAGCAAGCTCCCAAAGCTTGGTATGGCCGTATAGATAGTTTCTTGACGAGGTTAGGCTTTACCAAGAGTAAAGCAGACTCAAATCTCTACTTCAAAATTATGGATAATGAACTAGTAATCTTACTACTGTATGTGGATGACTTATTCTTAACTTGAGAAGAAAATCTCATCACTAAATGTAAAAAGAAACTTGCTGCAGAATTTGAAATGACAGACCTTGGCCTAATGCATTATTTCATAGGCCTTGAGGTATGGTAGAGTCTAGAAAGGATCTTCCTTAACCAAGGGAAGTACACAGTCGAAATCTTAAAGAGATTCGACATGCTAGAATGTAAGTCCATGAATACACCCATGGAAACGAAGCTGAAGCTGTTGATCGATACTTCATCAGACTTGACAGATGCCACACTGTACAGATAGATTATTGGATCACTGATGTACCTGACGAACACCAGACCAGACATTTGTTTTGCAGTGAACACCTTGAGTCAGTTTCTGGTAGAGCCCAGACGTGTTCACCTAGTGGCTGCAAAACATGTGATGAGGTATCTTAAAGGTACAATGGATTATGGTCTCAGCTATGATGGAGATCATGACTTCACATTGAGCGGATACACTGATTCAGATTGGGCAGGAAGCATTGCTGACAGAAAAAGCACTTCCGGATGTTATTTCAGTTTGGGATCAGCCATGATCTCGTGGCAGAGTAGGAAGCAATCCAGTATTGCTCTCAACACACTGGAAGCAGAGTACATTGCCGCATGTTCTGCTAGCTACAAAGCTATATGGCTTCAAAAGTTGATGACTAACCTATTTGACTTGGAGATAAGAGAAACCGTGATTCTATGTGACAACCAGAGCTGCATAAAGATGACAGAGAATCATGTATTCCACGACAGGTCAAAGCACATAGAGATCCACTATCATTTCATCTGCGACATGGTACAAAGAGGAGCCTTGAAGCAATAGTACATTAGCATGGATGAACAAGTTGCTGATGTGTTGACCAAACCTCTATCTCATGTAAAGTTTGAACACTTTCGAGATAAGCTTGGTATAGTCCGAAAGGACCCTCCCTGAAAGGGGGAGTATATATGTATTCCTTTCTTCTGACCTAGTTGTTAGACGTAAATCAAGATGATTCCTTGCTTCTAACCTCGTTGTTAGATGTAAATCAAGATGATGATGTGTTCCTTGCTTCTGACCTCGTTGTTAGACATAAAGCAAGATGATGATGTGTTCCTTTCTTCTGACCTAGTTGTTAGACGTAAAGAAAGATGAGTCATTGCTTCTGACCTTGTTGTTAGACGTAAAGTAAGACGTTGTGTGTGTTCCTTGCTTCTGACCTCACTATTAGACGTAAAGCAAGATGTTGTGTGTGTTCCTTGCTTCTGACCTCGCTGTTAGACGTAAATCAAGATGATTCATTGCTTCTGACCTCAATGTTAGACGTAAAGCAAGACGTTGTGTGTGTTCCTTGCTTCTGACCTCGTTGTTAAACGTAAAGCAAGATGAGTCATTGCTTCTGACCTCGTTGTTAGACGTAAAGCAAGACATTGTGTGTGTTCCTTTCTTTTGACCTCGTTGTTAGACATAAAGCAAGATGATTCATTGCTTCTGACCTCACTGTTAGACGTAAAGCAAGATGTTGTGGGTATTCCTTGCTTCTAACCTAGTTGTTAGACGTAAAGCAAGATGATTCCTTGCTTTTGACCTCATTGTTAGATGTAAAGCAAGATGATGATGTGTTCCTTGCTTCTGACCTAGTTGTTAGATGTAAAGCAATATGATTCCTTGCTTCTGACCTCGTTGTTAGATGTAAAGCAAGATGATGATGTGTTCCTTGCTTTTGACCTAGTTGTTAGACATATAGCAAGATGATTCCTTGCTTCTGACCCAGTTGTTAGACATAAAGCAAGATGATGTATACCTTGATTCTGACTTAGTTGTTAGATGTAAAGCAAGATGTGACTGACACTAAGCTACCATCTTAACAGCTATGACATTGAGCCAGTGTAGTACTGTGATGTGCCAGCCTAGTGCTATGATGAGGTATCATTTTTTTCTGATACATATTGATGCAGATGATGATGGCATTCTTTCGAGAATGGAGATGTTGTCGATGAAGAAAACTTTCGATGACTCGTATATATGCCAGCCAATGTTCCAAGATGATATTGACAATACTTTCCTCCTGATGCCACTGGTGATGCAAACCTCTCTCGCTTGATGCTGTCGAAGAACACCCTTCTTGTTAAGGGGGAGTGTTGAAATAATGTAACTGCAAAGAGTATTCTTATTATTATTGATATATTATTTATAATAGTAATCCCCAATGTGGATTAATCATTTTGGCAATTGTATTAGGACCAAATCCCCTTTTGTGGATTGGTCAATGGACAATTGTAATAGGCAGAATAAGAAGTCGGCCCCAACAGTTATTATTGAGACCCAGAAATAAAATAAAGGTAGGTTTACCCACCCAGAGTGAGAGGTTGGCCCTGCCAGTGAAGACCCTTCACACGTGTCAGTCTTGTATATATAGAGAGGCTAGCACCTCACTTTATCACACAACACACTTGCTCATTTTTCTAAGAGGAAAGCTACAACTTACTAGTTGGAGAGAGGGAGAAGAGTGGCACATATTTTGGAGAGGACTATCTGTATTGGTTTGAGTTATCTCTTAACATTGTATTGGCAATTTATGATAAGGAAGTTTTTGCTGGGTTTTCTTCCCCTAGAGGGTTTCCCAGGATAAATGTTGTGTCTCTTGTGAATGTGTATTTCTCAGTGATCTTGTTCTTATGTTGCTATTATCTATTGAAATGCAAAGAACTATAATAATGGCATAAACATTAACAACATCCACCCATGAAATGGATGGTATGAATCCACAAATGTCTGAAACATCCTTCTCCAGGATGAATCACAGAAGATCCCTTCCCAAGTTTATTAACTTGGATTTTTTTGTGAGTAAGAACCCACCAAGAATCATGCTCCTGTTGGAAATATAACTGAGAGGGGAGGGTGAATCAATTATGTATATAAGCTTGAAAATTTTCCTGTTATTTTCCGATTCTTTCTAGATTATTATTTAATGTGTTGTTGATAACTTAACATGCATACACATACAATATTTGATCAATTACACAAAATACACAGAGACACTAATTTTCATGAGGAAACCCATAAAGGATGAAAACCTCATCTTCTTAGGATGTCAATCAAGATCTAACTTTCATGTACATCACAGTCTTTGAGCTCCAGCGCAAATATGAGGCTACAACCTCTAATAGAAAGATACAACTCGTAGAGAGCACCAACTCTCAGATTTCTCTAGCACCAACTCCTAGGTTTCTCTAGCACCCACTAGATGGAAGCACCAACTCCCAGGATATCTTCTAGCACCAACTATAATTTAGAGGACTGCAATCCTCCCTAGCACCACCCTACCACCTTGATTGAATCTTACAAAACTTACTTACTTGCTATGTCTCTGATCTGGTCTGTTACATCTCCATGTCTCCTCTGCCTGTCTCAGATTCTATGCTTTGTTCCGCTTCTATACTTTACTCTTTCTCCTATTGCACACTTCAACCACTATGTTCAGCTTCTCTTATACCTTTTATGCTATTTTGTTGCCTTTGCATGTTATGTGTTGCGCCTCTGATCTCCACTTCGAGTCATGTCCACGGTCTCCTTCTACCCACATGCATAACTATTGAAAAAGTACTTTGTCTACTCTATTGTGCATGTCTTTCCCATGCCAAGTCATATTCCAGATCATGCAACCAACTCTTTGTCTTCTCAGGCAATTATAA
Organism: Picea engelmannii; assembly: GCA_009831015.1. Classification (NCBI taxonomy): domain Eukaryota; kingdom Viridiplantae; phylum Streptophyta; class Pinopsida; order Pinales; family Pinaceae; genus Picea; species Picea engelmannii. The sequence goes on along the minus strand of ML784043.1, from coordinate 650,288 downwards.
TAAAAAATTTCCTCATTAGTGGTCGTTATCCTGAGATTCTTTGGCTTCTATGGCAGTCACAACTCTTCATATTCTCTGGAAGTTACAGTCTTCGACACTTTTCCATATGTCAATTGTCTCTATGATGGGTCTTCATTCCACTAGTAGTTATCTTGAGAATCTTCAGTTCCTCTGGCGATCACCCTGAAGCTCTTCGATTTCTCTGGCATATATCATCTGTTCGTTCTCACAGTTACAGAAAGAGCCTCCACGCGCTCATCCCTTTGGCGCCTTTTCCCTTCTTGAGAAAACTACACAGTGGGCACTATCTAAGCCCCTTCCTTTCACATGACCATGAACTGTGATCAGACGCCTATCCAAAAGGCGCTTCACGACTTCGCATTTTTGGGTATTCTTTTGTGATTCACCCGACTCTTCTAACTCTCGAAATCCAAGTTAGGGGTCTAGTGAGCGCTAGCTCCTTCCCCTATTCTTTGTAGAAATTTCAATACAAATTAAGTATTTCCTGTTATTCTCTTGATCTAACAATTATATGCCACTTTTAAATACATAATCGCTTCTACTAATATTCTTGCGGAAATTAAACCACGATCACAAAGTGAAATATCAAGAACACATAACACAGAAGTTTTATAGGGAAAGCGTAAACCTAAAAACTCCACTATCATATGTATATCATGGATCATGAAACAATCTCATACAAAACTCTAATCCAAGAGCTCTCAGTACAATACATTTGTCTCACACTGTCATACAAAAACTCAGCAAATACATGTGTCAATTCTCTGTGTCTAGACAACCTGCCTCCTCTGCACAATCCCTCCAATTATAATTCTCACAATGAATTTGAATTGCCTAGTTTTCACATGCTCATGAGCATATCCACTGCATGTGTGATTTCATGAGTGCACTTCACTCAAATCACAACCGATAGCCAAATTGTCCCTTTCACCTGTTATCTCAACTAGGTCTCCATTGGATCTGACATGCATGTAGTTAACCGTGGTGAATCTTCAGTTGCATGTGAGTTCACTGATTTTAATTAATTAATAATTAATTCACTAAACTCTCACTAGTGTAAGTTTGGTTACAACTAGTACAACTGGGCTTAACTCACTTAACTGAGTTAAACTACTTCACAACTCTCATAACTACACTTATAACTTTGTTACAACTTCAAGTCACCTCCATGTATTACCAACCAATCTTTGAACTCGAATTTCCCATAGTTAACTGATTTGCCATTTCAGTTAATTATTTCAAGTAATTATGAGATAATAGATTAATATTTATTGTCCAATTTATTTAAGGGAAAAGTAAATTAGACACAGGTTTCTTGTTGATTTTTCAACATTCTCCATCGATGTGACCTCTAGTTAGGGCCTAGGGCCCAACTTCCAGGACTTTGCGTATCGGATTTCCACGAGTTAGCTACCTCGATTTTCCCAACTCCTGAATCTTGATTTCTTGATATCTACTCACGTCGAATCAATGGTCCACGAACCTCCATGATCCAACATTCCAAATCAAATCATGATTTCTCACTGTACGACTTCGTCTCTTGGATATTTTCACTTGGCCTCCTTAAAAATCTTTCGAAGTCTGAATCCTTGAAATTCGCTCACGTCAGATCGACGGTCCATAATCTCCCATGATCCAACAGTCTGGATTTCCTCGCCTATGTGTGTAGATCGCTAAGGTTTGTGCACCTCGGTTTGATCAGATGGTTGTTGGTCTTCTGAATCGGTGATCCAATGACCACTGTCACTCTCCCTCTTGAGCTCCCTAATTCCTCTGACTTAGAATATTTTCTAATTATTCAAATGCATTGACCTTTGTTCCTCCTACGAGTCTGTCTCTTGGACCTCGTCTACTAGATTTATCACCAATGTAATGGTAAATCTTCCATCTCTTCTGATCTTTTGACTTCGTTCAGATTCTCAAAGGGTTTTGATCCTTTGGAACTCAAGGGCCTTTCTACTACACTCCTGGCAGTCTTGTGCTCGTCCTCCTGAGCTTGTAGACAACAATTCTTGATGTTATCATCATTGCTTTCCTGTTTTCCATCATGACTGCCAGTATGCCATCCGCGTTGTTGTTATTTCCATCAATGACAAGCAAACTCTTCCTATAAACATGCCAACAATCTCCCCCTTTGGCATTGATGGAAACCCTGAAAGGCTGCACTATTCTTCCTAGACCTCCAACTGTAGCAAACCACACCTTTTTCTTCGCCTTTGACATCAATGTCAAAGAGAACTAAGAGTGAGTCTGTTCTCCCCCTGAATCACTCTCCCCCTGATTAGATATACTATGATCACTCTCCCCCTAATCAGATAGACTATTTTAACTTGATAACAGGGTCACGCCCAACTTCTGGCGTAGATACTCAAACTGAGCTTTTGCAAGCAGTTTAGTGAAGATATCAGCAATCTAATCTTTGGATGGAATATAATGTAAAGAAACAACAGTGTTGATAACCTGTTCCCTCAAGAAGTGATACTTGATGGGTATATGCTTGGTCTTGGAGTGAAATACAGGATTCTTTGACACACTAATTGCACTAGTATTATCACAATGAATTGGAATCGGTGCAGCATATTTGACCTCCAAGTCTGCAAGTGTATGAATCATCCATAATACTTGGGTACAACAAGTGGCAACTACAACGTATTCAGCTTCTGTAGTTTATAAGAAAATGGAACCTTGCTTCTTGCTCAACCATGCTACAAGAGAATCTCCTAAGAATAATGCACCTCCACTCATGCTTTTCCTTTCATCCATGCAGTTAGCCCAATCAGCATTTGAATAGACTGATAATTGAAAATTCAGATTCCTAGGATACCATAGGCCATAGTTAATTGTTCCTTTCAAGTATCTGAATATTCTTTTGACAGCTAGCAAATGACTCTGTTTAGGTGTAGACTGATACCTTCCTACCATTCCAACAACATGCATTATGTCTAGAGAAGATGTTGTGATGTACAACAGGCTACCTATCATAGACCTATATGAACTTGGATCAACATCGAGTGAGTCATCATCCTTTCTTAACTTGCATCCAGTGACCATAAGTGTGCTCATAGGTGAAGAATATTCCATTTGAAACATTTTCAACACTTCTCTTAGATATTTCTCCTGAGAAATAAATATTCCTTCAGACCTCTGAGTAATTTGCAAACCAAGAAAAAATGGCAGTTCCCCTATCATAGACATTTCAAATTCAGACTGCATGGCAGAAGCAAACCATTGTACCAATGAAGTATTATTACTTCTGAAGATGATGTCATCTACATAGACCAACACAATGAGAAAATAATTATCCTCTTTTTTGATATATAGATTGCAGTCAGATGTTCCTCTCTTGAACCCTTGGTCTTGAAGATACTTATCCAGCCTGTAATACCAGGCACAAGGAGCTTGTTTCAACCCATATAAGGCTTTCTTCAGTTTGCAGACAAATTTAGGGTTATCTGACAATTGGAAACCCTCTAGTTGTTCCATATAGACTTCTTCTTTTAGATCTCCATTTAGAAAATATAACTTGACATCCATTTGATAGACTTTAAAATTCTTATGACAATCATAGGTAAGAAAGATTATAATAGCTTCTAATCTTGCTACGGGTGCAAATGTTTCATCAAAATCCAGTCCTTCTATTTGAGCATACACTTTGCAGACTAATCTAGGCTTATTTATTATAATATTTCCTTGCTCAATCATGTTATTTTTGTAGACCCATTTAGATCCTATTACATTTTTATTTGTTGGCCTAGGAATAAGTTCCCAAGTGTCATTCTTTTCAATCTGATCCAGTTCCTCATTCATTGATTTTAACCAATTTACATCTTTATTGGCTTCATGAAAGTTCTTGGTTTCCACCATGGATATGAAGGCTATATGTGATTGTTCGGTGTCTTTGATTATCCTTCTCCTTATTTGTACACCTTTGTCTATCTCACCAATTATCTGACTTGCAAGATGATTATTTTGAATAATTATGGAGGAAGGATTTGATGTTGATTGTTGTCTTGACTCTTCTTGTTTGGGTGTCTCTTATCCAATTGATTCATCATCTTCTTGTGACTTTGAGATTTGTTGTTCTTCATCTTCATTATTCTCATCATATTCTTCATCTGACTTGGTGCTTACTCTCTGTTGATCTTTTATAGGAGCTTCTTCATCAATTCGAACATCAATACAGTCTACTAATTTATGCATTTTTTTGTTAAAGAATTTGTATCCTTTATTGTTCGTTGCATATCCTAAGAAGATACCTTCATCAGTTCTACTATCAAATTTTCTCAGATGATAATCATTATTCTTGATGTAGCATTTACTTCCAAATACTTTGAAGTTATTGATTGATGCAGGTCAACCAAACCACAACTCATGGATTTTTATCATTTTTCGGCCTTTGATGCGCTTTTTTTAGAATATGAACAGTCGTGTGAACAACCTCCACCTAGAAGTTTTGTGAAATGTCCCTTTCACTCATCATAGCCCTTTCCATCTGTTGAACTGATCTATTTTGGCGTTCTACAACTCTATTTTGTTGAGGAGTACGTGGAATAATATATTCTCTTTTAATTCCATGCATGTCACAGAATTATTTGAAGTCTCCTAACAGAAACTCTCCTCCCCTGTCTGAGCGAATTGCCTTTAACTTCCTTCATGTCTTCTCAGCTAATGCCTTGAACTTTTTTAACTTCTCAAATGCATCATATTTTTCTCTCAGAAAGGCAGCCCATGTAAGTCTGGAGAAGTCATCAATGACTAGAATAAAGTGACATTCTCCTCCAATTCCTTCCTTTCGTGATGGTCCACACAGGTCCATATGAACAATTTGAAGTGGTTTCTCTGAATATGTGAAACTCTTTGATTTGAATTGAGCACGAGTCAGCTTCCCCATTTGGCACGATTCACATACAGAGTTATTAGGATTATATATTCTTGGAAGGTCTTTCACAACACCTTCATTATTCAGTTTGACATATGATCAAAATTTAGGTGTCCAAGCCTTCTGTGCCATAACCAACTTTCATCAAATTTGCTTAAATGACATTTCTCCTTATCTTCCTTCAGAACATATACATTGTTTTCAGTTCTAACCCCTTTTTCAATCATCTCTCCTATGTTTACTCTCTTTATTTTACAATTCTTGGCAGTGAAAGTGACTTCACATCCTTTGTCACATATCCGACTGAAACTAAGAATATTATTCTTTAAACCATCAACAAATAATACATCTTGAGATTTGCTTCTTCCATTACTTAATCTTACTATACCTTTACCTCTGATCTTTCCTGGAGCATCATTTCCAAAGGTCACACTCCCTAATTTATTTTCTTTGAGTGATAGGAACTTACTTTTGTCACCATTCATATGACTGGACCATCCGATGTCAATATACCAGGGGTCTTTTTGTCTTTGAGCTGACAGCTCTAATCCACACTTGTTATCTTCATTCTTCTTCCAAACCTTGACATTTTCAGCTCAGTGATTAGAATTTGGATTATAGTTCTTTAAGCGACTTTCTATAGCTTTATGTCCATAATTATGGCAGATGTAACATTTTGGTTCATTGAATAAAGGATCATAACGATTGTTATTCTTAATCTGCATTGTTTTCCCATCCATCACATGATTTGCAGTATGTGGTTGTTTGTTGCTCGGTTGTCTCATTCTTTGTTGTGGCAGGTATTTATTCCTTGGTTGTCTTGATTTCTCATGTATAAATCTTAAAGAACAATTTACATCTTTGTGGCCAAAGTTAGAGCAGTAAGAACAATATCCATAGAAAAAATATTTGTACCTAAAAAATGGTTTTCTTTGAGCAGGTCGATTTCTTTCATGCTGAGGATTTCCTTGAGCAGAGGGTGTATTATTTCTTTGTTTTACAGATCCAGTTCTTGTACATTTTTCTTCACTCCTCCTAGGTGGTTGATTATCTTCCTTTGTTTCTGCAGGTCTGTTGTTGTCAATGGTTGTAGATTTGACAAACTTGATGGATTCTTTGTTGCTTGGCTGACTACTACTTGATCCCTCTTCATAACCCAAACCAGTTTTCAACTTTGAATCCCTTTGTTGATTCAGAATGGGCGCTAATCCTTCTGACGCTTTAATACTTGTCATATTCTGATGATATAAGGCATGATGTTTCTCTAGATTTTTTATGACAGTTACTACTTCAGCTTCCAATTTTTCACCTTTTGTTTCGGCTTCCTTCAATTGTTGCTTGAGGATTTCTTCAATCTTATTAGATTATTCTAACTTAACCTTCAACAGAGAAATTTCTTCATATGGTTCATTGCATTTTTTCTCATACATGATCAGTAATTGTTTTTGGTTTCTTTTCTTTTCTCTGAGTCTATCAATCTCTTCCATGGCACTGACAAGTTCCCCTTCAAGATCTATTATTGTTTCACAATCAGTGAAGTCACTTCCTGTATCTTCAATGTTTAGATATTCTAAATCTATTATCATGATATCATTTATTTTATCTTCAATAGAAGAGTTAGTGCTTTCAACATCTGAGGGATCATCATCATTGTTTACACAAAGGATTTTCTTCTTAAACTTATTATCTTTATAGACCTTCTTGTGTTTGTGCTTATATTCATCATCATATGTCTGATCCTTTCTTTTGTGAGGACACTTAGATGAAAAATGACCTATCTTACCACAGTTGAAACATTTGAAGGGTAGTTTACCTTTGTATTTGCCTGATCCTTTCTTTAGTCTTCTCACAAAATTTTCTTCAATCTCATCTATATCGGAGTTTGTGTTTTTCTCTACTTTAAAAGATGCCTCTCTTATAGTGGATTTACCTTTGGTGATTCTCATTTCATAAGTAGTTAGGGTTCTAAGAAGTTGATCTAGTGTCAACATTTTGAGATCATCTATTTCCTCTATAGCAGAGACCTTTGAGTTAAATCTATCAGGAAGATATCTTAATATTTTCTGGACTAGAAAAGATTCATCTATCGTTTCACCTAAATCTTTCATAGTGTTGACAAGTTCTTCTATACGTAAGAAGTACTTAGTGATATTTTTGTCTTCATCCATCTTTAACTGCTCAAATTTCAGTCCATGAGTTTGAATTTTTTCTCCTTTCACCTTTTCATTACCTTCATAACTACTTATCAATTTGTCCCACATAACTTTTTCCGAATCACAATGCATGAATTTGACAAACTCAGCTTCAGCAAGTCCACTGAGAATGGAATTAATTTCTTTTGCATTAAATGTAAACTCCATCTTATCATCTTTTGAGGCCAAGACTACAGGCTTCACATATCCCGTTTCAATGACATCCCAAACATCAACACCCAAAGACATTAAATTTTTTCTCATCCTTATTTTCCAGAAGGAAAAGTTTGTTCCATCAAACAGAGGGGGTCTATTAGTTGAATTTTCATCATGACTAGTCATGTTCAAGCTTATGGATCTACCTTTGATCAAAGGCACTGGCTTTGATACCAATTGTTGGAAATATAATTGAGAAGGGGCGGTGAATCAGTTATGTATATAAGCTTGAAACTTTTCCTATTATTTTCTAATTCTTTCTATAATATTATTTAATGTGTTGTTGATAACTTAACATGCATACACATACAATATTTGATCAATCACATAGAATACACAGACACACCAATTTTTATGAGGAAACCCATAAAGGGTGAAAACCTCTTCTTCTTAGGATGTCAATCAAACTCCAACTTTCACATACATCACAGTATTTGAACTCCAACTCAAATATGAGGCTACAACCTCTGATAGAAAGCTACAACTTGTAGAGAGCACCAACTCTCAGATTTCTCTAGCACCAACTAGATGGAAAAAACAACTCCCAGGTTTCTCTAGCACCCACTAGATGAAAGCACCAACTCCCAGGATATCTTCTAGCACCAACTAGAATTTAGAGGATTGTAATCCTCCCTAGCACCACCCTACCACCCTGATTGAATCTTACAAAACTTATTTACTTGCTCTATCTCTAATCTAGTCTGTTATAGCTCCATGTCTCCTCTGCATGTCTCAGCTTCTATGCTATGTTCTTCTTCTATACTCTTCTCTTTCTCTTGTTGCGCACTTCAACCATTCTGTTCAGCTTCTCTTCTGCCTTTTATTCTCTTGTGTTTCCTCTGCATGTTATGCGTTGTGCCTATGATCTCCACTTCGAGTCATGCCCACGGTCTCCTTCTACCCACATGCATAACTATCGAACAATGACTTTGTCTACTCTATTCTGCATGTCTTTCCCATGCCAATTCATATTCCAGATCATGCTACCAACTCTTTTTCTTCTCAGGTGGTTATACTAAATCTTCTCATCATCAGTGGCCATTATCCTGAGATTCTTTGGCTTCTATGGCAGTCGCAACTCTTCATCTTCTCTCGAAACTGTTATAATCTTTGACACTTTTCCATCTGTCAATTGTCTCTATGATGAGTCTTCATTCCACTAGCAGTTATCTCGAGACTCTTCAGGTCCTCTGGTGATCACCCTGAATCTCTTCGAATTCTATGGAAGATATCATCATTCTGTTCTGGAAGTTACAGAGAGAACCTTCGCCCGCACATCCCTTTGGCGCCTTTTCCCTTCCTGAGAAAACTACAAAGTGGGCGCTAGCTCAGCCCCTTCCTTTCACGTGACCACGAACTGTGATCAGACGTCTATCCAAAAGGCACTTCATGACTTTCCATTTTGGGGTATTCTATTGTGAGTCACCTGACTCTTCTAACTCCCGAACTCTGAGTTAGGAGACTAGGGAGTGCTAGCTTCTTCCCCTATTCTCCACTGATGTGACCTCTAGCTATGGCCTGCAGCCCAACTTTCGGGACTTCACATATCATATTTCTGCGAGTTAGCTACCTTGATTTTCCCAACTCCCGATTCTCTATTTCTCGATATTCGCTCATGTCAGATCGACGGTCCATGACCCTCCACGATCTAACGTTCCAGATCAAATCGCAAGTTCACACTTCATGACTTCGTCTCTTGGATATTTTTGCCTGGCCTCCTTGCAAATCTTCTGAAGTCTAAATCCTCAAAATTCGCTCATGTTAGATCGGCAGTCCACAATCTCCTGCGATCCAACGGTCCAAATTTTCTCACCTGCATGTGCAGAGCGCTAAGGCTCGCACACCTTGGTTTGATCGGATGGTTTTTTCTCTTTCGAATTGGTGATCCAACAACCACTGTCACTCTCCCTCCTGAGCTCCCAACTTCCTCCGACTTAGAATATTTTCTAAGTATTCAAAGGCTTTGACCTTTGTTCCTCCTACGAGTCTATCTCTTGGACCTCATCTACACTTCTGGAAAGTGTTGTCCCTTCTCATCTTTCTCGCCAATGTAATTGTAAATCCACTATCTCTTCTGAGCTTTTGACTTCGCTCATATTTTCAAAGGGTTTTGATCCTTTGGACCTCAAGGGCCTTTCTACTACACTCCTGGAAGTCATGTGCTCGTCCTCTTGAGCTTGTAGATAGTAATTCTCAATTCTATCATTGCTTCTTTCATGTTTTCCATCATGGATGCCAGTATGTTGTTGTCGTTGTTTTTCTTGCCATCAATGACAAGCACACTCTTCCTATAAACCTACCAACATCTCCTTCCTCCATTCAAACAAACACTGGAATATGAAAAGACGTGTAAACTTCAATTACTTTTCTTCTCATGGTTGTCAATGTAGAAGGCCAACCAATACTCATAATGATATGAAACTAATAAACTGAATTTGTCTTCCCTTTTCCCATAATTCTGCATTAGGTCCTCTTTTGGTTGAGAGGTCGAAAATGAACATGTTAGAGGAACCATTGCATTGTTTTCCTCAAGGTTGTCAAGGTTATCCTTCAAAGAGATTGGTTCATCAGGAGGAGGGTGGGGACTCTAATTATCTAGATATTCAAAAACTTCCAATTCAAATTCCTTTATCTCCTCAAATTCAATGACTAGCTCTGTAATGTCCCCACTTTGGTACATCATTACATTGCATAGGTTTATGATGAACAGAGTATCCAGATGGATGTTATAGCGAGTACAGGTATTATTCAGAGGAATTTTGTGTTGGATTACTGAGAGGGGGGGTGAATCAGTAATAGAGCAATTTAATCCCTTTTAATCATATAATCCAAGTGCTATATCAATGAAGCATTATTATCCAATAACTGCAGAGTAAATAAGCAATGAACAAATGAACAATCATACACATACACAGTACACCAGTTTTTTACGTGGAAACCCAAATCGGGAAAAAACCACGGAATGTTTTTTCTTATATGTCTTGAAGAATTACATTCATTGGAAGCACCAACTTCCTTTGTTTTCCAGCTGCAACTGGAAGGAGGCTCCAACCCCCTAGTTTCTCAGG
>ML784043.1:587200-618517 GCA_009831015.1 Picea engelmannii | reverse complement strand
TGTCTCATTGTCACTGACTTCATCTTCATCTGACGATGAGATGTCTTCTTTGGTGTATAAGATTTTCTTGAAAAATTTCTTTGTAGTTCTTTTTCCTTTATATGTGTGTTTTCCTTTTGAGTAACCTTCATCATTTCTCTTTTTCTTATGAGAACATTTGTTAGAAAAATAACCAATACCATCACAATTAAAACAAAATAAAGGGAGCTTACCTCTATACCTATTGTTGGTTCGTTTGTTCAGTCTTTTGATGAAGCTGGCCACTTCTTCATCATCTTTCGAGGCGTCATTGTTGTTGCTATATTCTTCTTGTTCCTTTTTCTTTTTCTTTGATCTTTTGGATGTCTTGAAGGCTGCTTCTTTTACATCTAGATTTTCTTGCTCAGTTCTCATTTCATATGTTGTAAAGATTCCATACAGTTTGCCCGTGCTTATTGAGTCCAGATCCGATCTTTCTTCTAGTGTTGATATCTTAGGGTTGAATCTCATAGGAAGAGATATTAGTATATTTTGAACAATTATAGATTCTTCAATTTATTCTCCCAATCCCGTGATTGAATTCACTGTTTCATCGACTCGTAAGAAGTAGGTTGTGATATCTTCATCTTCCTTCATTTTTAGTTGTTCGAACTGACCTCTGTAATTCTGAAGCTTTGTTTCTTTAACTTTTGTATCTCCTTCATAAATATTTTGAAGCTTGTCCCAAATCTCTTTAGCAGATTTATAATGTGCAACTTTGGTGAATACTGTATCACTGAGACCATTCAAAAGTGCATTTGTGGATTTGGAATTATTCTCACTGCGTTTTACTGCTTTGTCATTTGTTGGTGGAATTGTTGGTGTTGTGTATCCATCTATAATTGATTGTCAAACTTGAAATCCTTGTGCCTGTATATATGTCCTCATCCTTATGATCCAAAAAGCATACTTTTGTCCATCAAAATGTGGTATTCCATTTTTATATGAGTTGGTACTCTCCATGATCTACCTTTCAGTGGTTAAACTAATTTCTGAAGGAACCTTCTCTGATACCAATTGTTGAATTACTAAGAGGGGGGGTGAATCAGTAATAGAGCAATTTAATCATTTTTAACCATATAATCCAAGTGTTATATCAATGAAGCATTATCATCCAATAACCGCAGAGTAAACAAGCAATGAACAAATGAACAAACATACACATACACAGTACACCAGTGTTTTATGTGGAAACACAAGTCGGGAAAAAACCACAGAATGTTTTTTCTTATATGTCTTGAAGAATTACATTCATTGGAAGCACCAACTTCCTTTTTTTTCCAGCTACTACTGGAAGTAGGCTCCAACCCCCTAGTTTCTCAGGATACAACCTGGGGGAAGCTCAAACTCCCCAATTCTCTAGATACAACCAGAAGCAGGCTACAACCCCTATGTTCTCCGGCTACAACCGGAAGGTGGCTACAACCACCTCTCATTGCCCCGTCCTGCCACCCTAAAGCAGAAGTAGAATGATGGAACCACTATCAACCTTTCACTGTGAGATATAACATTGTAAACCTGTAGAAATAAATCTGAACTATGCATCAACCTGTACCTCAACCTGTAATCAACCTGTACCATAAAAACATGCATCAACCATGCACCAACATGTACCAAATAACTTGTAATCAACATGTACCATAAAAAAAATGCATCCAACCATGTACCAAGTATGTACCAATCATGTGTCAACTAATCATCATCTATGACTCATCAATATGTACCAACATCATCAACTGTACACCTCATGTATGTGCCAACTCATCAACTACTTGTCTCAACCATGTACTCAACATGTACCTCAACCAAAATCCCTCATCAATTTCATAATCCAAATCTGATTTGTAGCTCTGTAATAGACCTGGTGTATATGATCACATTCCTGCAAACCTTACTTAACTTCAACAACAAGAGACTAGCATTTTCATCAAACTTTTCTTTAGTCTCACATGCCTAGTTTTGGATTAGTCAACAACCCTAATTTGAAGTAATCATAACTTTGTACCTGTAATGTATAAAGATTTGAAACTGATACACAATGTTATTTTGTGTGTTTTATACAATTCCTCCAGGTGTCACTACTTGTAACCTCTCAGAAAAGGAGTTATAGCAAAATTGACATACCTTCTTGAATTTTGTCTTATTCTAGAGAGCGACCTTGTAGAGTGTGCCCCGCATGGAATATTTGTTGAATTGATATAAAACTTTTACATAGAATACTATAGATAATAACCTAACCAACACATTTTTTTTAACTTAATTTGGATCTGTTATGAAGAAGTTATGACGTTTTTACCCGAAACAGTTGTTTTTGACTAGTTTCAGGACTAGCCACAAACTCTATTTTCCACAGAGTGTAACTCCAAAAATACAATGACCCACAAGATGAATTTTTTACCACAGATACTTGGATATGTTTTCTGAATTGCATAGAAATTTCACGGTCTGAATAATTATATAAAAAAAATTATAGAAAAAATGGTGAAATGACCTGTAAATAATATATCTTAGAAAACACCATCGAAAGAATTTATCCTTCCTTGCATTTCGGCCTTCTTTTCTTCACCTTCCCTCATAATTTTGGCTTAGATATCCTTGGTTACCTCAGAAATCTATAGATATTCAATATGCTCAAGTGTGATTAAAATGACAGATCCTTGCCTCTTATTTATACTCTCCAAGTAGCTTCCTTAAAAACATCTTCTAGGTCACTTGGCCCCACTTTCCTTATTTTAGGGTTAACCCACTTCTAATTTCTCCATTAAATTTATTATTGAAATAATTTATTCTGTATTCACTTTGAATTATAATACACTCATTACTTCACTTTATTATTTACCTTCTAAAATCTCTTAAACCACTTTGACTACTTTGACCTTTTGGGGCTTCTAAATGATATATGAGGGTCCTCCAACTTCGTAAAGCCATGACTCTCAAACCGTGAGGAGTTATGTGATGTTCCACATACCACTAGAAATGGAATGACATGTACTATCCATATAAGATAGTATTATCTGAAAATATATCATAAATCATAGCATTATCCATCAAACAAACTTGGGTCCATTACCCAAACCTGGGGTCTCCAACTTCTCATGGCCATAACTCTCTAACCGTGAGGATTTATGTGATGTTCCACATACCACCAAAAATTAAATGAAAATAACTATCCATCTAGGATATTTTACCTGACAAATTCATTGTCCTTCATCTCATTATTCCATAATTAATCATGGGTTCTCTTACTCCGCAAAGCGCATTCCTGTGAGGGCTTTCACCATAAGGGGACCACTTTGGAGTTCATCCATATTTAATTCTTATCAACCATGACAAGACAATAATGAGTCATATTTACATCAAACAATATTGGGTCCATTATTCAAACCTTTGTGTTGTGGGGATTTATTCAAGGGTTGACATCAATGACAACCAACCTTAATCAACAATCTCCCCCTTTGGCATTGATGGCAACACTCTAATGCAATATTGAAATCATATCACTCATGCTTGCCCTAGAACCATGCCTCTATCCTCTGTATCTGATAAATTTGCCTCTGTCCTCTGCATCTGATAAATCTTCTCCCCCTGGAACCATGCCTATGTCCTCTGCATCTAATAAATCTGCTCCCCTGGAACCATGCCTCTGTCCTCTGCATCTATAAAATCTCTCCCCATTTGTCATCAATGGAAATGGTATCTTTCCATCTGGGGTCGCTTCCCCTGACTGAACTGTCCTCTTATGGTGCTTCCTCATGTACATTTAAGACATATAAGATAAGCATTAAAAAAACATTCAAAAAGCATTCATTTTGGAGTAGAAATAACTCCAAGTCTTTGGCGAAGATATTCAAAGGCTTCCCGTGGAAGTGGCTTTGTAAAGATGTCTGCCACTTGTTCTTTTGTTCCCAACTACTCAACTCTGATGTTCTTTTCTGCAACCTGTTCTCGTAGAAAGTGATACTTGATTGGTATGTGCTTTGTCTTGGACTGCATCACGGGGTTTTTTGAGATACTAATGGCACTTGTATTATCAAAATATAATGGAATGGGCTCATCATACTCAACCTGTATATCTATCAAATTTTGTTTCATCCAAAGAACCTGTGTAAAACATGTTGTTGCTGCAATATACTCTGCATCGGCTGTAGATAGAGATATTAATGATTTCTTCTTGCTTAGCCATGATACCAAACACTCACCTAAGTAGAACGTTGCTCCACTGGTGCTTCGTCAGTCATCAATTCAACCTGCCCAATCTGCATCTGTGTAGGCAATAAGTGATATTTTTTTCCTTTTGGATACCATAATCGAAACTCTTATGTTCCTTTGAGATATCTGAAAATCCTCTTTACTGCTAATACATGTGATTCCTTTGGTGTTGCTTGAAATCGTGCCACCTGTCCAATTTCTTGCATCACATCTGATCTGGATGTTGTCACATATAGTAGGCTACCAATCATTGACCTGTATTGCCTCTGATTTGTAGACTTCAAATCATCTTCTTTGCTCAACTTACAATTGGTTTGCATGGGAGTGATAACTGGTTTTCAATCTTTCATTTTGAACCTCTTTATCATTTCTCTGATATACTTGGTTTGAGAAATAAAAATTCCTTGGTTTCTTTGATGTATCTGAAGTCCCAAAAAGAAGGATAGTTCTCCAAGTAATGACATTTCAAATTCATTATGCATGTCTTTTGCAAATTTCTAGCTTAACCTGTCATCATTACTACCAAAAATAATATCATCAACATAAACTTCAATTAATAAAATATTACCTTGAATTACCTTGATGTAGAGGTTGTTGTTTGCATTTCCTTTTCTGAACCCTGACTGTTGCACATACTTATCCAGTCTAGAGTACCATGCTCTAGTAGCCTATTTTAGACCATACAAGGCCTTCTTTAATTTACATACATAGTATGTGTTCTCTGACAACTGAAATCCTTCTGGTTGTTCAATATAGACTTCTTCTTCAAGTTCCCCATTCAGAAAATCTGATTTTACGTCCATCTGATATACTTTAACATTTTTGGAGCATGCATAAGCTAAAAGTAAACGGATTGTTTCCATTCTAGAAACTGGGGAAAATGTCTCTTCAAATTTGATTCCTTCAATCTGTGCATATCCTTTACATACCAATCTAGCTTTGTTCCTTGTAACCTGTCCATTTTCATTCAATTTATTCCTGAAAACCCATTTTGTGTCGATCACATTCTTATTCTTTGGTCCTAAAAGTATTCCTTTGTCCACATGAGAGACAAACTTTCTCATTCTGCCATCTTCTCTTTTGATGTAGCATTTGCTTCCAAAAACTCTAAAGTGCTTCGCATTTTCTAGTCTTCCTTTCCATAGATCGTAGGGAGTTTTATCAATGTTGTTTCTGAGCATTACTCTATTTTGAATGTGAACTATTGTATGCACTACCTGTGTCCAAAATATATCTATCAATTTGGAATCCATTAGCATTGTTCGAGCCATTTCTTGTATTGTCCTGTTCTTTCTTTCAACAACTCATTTTTATTGAGGTGTCCTAGCAACGGAGAATTGCCTTTTATTCCATGACTACTACAGTAGTCCATCAATTCATTTGAAGTGAACTCTCCTCCATTATCAGATCTCAAACATTTGATTCCTGAATCCATCTCATTTACAATCATTTCCTTGTAGATCTTGAAGTTTTCAAATGCATCTGACTTGTTCTTGAGAAAGAAAACTACAGTCATTCTTGTCTAATCATCAACTAATAACATAAAGTATTTTTCACCTTTTAAGTCCTTTGTTGTAATTGGTCCAACTAGATCAGTGTGCATAATTTCCAATGGTCTTGTTGTTCAATAATCCTTTGATTTGAACCTAGTGTTTGTTTGCTTTCCTTGTTGACAATGATTTGAACCTAATGTTGGTTGGTTTCGTGATCTGGGGCATTTCTCTGACTGCTTCTCTTTTGCTGAATTTGACAAGGTTATCAAAATGCATGTGACCCATTCTTCTATGCCATATCCAACTTTCATCTTCCTTTCCTAGACAACACTTTTCATTTCCAATTTGACTTAACACATATATGTTGTTTGAAATTCTTGCAGTCGTACCGACCAATTTCCCTGAACCTTATTTTCTTATCTCACACTTTTCTGAATCGAAAGTAAGTTTATGACCTTTGTCACACATTTGACTCACACTTAGAAGATTATGTTTCATGTCTTCTACCAGTAGAACATTTTGTGCCTTTTCATTCTTGTTCCCAATTCAGACTGTGCCTTCTCCAATGATTTTGGATGAATTATCATTTCCGAAGGAGACTGATCCAGTTTTTTCTTTTCGTAATGTATAAAATTTATCTTTATCACATGTCATGTGTTTTGAACATCCATTTTCAACATACTAACCATGTTTCTTCTGATTAGCTTGTAGAGTGACTGTGCATTCTTCATTGTTATATTGATCTTGCTTTCTTATCCATGTCATTTTCTGAGGTTATTTTCTATGATTGTTGTTATTCTGTAGAGGCTCTTTAGGAGGGACTACCATTCTACAATCCTTGTCCATGTGTCCAAAATTGTCACATTTGTAACATTACACTTCAGTGCTCAAAGATTCAAACCTGTTGTAACTTCTTCTTTCTGTGTCACTAGGTCTCCTTGAATAATCCCTTTGTGTATAACTCTCAAAGTTGTTACTGTTCCTATTGTTAGCTCTGCAATTCACAGTTTTATGTCCAAAATTATTACATGCATAACATAAACCAAAAAATATAGTTTGATACCAGGGAGTTGAAGATATTCTGGAAGGAGGTGCTCTTATGAATCCTTCTTCTACTTGAGGCCTATCTTTTTGTTGTTGATTTTGAAATCTAAATCTTCTTGGTGGAGGAGTGTCCCTGTAATCTTCCTTGCATATATTCCTATCCTCTTTGTTTGTTTTTGCATAGCTCTTTGGATTGGTTTCTTTCTCTGTTTTTTTGGAGCTTGATCCCTTTTGTCTGATTGTATCCAAGTCCAGAATTGTCAAGATGAGATTTTTGACTGCTAATAATTTCATCCAGAACTTTTGAGCTATTCTGCATATTTTTCTTCTTAATATCATTTCTTAGTGTGACAACCTCTACTTCCAAGTTTACAATGATCTTTTCCTTTTATTCTAGTTGTTCTTTGAGTGCTTCTTAAATTATTTTATCTTCTTCTATTTGAACCTTCAATTTTGTGATCATTTGTTCTAGTTCTCGAGTGTTCGTTTTCTTGTCTATTTCTGCTAGTAGTTTCTTGTTTTTCTTCTTTTCTCTTCTGATAACTTCTATGGCACACATTAATTCTTCTCAATAGTCAACTTCTGCCTCTTCAATTTCTTCTTCGACTTCTTCACATTCTTCTTCGGCTTCTTCATATTCTTATTCGGAGTCTTCTTTTTCATAGTCTTTTACTGCCATGAATAGAACTCTTCATGTCTCATTGTCACTGACTTCATCTTCATCTGATGATGAGATGTCTTCTTTGGTGTATAAGCATTTCTTGAAAACTTTCTTTGTAGTTCTTTTTCCTTTATATGTGTGTTTTCCTTTTGAGTAACCTTCATCATTTCTCTTTTTCTTATGAGGACATTTGTTAGCAAAATAACCAATACCATCACAATTAAAACAAATTAAAGGGATCTTACCTCTATACCTACTGTTGGTTCCCTTGTTCAGTCTTTTGACGAAGTTGGCCAATTATTCATCATCTTCCAAGGTGTCACTGTTGTTGCTATATTCTTCTTGTTCCTTTTTCTTTTGCTTTGATCTTTTGGATGCCTTGAAGGCTGCTTCTTTTACATCTGGATTTTCCTGCTCTATTCTCATTTCATATGATGTGAATATTTCATGCAGTTCGTCCATGCTTATTGAGTCCAGATCTGATATTTCTTCTAGTGTTAATATCTTAGGTTTGAATCTCATAGGAAGAGATCTTAGTATCTTTTGAACAATTACAGATTCTTCAATTTCTTTTCCCAATCCTATGATTGAATTCACTATTTCATCGACTCGTAAGAAGTAGGTTGCGATATCTTCATCTTCCTTCATTCTTAATTGTTCGAACTAAACTCTATAAGTCTAAAGCTTTGTTTCTTTGACTTTTGTATCTCCTTCATAAATATTTTGAAGCTTGTCCCAAATCTCTTTAGCGGATTTACAGTGTGCAACTTTGGTGAATATCGTATCACGAAGACCATTCAAAAGTGCATTTGTGGCTTTAGAATTATTCTCACGGAGTTTTACTGTTTTTTCATTTGTTGGTGGAACTGTTGATGTTGTGTATCCATCTACAATTGATTGTCAAACTTGAAATCCTTGTGCATGTATATATGTCCTCATCCTTATGCTCAAAAAGCATATTTTTGTCCATCAAACTGTGGTATTCCATATTTATATGAGTTTCTACTCTCCATGATCTACCTTTCAGTGGTTAAACTGATTTCTGAAGGAATCTACTCTGATACAAATTATTGGATTACGTAGAGGGGGGTGACTCGGTAACAGAGAAATTTAATCCTTTTTAACCATATAATCCAAGTGTTATATCAATGAAGCATTATCATCCAATAAATGTAGAGTAAATAAGAAATGAACAAATGAATAAAAATATGCATACACAGTACACCATTGTTTTATGTGGAAACCCAAATCGGGAGAAAACCATAGAATGCTTTTTCTTATGTCTTGAAGAATTACATTCATTGGAAGCACCAACTTCCTTTGTTTTCCAGCTGCAACTCGAAGGAGGCTCCAATCCCCTAGTTTCTTAGGCTACAACCTGAAGGAAGCTCCAACTCCCCAATTCTCTGGCTACAGCCAGAAGGAGGCTACAACCCCCTATGTTCTCCGGCTACAACCGGAAGGTGGCTACAACCACCTCTCCTTGCCCCGTCCTGCCACCCTGAAGTAGAAGTAGAATGATGGAACCACTATCAACCTATCACTGTGAGATATACCACTGTAAACATGTACCAATAAATCTGAACCATGCATCAACCATGCATCAACCTGTACCTCAACCTGTAATCACCTATACCATAAACAAGTGCATCAACCATGCACCAACCTGTACCAAATAACATGTAATCAACTTGTACCATAAACAAGTGCATCCAACCATGTACCAAGTATGTACCAATAATGTGTCAACTAATCATCAACTATGACCCATCAATATGTACCAACATCATCAAATGTACACCTCATGTATGTGCCAACTCATCAACTACTTGTCTCAACCATGTACTCAACATGTACCTCAACCAAAATCCCTCATCAATTTCATCATCCAAATCTGATTTGTAGCTCTATAATTGACCCGGTGTATATGATCACATTCCTGCAAACCTTCCTTAACTTCAACAACAAGAGACTAGCATTTTCATCAAACTTTTCTTTAGTCTCACATGCCTAGTTTTGGATTAGTCAACAACCCTAACTTGAAGTAATAATAAATTTGTACCTGTAATGTATAAAGATTTGAAACTGATACACAATGTTCTTCAGTTTGTTTTATGAAATTCCTCTAGGTTTCACTACTTGGAACCTCTCATAAAAGGAGTTATAGAAAAAATGGCATACCTTGTTGAATTCTGGCTTATTCTAGAGAGAGACCTTGTAGAGAGTGCCCCACATGAAATATTTGTTGAATTGATATGAAATGGTTACACATAATACTAAATACTACACCCTAACCAAAACATTTGGTTTCACTTAATTTTTATCTGTTATGAAGAAGTTATGAAGTTTTTACTCGAAACACCTTTTTTTCACTAGTTTCGGGACTAGCCACAAACCCTATTTTCCACAGAGTTTAACTCCAAAAATACAATGACCCACAGGCTCAATTTTTTACCACAGATAATTGGATATGTTTTCTCTATGGAATAGAAATTTCAAGGTATGAATCATTATATAAAAAAATTTATAGAGAAAATGGCGATATGACCTGTAAATAATATACCTTAGAAAGCACCATCAAAAGAATTTATCCTTCCTTGCATTCCGGCCTTCTTTTCTTCACCTTCCCTCAGAATTTCGGCTTATATATCCTTGGTTACCTCAAACACCTATATATATTCAATATTCTCAAGTGTGATTAAAATGAGAGAGCCTTTCCTCTTATTTATACTCTCCAAGTAGCTTCCTTAAAAACATCTTCTAGGTCACTTGGCCCCACTTTCCTTATTTTAGGGTTAACCCACTTCTAATTTCTCCATTAAATTTATTATTGAAATAATTTGTTTTGTATTCACTTTGAATTATAATACACTCATTACTTCACTTTATTATTTACCTTTTAAAATACCTTAAACCACTTTGACTACTTTGATCTTTTGGGGCTTCTAGATGACATATGAGGGTCCTCCAACTTCGTAAGGCCATAACTCTCAAACCGTGAGGAGTTATGTGACGTTCCACATACCACCAGAAATAGAATGACATGTATTATCCATATAGAATGGTATTATCTAGAAATATATCATAAATCATACCGTTATCCATCAAACAAACTTGGGTCCATTACCCAAACCTGGGGTCTCCAACTTCTCATGGCCATAACTCTCTAACTATGAGGAGTTATGTTATGTTCCACGGACCACCGAAAATGGAATGACAAGCACTATCCATATAGGATAGTTTACCTGAAAAAATCATTGACCTTCATATCATTATTCCATAATTAAGCATGGGTTCTCTTACTCCGCAAAGCATCTTCCCGTGAGGGCTTTCACCATAAGGGGACCACTTTAGAGTTCATCCATCTTTAATTATTATCAACCATGACAAGACAATAATGAGTCATATTTACATCAAACAATATTGGGTCCATTACCCAAACCTTTTTGTTGTGGGGCTTTCTTCATGGGTTGACATCAATGACAACCAACCTTAATCAACAGACATCATTCAGTCAGGGCTTTGGCACTTCATATGGCCAGCTCTACTCTTGTCTTGATCTTCATTGAGTATTCAGCCTTTGGGAGGATTGTGTTATTCTATTAGAGAATTTTGTAACACCTCCTATTATATTATTGGATCCATCTATTGAGTTATCTAGATCGACATCTTCATTGTAGTAGGTTCTTCTATTTCATGAATAAAATCAGATTTGAGATGTTTTGGCTTGTCTATCATATTGCATATGGTTGAGGTATGTTCCATGATTGTATTTTTTTGTTTATTGATACATACACACAATAAAATCATCAGTAAAACCCTAAGGTTGAAATCAAGAGGCCATCCTGGAAGTAAACACATGCAAACAAGTAGATCAGCAAAGTGTTTGACGAAATGCCACAACTAGAAAAGTTTTAAAAGACACCCAAAACTGTGATGTTCCTTGCATCTTGTCTTGGGAACATTACAGTGGTATCATATCCTAGATTCTTTCCTTCCTGAGGGATCTTACATACGAAAAGATGGATTCTAGGGATTTTCTAGAGAGGCAGTACGTTGTGAATGGGACTACTACAACCTTTGTGATAGCACTAGGGCCCTAGTAACATTCCAACAATATTTGTCCATGGAAAATCGTAGGTGGAGCATAGATGAGGTTACATTTTGGGCCAATCAGATAGAGGAATACATAGCTAGTGCAACTAGTTGGAGGGAAACACAGAGTAACCCCACACCCATTATGAGCACCCAACTTTGCTACAGTTGCAAGGTGCCTTGGGAACCAGATCATAGGTGTATAGGTAAGGGTAAGAATCATATTATTGAGGTGCACTATGACAGTGATGACGAGGTGTGTGAGGATGGAGTGATAGATGCTCCTCTGGAGCAGTCTAATGATGATAGTGACTCTTTCATAGAGGCTAGTGAGTCTTGCACGCTTAAGGAGGATAGTGACCCTTGTATAGTGGATAGACAGTTGGATGGACAGGATGATAGCACCAATGCTTCAATAGACATATCACATACTATTGATGACCTTACACCTCAGTAGAGTGGTGACACTAGTGAGGATTCACACGTGTTAGCACCTAGATCTGGTGAGCTTCTTATGAGGGTCATGATAGATCTGTCATATTTTTAGACACCCATGATAGCCACATCACATGAGGATATCAGTGGCATGTCAGATATGATGGATGAGCCTAGTGTGAGGGATGCACACCATGGACATAGGGATCCATAGACCCAGGAGGAGAGACATGATTTGGAGACAGTGGATCTTACACACACAGATCAGCATGCGAATATTGAGTTACCACTTTTGGAGACTCTATTAGTTGAGAAGATTGTGGACACTGACAGGTTGATGGAGCACTTACTTCTAGGTTCGGCTTGCATTGATGAGGATGGACTCTTTAGTAGTCAGGATGACCATAACACGTGTCTGGATACATCCACATGGGATCCAGGTGCAGACGATAGTAGCAGGGTGAGTACATAGGAGGATATGGCTGCTCATACAAGATACAGTGTGATTCAGAGGGATATAGCATCTAGTGATGGGGTGCAGTGGCATACAGGAGGACCCAGCAGCACAGTAGACATTGGGTAGTTCAGCATGTTATCTTATGCAGATATTTGTTTTTGTGATTCCAGAGTTGACACTAGAAGTGAGGGATATGAGGTGGCACCTCAGCATGATTGTGATCAGGAGTCACACCACTTAGCAGCATAGTTGAGAGTCCATGAGGATATGATCATGGAAGCTACCATGCGCAATGACGACATGCATGCATTGATGGCAGATTACTGGTGGAGAGCATCAGTGACACATGGTATTTCAAATGAGGGATTTTCCATGGTTGATTTTCATACTCTCAGTGAGAGAGTATCGATGATGAGGACTGACTACCAGCAGTTGTTGAATAACAGGGACTACCTATTGAGGATTGGTGAGATGTATCATGAGGCTCTGAGAGAGTAGGAGTTAGAGGTGGACAGACTTACTCAGGAGTTGGAGAGCACTCAAGGATTCTTGAGAGGCACACAGGCAACCCCCCAAGAATCAGAGTCCTGAACAGATGATCTTCTTGAGGAGATCTGTCAGATATCCACTTCATATGTCTTAGTGAACACTCGGATATATCATTCAGTCACATTGCTAGGGGATGTTGGTGATCTAGCAGAGGAGCACCAGTTGTTGGAGGACACTCCCATTGGTGTTCCGAGAGAGGTTGACCTCCATGTAGAGGTTGACCTCCATGTAGAGGTTGATCCAATAGTACACCCAGGATCTATGATGCAGCATAAGTCTGTTGGAGATGACATGAGTATGTCGGAGCATACAGTGATGAGTGATAGATCACAGAGACAGGCCAAGATGTATGGTGGGATTCAAAGGGATGTATTGCCTTGCAGGGAGGAGACACACTTAGGGGAGCATGTAGATGTCGCCCCTTTGTAGAAACACATGGTTATTAGATCTCACCTTCAACGTTTCAACAGTTGCATGGGAGATGGGAGGTGGAGATTGGATTACCAGCAGTTGGAGGAGGTACTTCCGATTGTAGTTGAT
The DNA here is from genome assembly GCA_009831015.1 of Picea engelmannii. NCBI lineage: Eukaryota > Viridiplantae > Streptophyta > Pinopsida > Pinales > Pinaceae > Picea > Picea engelmannii. The sequence continues at coordinate 605,016 of ML784043.1, read as the reverse complement.
GATTGGGGTTTAGTGATGACTACAAGTGAGCAGTTATCATAGGTGTTAGTAGATGGGATTTTGATCAAATCCTTGGGATTGACCAAGGCAGGTGGTATTTTTCAGTTCGTCGGTCGGCTACATATGTCTTTGTTATCCTCTCCCATAACTTTTATCATGGACATCATCATGTAGAGAGATAGACAGTGGTTGAGGACATGGGGAGTGGCTAGGTTGAGACCACCTGATATGAGTATTTATACGACATCCAATCGGATATAGGTGGATCGTCATAGGCATCTAGTTGATATTTGGTGCATGATGGGTAGCATCATAAGACAGGTGACAGTAGGTGAGCATAGAGGGCTCCCAACAGTGATTAGTCTGACACAGGAGCAGCTAGTGGATACTGGGAGTGAAAAACTTCTAAGTTTTCCATGGGATCTGGGAGTTCACTAGGTTAGAAGGATGTTTCACTACATGATTACCCAGGTTGCGCCAGAGAGTCACACACTCCACCAGGGATCGATTTGGAGTGGGCCTGCAGGGATTTTTCTAACAGAGTGAGACAACCTGTCATTCTTGATCATCATGATTGGAAGTGGAGATGGTTGGAAAGGTAATTATTCTACAAATATGTCTTTACAAATACAGTTTCTGGATAGCAGGTCTGGTGGTCACAGGTATTTCATCTTGAGGATCCAGGAGAGGAGGATCTAGTATGTATGCAAGGGGTAGACAATCATGGTTAGAGGAGTGCAGGGCCAACATGGTGATCTTCGACAGAGGTTAGCATGGGACCTAGGGATTGCAGGGTTGATCATTTCACTGACTGACAGGGGTGAGTGGACCCTTGCATGGGAAATTTGTTTCGTCTTTCCATTGGGCTTGAGTATTGGGGAGAGCACATCACTCAAGGGTGTCTCAAAGAGGTCTTGCAATACCTCATTATGGCATCATCATGGGAAGTTGATGGAGGCCGTGTTGATCTTGGTAGTTTCTTGGAGGATGGACTCAGTCAAGGAGGATTCCATGTGTCATATGCAGGAGACTCACGGAGTTGGTATATTTTAGGATTATACTTCCTCGGGGCCAGCAGTTCATGACTTGATATGGGACCCAGGGGGCAGAGTGTATGATTGTTCATCTTTGGATGGGTTCTACTATGTATCCCACAGGTCGACATGGGATCCTAGTATTTTACTTGGAGGGATTTGGTTATTTCTTGAGGACAAGTTATTTTCTAGCAGGGAGGACTGTAATGTCCCCACTTTGGGACATCATTACATTGCAAAGGTTTATGATGACTAGAGTAGCCAGATGGATGTTATAGTGAGTACATGGATTATTGAGAGGAATTTTTGGGTCCATCTTGCATTTCTAATCCCATTTCATCATTATGATCCATTCCGCACAGGTTGGATTTGGTTTCGTTGCATTCCGACAAATTCCATGATTTTGAGTATTTTTAGCCATAAGTCAATTAAATTCACTAAAGAGGTCATTTTGGGCACATTACTTGGAGAAACCTCTCGGTGTAATAGCTCATTGGAATTGGGAGTAGCAACACTACGGGATGGGATGGCTAGAAGTGACTTTCAGTGGCCAGGGAAGCCACAATGAGAGATAAGGTGCTTTTCAGAGGTAAAAAGGTTAATTAATTAATTAAAGTGATTTAATTAATTAATTAAATATTAATAAAATGAAATTCACTTTGGAGGGACAATGTGATCAGGAAGTATAAAGGAAAGGCAAGGGCCTCTATTCATTCATTCATGTATGTCTATCATTTTGATATATGGCTTCTAGCTAGAGGGCCCATCTCTTAGGGGTTTTGAGGGTTTTGACTTAAAAAACCCTAGAGGATGATTTGATGGTGAAAAATTCACCTAGCTTGTCCCAAGCTTGGTCGCGTAGATGCAATACACTCCCACACCATTCTAGTTCCAGATATACTTAGTTGCAGGAGGATTCTACATCAGTTGTATGTGTAGATAGAGAGAGGGTGCACCAGTTGAGGGTTTCCAGCAAGAGGGGCACACCATCCATTGAGGGAGGATTCGATCTAGCTGAGGAGAAGACATTTTGGGAATTCCAGGTATTGGTTTTTCCTTCCAGGTACCATAGCACCATTATTGGATGTTTTCAAAGGTATTCTTATGGAGGATTGATTGGCATTGAGAGTGGGATGATTTCCCCAAGAGGAAGGAGCAACATTACTTGGAGGGTGGCTAGATCCAAGGGTCTAGCAAGTGTTTTTCCTAGTTGAGCACTTGGGTTTTCATTGTCGTGCCTCAATCTATCATTCTAGTGGATTGGTGGAGTTGTTGGAGGTCTCTAGGAGAGAGGCCGAATTATCTAGGGTTTCGGGCATCTAGGGGGTGCACCATTCCTTTGAGGAGAGTCATATCCATAGGTTTTGAAGGTGGCTTTGGAGAATTGAGCACCTGGGTTGTTCTTGCCATCACCCGATCTATCGTTTGGCATATTTCTTGGGGTGATTGGACATCTTTGGCAGCAGGGCTGAATTATTGAGGAGCTTCAGCATTCCAGCAGGGCGTGGCATCATTTAGTCAAGGCTTTCGCACTTCATACGTCTAGATCTACTCTTGTCTTGATCTTCATTGAGTATTCAGCCTTTGGGAGGCTTGTGGTCTTCTATTGGAGCATTTTGTAACAACTCCCATTATATTATTGGATCCATCTGTTGAGTTATCTAGATCGACATCTTCATTTTAGAAGGTTCTTCTATTTCATGAATAAAATCATATTTGAGATGTTTTGGCTTGTCTATCATGTTGCATATGGTTGAGGTATGTTCCATGATTGTATCTCTTTTTTTATTGCTACATACACACAATAAAATCATCAGTAAAACCCTAAGGCCAAAATCAAGAGGCCATCTTGCAAGTAAACACATGTAAACAAGTAGATCAAAAAAGTGTTTGATGAAATGCCACAACCTGAAAAGTTTTAAAAGACACCCAAAACCGTGATGTTCTATGCATATTGGCTTGGGAACATTACAAGCTCATCCATTGATTCACCCTGAATTTCCCTATGAACTTCTTTATCTTTTTAAATATGAATATCAATTTCCATAGGGTCTGGATATTCAATATAAGTCTATGTAAGTTTATCTTCCATATTTTCCAATTGATCTTCCATGGCCATGAACTGTTCATTCCTGGATTCACATTGTTCTTCATGGGAAAACTGCATGTTCAAAATGATTTCTTTAAGCTCCTCAATGGAATCTGGTGGAGAATCAATCTTTATATCTGAACTGATTGTTCTTATATCCAGAAGATTCTTCCTCTTCCATTTTTCCATAAAATCATCAACCAATTCAATGTAAATTTAATCCTGATCATCCCCAAATCTTTCCAAAAAGTCATGCAGAAAGTCTCGCATGGTCTTGATCGAATTGTCCTCGTGAACAAGAAACCAATTACAAGCATATACATCATCCTCGCAAAGATTCCAAGAAAATAATTGCATTAGAGCATCCTCATAAATAGGTGGATCATACCAATCATCAATTAATTTGTTAAGCCATAAATAGTGGCTCATTATGCCTTAATTGGGGCATATTACATTAGTAATGGTATTTTATTTATGTCGGATTGAGTCCATTAGTTGTAATTGTACCTCCTAGTCTCCTATATATACCAAGGAGACATTTTCATTTGGAATCATATTGTATTTGGAAATTTATGTGGGGTATAAGGAGGTTGCCCCCTCAAAGAGGCTTATTACCTGAAATTATCTCTTTCTAAAGGTGTTGAGTACTTATTCTGAGGTTTTTCTATGCTATATTGATACTTGGTTCCTAACATATGGCATCAGAGATCAAGGTCTTGGGGTTTTTCTACTACATCTGAAACACCTTGGAATTTTCACTATAACGTTTTTTCTACAATGTTTCAGAAGGAACGGCTTAGAGGATATTTAGTAGACAGATCAAGGTGTTTCGGGTAAAACAATCATAAATTATTCCTAGAGTATCCAAATTGAGTGAGACTGGTTTCATTGGATATTGAACAGTCCATAGTAGTTCTAGTACGATTTTCAGAATTTTATATCAATTATTTTGTGTGGGGCATGCTATACAAGTGAGATCTCCTGGAAAGGCCAAAAATCAGCAAGTTGTGGGGAAGTTACCCTAAATTCCACTTGGCACATCCAATTTTGATCATACTTGTGGCATTGAAGAGAAGAAACATCAGAGAACTACAAAAAATAAAATTTCATACTCAGAAGGGCCGAAATTTTGGAGATACAATAAAAGGAAGATTGTCTAGAAGAACCACCTCAAAATCAAGGTTTAAAGTGATACTTGTCCAACATGCCACCAAAAAAGGGAAATTCTACACCAAATAAGCCTCCAGGCAGTCCTGCTTGGACTCTTGATGAAGGTGAAGAAATGCGTAGGGACATAAATGATTTACAAAAGAAGACAGTAACAAAAGATGAACTACAAGAGATGATGGATTCAACGGAAGCTAAGTTAGAGGCAATAAATACTAATATGGATGGTTTAAAATGGGAGATCATGGAAGGATTGAAAATTTTCCTAATAGAGAGGACACCTAAAAGTGAAAATGTATCCCATGAAATTCATGATGAGGACACAAGGAAGATGAATCAAGAATGGAGAAACTCTAACTTTGGGTTGAATACGAACCACTTTCCGAAGATCAATATGAGGAAGTTTGATGACAAGGACCTAATCACATGGATACTTCAGATGGAGCAATTCTTTGATCTACATAATGTGCCACATACACAAAAGGTATGGATTACTTCTTTATATTTAGAACCCAATCAATTTGTGTGGTATCGATGGTTTTTTTCTCGCAAAGCACTCGTCACTTGGACAATTTTCACGGAATAAATGATATCACACTATGAGGATACAAGGAGTGATACCTTATTTATCCAATTGATAAATCTCAAGCAAAAGGATTCAGTTACAAAGAACATTGAGAACTTCCAAAGATTGAATATAAAGGTAACAGATATTCCAGATGGGCACTTGATTGATTTATTCATAGGAACTTTAAGGGGTAACATTCAACATCAAGTTCGTCTTTGGGAACCCAAATCTTTGGAGAATGCATCTAGGGTGGAAAGAAATGTTGAAAGTAAAAATATGGCTATGGATACTAGAAGGAACACTCCTAACATCTATCGAGAGAATAATGTTCCTTCTTCTAAAACACCTCAACTTACCAAGTTGACACCTCAACAATTGGAGAAAATAAAAACAAAAGGTTTATGCTTTAATTGTGACAGCAAGTACAGTAAGGGACATAAGTGTGGTGAGAAGAAATTATTATACATAGATTGTGAAGAGGAAGAAGAACAAGAACAATAACAAGAACCATCTCAAGATGAAAATGTAGATGTGATTTCTTCTGAAGAGTTGACTCCCACAATATCATGTAATGCATTGGCTGGAATTAGCACTCCTCAAACCCTCAAGATCGAAGGATATATCAAAAATAAAAAGGTGATATTCCTAATTGATTCTGGTAGTACTCATAATTTCATTCACTATAAATTAGCCAAAGCTCTCAATTGCTTTGTATATCTAGCACCATTGTTTCAATTAATGATTGCAGGTGGAGAAAGTATCAATTTCTCAGGAAAATTCAATAAGATCAATCTTACTATGGGGGAATATGTAATGAATATTCCAATGATTGATATACCCATGGGTGGTGTTGATGTCGTACTAGGAATCCAATGGTTACAATCATTAGGAATAGTGGCTTTTAATTTTCAATAACTTTTCATGAAATTTTCATTGGAAGGAAAAGAAGTTGAGTTAAGAGGTATCACAGGGAAACTCAGTAAGGTGATAAGCTCCAATGGCATGAAAAAATTATTGAAAAGGGGCATCAAGGTGTAATTGCACATTTATGGTCACTATATGTTCAAACATCTAAGCCATCTATTCCCCTATATCTCCAAGGGATCATTGATAAGCACTCCAAAGAATTTGAATATATTCCCAAAGGTCTTCCACCCACTCGAAATCATGATCATGGTATTCACCTAATTCCTGGGAGCGTTCCTCCTAACAGCAGGCCATACAGATACCCTTATGCCCAGAAGAGTGAAATTGAGTGCATGGTTGAATAAATGTTAGAGGTTGGCATTATTAGACCTAGCCAAAGTTCTTACTCTGCACCGGTGGTAATGGTATTCAAGAAAAATGGCTCATGGTGTATGTGTCCAGATTATAGAGAGATCATTATTAAAGATAAGTTTCCCATTCTCATCATTGATGAATTGTTAGATGAACTACATGGAGCAATCTATTTCAGAAAGTTGGATCTTCATTTAGGGTATCATCATATTAGAATGAAGGAAGAAGATATCCGAAAAACAACATTCTGAACTCATGAAGGCCATTATGAATTTTTGGTCATGCCTTTTGGCCTTACAAATGCACCTTCCACATTCCAAGGGTTGATGAATTCCATTTTCAAGCCCTTCCTTCGAAAATTTGTGTTAGTATTTTTTGATGATATACTAATCTATGGAAAGTCTTGGGAGGATCATGTGCGACATGTTGACAAGGTGCTACAACTACTAAAGGAGAAACAACTATATGCCAAACCATCCAAATGTTTATTTGGGGTGAAGGAAGTAGAGTATTTGGGTCATATTGTATCTCATGAAGGTGTCAAGGTAGACCCTAACAATATTAAGGCCATGATGGACTGGACGATTCCCAAAACATTGAATAATCTTAGAGGATTTTTGGGTTTGACAGGTTACTACCATAAGTTTGTTCAGCACTATGGAAGAATAGAAGAACCTTTAATGACACTAACTAAGAAGGATGCATTTTCATGGACTCTAAAGGCAACTAAAGATTTTGAACAACTTAAAGAGGTGATGTGCAAAGCTCTTGTCTTGACCACTCCAGACTTCACAAAAACATTTATTGTGGAATGTGATGCCTCGGGAAATGGAATTGGTGTTGTCCTAATGCAATAAGGAAGGCCCATGGTTTTTGAAATTCGACCACTCAAGGGAAAGGACTTACACAAGCCCATTTATGAGAAGGAAATGGTGGAAATAATACATGAATTGAAGAAATGTCGTCCTTACCTAATAGGTAGGCACTTCAAGGTCAAAACAAATCATGATAATCTAAAATACTTCTTGGAACAAATACTATCTTCAGAAGAACAACAAAAATGGGTGACCAAGATATTGGGTTATGATTTTGAAATCGTTTATAAAAAAGGGAAGCACAATGTTGTGGAAGATGCACTCTCAAGAAAGGATGAATATGTTGAGGCCTTTCTCTGTGATATCTCGATCATCCAACCTGATTGGATAATAGAAGAAAGGGATGAATGGAAGAATGATGAAAAAGTGTGGACTCTCATTCAAAGGTTGCAGCAAGATTCCAATGCATCAGATACATTTACATGGAAAAATGATTCACTATGGTACAAAGATCGCTTATATTTATGTAAGAACTCCCAACTCAAACAAAAGGTACTATTGGAATTGCACACCTTTCCAGTAGGAGGGCACTCGGGATTTTTGAAAACCTACCATAGGGTCAAGAAAGAATTTTTTTGGGATGGCCTTAAAACTGATGTTCAAAGGTTTGTCGCAGAATGTTTCATTTTCCAACAAAATAAGGTGGAAACAATTAAGACCCTGGGTCTTTTACAACCATTAGCCATCCCAAGTCAGTGTTGGGAGGAGGTTTCCATGGATTTCATAATAGGGTTACCAAATTCTGAAGGAAAGAGTGGCATCATGGTGATTGTTGATAGACTTACCAAGTACGCACACTTTTGTGCACTCTCTCATCCCTTCAATGCCAGTACAATTTCCACCGCATTCATGGAGATAGTTAAAAGGCTACATGGCAACCCAAATATTATTGTAAGTGACAAAGATCCCATCTTCACTGGACATATTTGGACAGAAATATTTTCTTGTTTGGGTACTCAATTGGCTCATAGCTCATCCTATCATCCTCAATCTGATGGACAAATCGAGATAGTGAACAAATGTTTGGAAGGATACCTTTGTTTCTTTGTCTCTTATAAACAAACACAATGGTTCAAATTGTTACCCTTGGAAGAATGGTGGTATAACACTTCCTTTCATACTACAACCAAAATGACACCATTTATGTCACTCTATGGATACCACCCTCCTTCCATCACTTCTTCTCTAAAAGAAAAATCTAAGGTTCAAGAAGTGGAAGATCACATCGAGCATCAACAACAAGCTCTCCAAATCTTAAAGGACAACCTGACCATGGCACAAAATCACATGAAACAACAAGCAGATCAACATCATAGTGAAAGAAGTTTTGAAGTAGGGGATTGGTTGTTTTTAAGACTACAACCATACAAACAGATGTCCCTCAAGCAATCCAAGAAGGATAAAAAATTATCACCAAATTACTATGGCCCTTATAAGGTGTTGCAAAAGATTCATACTATGGCATACAAATTGGAGTTTCCTGCATCTTCATGAGTACACCAATTTTTCCATGTTTCATTCTTAAATAAGGTTATAGATGACAATATCCCAGTTCAAAATATATTTCCAGAACTTGAAGAGGAAGGAAAAATCATATTGGAGCCTGAATCCATCACTTACACAAGAATTCACCAACTTAGGAATAGATCCATTTCAGAGTATCTCATTAAATGGAGGAAACTACTGGCTAAATATTCCACTTGGGAATATGAGTCTTTTAGACAGAATAATCCAAAGTTACTCAAGCGTTGTAGACAACACTTGTCTCAAGGGGAGAGGCATGTTAAGCCCTAAATAGTGCCTCATTACCCCTTAATTGGGGCATATTACATTAGTAATGTTATTTTATTTATGTCGGCTTGAGTCCATTAGTTGTAATTGTACCTCCTAGTCTCCTATATATACCAAGAAGACATTTTCATTTGGAATAATATTGTATTTGTACATTTATGTGGGGTATAAGGAGGTTTCCCCCTCAAAGAGGCTTATTACCTGAAATTCTCTCTTTTTCAAGGCGTTGAGTACTTATTCTGAGGTTTTTCTATGTTGTGTTGATACTTGGTTCCTAACATAATTACCCAAAGGCCTTGACATGAGCACAAGAATCACCACCATTATGAAAATTAGACAAATTCTCAATAACATCTTCAGGTATATAATTAGGATAACCAACTATTCCTGAAAAATCAAAAAGTTTTAAGAGGAAGCTCATTGAAGAAGAAAAAATCTGGGACCCATAATATTACTAAGGATCCAACAAGAAGGGAAACACGTTAACTTCATCCAAAAACTTTTTCAAGATCAAGGATGAAGAAAAAAAAGTCGTGAGTTCCTTCTTGAAGAATACTTTGTCAAATTATTTTAAAGTGGAGTCGCCAAATGACCAATTTTATCAAACAAACAAGAGCATCAAACAAAGAAAAAACAAGAAGGAAAACAAAAATATGTTAGATTATTAAGTTGAAACAATAATTGGATATCAGTGAGTGCTTCTTCTCCAAGACTTTCATGTAGCCTACAAGGATTGCTCCATGTAGTGTACTTCAAACATTTTTTCAATGGAGTCACCACTTGAAGACAAAGAAAACAAAAATAAACCAATCCAAGTTAAAAAAAAAAAAAAAAATAGGGACCAAAGTTTATTACTTAGTTTTTAGAAAATAAGTTAATTATGTTGTTTAGACCAATGATAAAACACTTATCCTCGGCAACAGTGCCAAAGATGTTGTTTTCCTTATACACACTTGAAAACGTGAGCTAAGTCCTTCTCACTTAGTGTTTCCTTGGAGGCACAATGCCTAGGTTCAAATCCCACATTGTCACTTTGACTTGAACCTCTTCTGTCTAGGCTTACTCCTAGGGAAGCCAAGGGGGGTAGACCCTAGTTACTATGTGAGATTAGATGTTAATTATAGGAGTTTGTTTTAATTGGTTTAAAGGTTAGGGGTGGGGATATCTAGCCTATATTCAAAGGAAGTAATGCAATGTGCAACAAAATGAATGAGAAAGCAAGCCTTTTCCTAGGACAACTAAGACTAGTGCCTAAGATTGGGCAAGGGGTCAACTAGAGTTTAAGGGAGATAGATTTTACAAGGTTAAAAAGATTACAAACTACTTCACAACAAGATTAGATACAAATATAACAACAAGATAAAAAAAAATTACAACAAATACTATTTAAGAGTTACAATAAACACAAGATACAATAGATACAAAGATACAAATACCAACCCAACTACTTGATTGTGCAAGAAAAAAAGATATTCTATAAAAGATGAGAGAAGATTTGGGTGTTATTACCCAACCAAGAGATGTCTTCTTTGTGTGTTTTAAGACCAAATTTTGGCAGCATGTTCCCTTGTATTGGCGAGGATCTGCAAAAAATAGCAAGCTATTGCTTGCTGGAAATACTGCAAAACACACAGAAATTTTAAAGAAAATTTATGTTTTTACAAAGAAATTTTCTGCATAAAAATTTCAGCAAGTATAATGATTTATTGACCTATTATAGAGTGTTAGGAAACCAAATATATGATATTATATGAACATAAAATGAGAGTAGAAAATCTAAGAGGCTCAAGGTAGGCTATGAAGGCAACCTTCTAGCTCAAAGTTAGCCTTGCAAACCCTTGAGGTAACCTGCAACACATGAAACAAATTGTGAGATAAGAGAAAATGTGAGTGAAATGGATAAATAACACAAACTAATTTGTAATACCTACTATTCTACTCACATAGATCAACAACTACACTATTGAAAAATCTACCCAAGCAAACTAGTTTGCTTGGGAAATCTACTCTATATCTCAAAGAAATGCTCCAAAAGACACAATATCACCTCAAATGAATAGATGTACCAAGACAAATATTTTCTACACTAGTGTCCTCCAAATATATTTTAATAACCAAGTAGGAAGTTGCAGCAACTAGTTGCTACAAGTTCCTCTCCAAAAGTGAGAGCAAGAATGAGTGAAGCAAGATGGGAGAGATGAGAAGTGTGAGGAGAGAATTTGGTAGCATAACAATATCTCAAGAGATGGTGAGGAAATGAGGGTGAGAGGAACTTCATTTATACTTGGAGAGGCAATTTTACCCCTCTTGGATCAAATCCAAGTGTCCACCACCAAGCATAAGAGAGGATCTCAAAGAGGGGGCGCAACTCTAGGGTTTAGGAGGTGGATTGATGAGGTGGAGTGAGGTGGAGGGTGTGGGCCAAGTCCAAAGGATAAGTTGGAAGTATTAGGAGGGCGCACCAATGGAGAGAGGGTCCCACACCTCTAATTAATGGATTTTCTAAAGTTTTCTCATGAGGGGGGGCGCAATTCCCCTAGGGGGCGAAATGTATGAAGAGGGGGTTATGTCTAGTGGGTGTAAAATGGGTAGGAAAAGGTTAGTATAGGATAGGATTATGTAAAAACATCATCTTCCACCTTTACTTCAAACATTTAGCTCAATTTTACAAAATTTGACATTTTTACTATGTCATGCCTAGCAATTAAATTGATGTTTTTGACTGACTGAGATTCCTCATGGACAAACATCTAGAAAAACTTGTCTAAATGAGATGAAACTTGGTCCAAGGGTGTAGGGGGTCTCATTCCATTTCTTTTGAGCACAAATAACCCTAGAAAAATCCCAAGGACCTATTTTTGACATTTTTTTTATCAAAATTTAATTAAAACTACCCAACTTAGGCAATTTTAATAAATTAAAAAAAAACGATCTAGACTCGACGTAATTCTGAAAAATGTTGAGAGATGTCTTAAATGGTCATTTACAACATTCCTAAACACTAGCTACTAGAGGAAGAAACCATTAGAAATCCTTTCACCACTTTGGAGGAATTATTGTGGAAGTGAAAAACTCAAGGGAAATTAATAAGGTTGGTTAGGCCAAATTAATAACCTGAGGAAAAAAAAAAATTAGTGAAAGGGACTCCTCTAATGATGAATTCCTAAAGTAAATGACCTAACTATGATCCATGCATACCTATTACATTATTATCCCACTTAGTGGAGCGAAAATTCCATTACAAAAATATGTGGTGAAGGCCAACACTACCTTATAGAACCAGGAAGTCTCTGACTTGGTAGCATCTTATGATGCATATATTCATGGTACATGGAGTTAACCCCCTAGTTGAATAGGCGGTCAACATCTAGAAAAGTATGAAAAGTGAGGCAATCTTATCATTTAGATTATTTCTTTGGTAATTGACCTACACACACTATTGTATTTCTCGATGCATGCATACCTCAACCAAACAGTCTATTAGCACTCTGTAAATTTTGTCTGGTTGAATAGACAAACGACAAAGGTAACTATTTCAACCAGCTTTAGATTTGAGGCACTAGCCTACTCAACTCAGAGAGGGCTCTATCATGTCACTTGATATAGCTATGGAAATCAGTGGATAGATTTGGTTTGTGTTGGGGGTTTTTAATAAAATAACTAGAGAAATGAAAATGACATTTGCGATATGGAGTCTGGAATGAACAATGCATTGTCATAACATGAGAACTATTAAGAGGAATAGGCTAAATGAGGCAGTGATTCTGATTTTATATTTAAAAATTAGCATGGCATCAGAAGAAAAAGAAACACATAACTACATCAGAGCATTACAGTAATGAATTCTGAATTGGTTAAGAAGAGATAAACATAGTCTAAATTTCTAAGCCAAGAGAATCAAATAATGAAATATGTGTCTCTAATTCTCCAATTTAGATAGATGAAAGAGAAAAATTAAATATAGGATAACAGGAATCACATACTATGAAAGAACACAAGACTCATATCACCACCAGTTAGAATCTTTTCGTAAACAGTCCAAAATCTGCCTTTGCATTTGTATATTCATTCTTGCCCCAAAAATTTACAAAGTATTCCTGCACAGAGGATAGGCTCATCCTTTCTCCATTATTTCTATATCCTCAAGATAATACATATATAGAGTAATTTATCATGGACTTCAAAACGTTCAGACTTCCCCATAATTCTAAAATTAGAGATAAGTTACAAAAAAGGAATGATTTATAATAACAGTTGTCCTATTTTAAAGGGATCGTTAGGAACAGGTATGTCATATATGGTCCCCTTTATTTGGCCTCCATCTATCCAAAATATGTTGGGATGTAATTATTCCCACCTAAGAATTCATTTCAGCTTAGCGATCTCCTCCTTTAGAGTGTCCAACCAGACCGGTTGAATCTCCCCAATGCTTTATGTTTCGAGTATGGTTTAGGTCTTCTATTGTTTTCTCTATTTCTTTTTCACAGCTCGTCTGTTGATGATTAGGTCCCTCATGATGGGATTTTTCCTGATTTCTAATTCTGGGTCTGTAGCAAGTTCTATATAGAATTTGGTTGCTAGTATATGTGCAATCGCCCTTTCCTTCTTACTCGTAGATAAACCTGCTCTGTTACTTGAATGACCTGTTTCACTGGATATGGCTTGATCAAATTTGTCCATGTATCCCACTTTCGTGGAAACTAATATGTTCCTACAAAAATCATAGAGTCGACCAATTTGGAAATTACTCTGCTTATGGATGAGATGATGCCTCCATACTTGAGAATCAGTAGTTATAGAGTTCCAATCATTTATCACTTACAGGATGATTTGCAGGTATGTTGGTTTACCACGCTCGGCCAATCCATTTCAAATGATTGAGTTCATTATCTAGCGGCGTTCACCTAATATCATATGGTTGTGAAGTACCCGAACAAGTGGCGTGTGGTGATTTGACCAGCTGTCACTTTCCCCTACACGAATCATTGATTTGACATATTGGAACATGTGACATCAGGGATTTTGCAAAAATGGTTTTAGGCAGACTATCTTTCACCCCGATGTATCTCTGGAGGCTCCACGTGCCTACTTTTAAAATCACAATGGTTTTCCCCAATCCTCCCTCGCATAGTTAAGTTATGTGCTAGTTCATCGCCTGATATGGGCTTCAACCATCGATCTGGGTTGTTTAGAGATCAATGATCTGTAAGACATCTTCCTTCTCTCTTCCACCATATTTTCCCATATTACCTCCATGTACAACCTGAACCTCCAAATAACGCCATGTCTCTACACTGATTTAGTCACCTGCTAAATTTAAATTTAGATTTGAAGCAGGATCGTCATGGTGATAACATAGGCTCCAACTTGGGATCTTGTCCTCCCTATGAAGTAGAAAAGAACTGTAGACTCAGTGCCTTCTTCATTGGGCCACCTTCAATACATGTGTGTGTGTTCTATTACGTCTTGGAGACTGAACGTCGAATATTAAAACCGGACTTTGCAAACTACTCTCAACTGTATATAGAATACTTAATGCACCACTAAAGTCTGACTGTACACAGTATTGGGAATCCAATCTAAAACATTTTTCTTGACCAACAAGATTATTTGCACACTCCTATCTACTCTAACTACTGAAATGAACTATCAATCAAGTGAAATCAAAATTCCAATGCGACCATGCCAGCATTTTATCCATTGTCTGTTTACTTTGCACAATCTTGCTCCAAATCATGTTGACTGATGATTCATTCAAAAATTCATCCATAATTCTCAAAAAATTTAAAACATTTGGATTGTTTATTTCCTCTAATAGGATTGAAAATGGATCTTGTAAAATATGCTTAAAACAATCATCGTGTTTCATTCCTTCCACTGCATTTTTGTTTTCAGGTGATTCAACTTGTTTACTTCTAAAAAACTGACAGAGTTGTTGAGAAGTCTGGTAGTAGGGATTTCCTTAGTCATAAAGAAACCATGGCTGGAGAACATCATCTAGTGTAAAAAGATTCGTATATGGTACAGACATTGATTCATTGTAATCCATTGTTATTGGTAGATTCTTATCATAAACCTTTCCCATATAATGTGTCTCGGGATCATGAATCATATGGAAGAATGATTCCTTTTCAAGAATCAAAATAGAAGAGAAAGATTCCTCCACAAGGGTTTCCTTGATGTTCGGAGTTCTCATAGGTGAAATTTCAAAATATTCATCCATATCTAGGTTTTTTAGAAATAGGATCATTATGTCATTTTCAGGGGAAGAAAGGAAACCTTGAAATACCTTGTCTTTCCGGTAATATTGTTGAACATTTGCATTAGTTCTAGGAGAAAGGAAAATACCTTCGATAAAAATTCCTTAATCAACTTCTTCTATAGTCTGATGATTAAGAACATATTGGGATTCTGAATTGAAATACCCTTCCAAGTAATGATTGTGCAATGCATGTGAGTGTAGTTGGTGTTATTCAATGATGACAACATTTTCATGTAAAACAGTGCTACTATGAATATAGTCAGAACCCCCTATTTTTTCTGAAATTTCATGATTTTCTCTTAACCATTCAAAGGAAAAAAACATAAAGGGAGAGATTTTTTATCTGTAAGCCTATTGATTTCTTCACTTTCAATGCCATGCTTGGACATTCTCTGATTTGAAATTCTACAGACATTTTTTTTTAATAATTCGAATGAGGGAAAACACAACGGCAAGGTTTTGTTACCTTATTCGAAACCTTCTTCATTTTTTCCAATATCATCCTAGGTACATTTTTCCATCTCTTTGGGTTTCTGGACATGCTCACTTTCAGCTTTGTATTTGACCAATGACTGTATTTCTGAATTTACAAGTTCTTCCTCAAAACAAAGAATGGGGTCATCAAGCATCTGATAAGAGTGCTCCAATATCTTGTCAATTTGTTCCGTTGGTTTGGTGTGACTTTTCATCAGCACAAATTCATTTTCCTCAACAATGATCTGAGAATTCTCTTTCAACAATTTGAATGTAGTAAAGCACAAGGGTAGAGAATTTTCTTCAGATGATCTAATACTTTACTCCTCACTGTACTGCTGAAAAATAAAGTCTTCACCATCACGATCATCCTTGTATTTGTCATATACAGGCAAATCATCATCATATGCAACATTGTTTGACAAGAACAAACTTGGAACATTGATCTGTTCTTCAACAAACTGGTTTGCAAACTCATCATGTTGATTGTCTACAAAAGAATATATAAGATAATCAACCCCTTGCTTATCATGGGATGGATCAGAAGCTAAAACAGCACCTCTTCTTTTAACAAGTGGAATATAATTTTTAGCACAATCATAAGCATTTGAAACTTCAAGAGGACCCATGATATTGTCAATTCTATCAATTGTTTTTTGTTCATATTCACTTTCATGTTCTTGAGCATCCAACCCCTCCTTTTGGATTTGTTTACATGCCCGGATGTTGTGTTGAATATCCTGGGCATCATTAAACATTTTTTGTAAGGACTTAGGTCTTCTTTCTATCAGGAGGAAAGACAAATATGGATGAAGAGTTGTTGTATAATGGAGCATTGTAGCAGCTTCAGTAGGTTGAATCTCTTCAAGAAATTTGTAGTAAATATTGGAAAAACTTCTACTGAATATAGAGATAGTTTCATTGCTCTTCCATTCTAAGGCATAGAACTCTACAAGTTGTAGCTCCAAAGATTTCTTCTTGCCCCAAAAATTTAAAAAAAAATTCTTCAAATCCTCCCATGAGCCAATTGTATCTGGCTGCAAATGTCTAAACTAGTTTTTGGTGTCCCCTTTCAAGGATTGAGAGAAGGCCCTCATAAAAACATCATCATGGTCAATCTCAAACAGCTCTATAAAATGCTCAAACCCTTGGATTTGTTTTTCAACTGAGATGACATCAGGTTCCCCATCAAACATAGGCAGGTATTTGTAATGCCCAGGAGGAAAATTGTGAAGGACTTGAGATAATTTTAAGGGTCTGTATCTATGTTGAGTCTTGGAGGATGTTGGATCAAGTACAAGAGGTGAGATATTGGCTTTGGTTTCATGAGGATCATCAACTTGGTTATGGTCATTACATGGCCCAGATGGAAATTTTTTATCAAAATCAATGATACAGTGAGGATATGCATGTACAACTTTAAGAGGAGGATATACAATTTCAATATTTTCATGATCATCATTGGAATGCAGTAGGTAAAGAAAAATTTGTTTGGCATATTCAAGGAAGGAGCAGAGGTAACTTATCACAAATAGTGAAATGCTTTGGAGGAGATCCCATTTTAAGTACCTTTTTTCTTCCATAATGCCTTTTCATACCTATGTCAAGGTATCTCATCTTCCAGTGGAGTCTCTGGACTGCATTTGAAATTTGAGTGAAGTCACCAATAACGTTTTGGGATCTGGATTCTGCATTGAGAGTGGAGTCGCTAGTGAAAATTGAAATTTTTTGGATTCTTCTACCAGTGGAATCGTCTTCAAACTGATTTTTTGATGTGTGGAGTTTCCAGAGCAGGAATACAGCCAATATGTGCCTCGGTGTCTAATTCAAGACCTTAGGACTCAACCAATGTCGTTCTTTCCCAGGGAAATTTTTTAATTTCATCCCCGGCAATAGTGCCAGAATGTTAGCACTATGTAAATTTTGTCTGGTTGAATAGAAAAATGACAAAGGTAACTATTTCAACCAAATTTAGAGTTGAGGCACTAGCCTTCTCAACTCAGAGAGGTCTCTCCCATTTCACTTGATATAGCTATGCAAATTGGTGGCTAGATTTGGTTTGTGTTGGGTGTTTTTAATAAAATAATTGGATAAATTTTTCAGGATAAATCCGTAAGTGCGGACACAAATCGATCTCCCTAGATCCACCTGGATCTAGAACAAAACAGGACAGAATAATACACTTTCCCTAGATCTAGCCTATTGAATGAACTAAGAGGTAAGGATTATGGACATACCTTATGATCACTTTCCTTAAGTCTCTATTGTTCCAAGATTT